>JAKSZT010010858.1:16821795-16978170 GCA_026826555.1 Tolypeutes matacus
GAAGGAAGGAAGGAAGGAAGGAAGGAAGGAAGGAAGGAAGGAAGGAAGGAAGGAAGGAAGGAAGGAAGGAAGGAAGGAAAGAAGGAAGGAAGGAAGGAAAAAGAAGAAAGAAACCCACAAAACAACGCAAATCAAAATATAAAAAAGATGGGGTAGAGTTTGCCAATTCTATACATTAGGCAGTGAAGCATAAAGATGGGAAAGGACACAGATTGTGAAAATATAACACACTGGAAAGGTTTTACTTAAGACTATTTTGTATTAAGACTTTCAAACCAAGAATTAGGAGGTTGTAGTTTTACAAGATAAAATAAAGTTTAATAATTGAATTTTAAATTTAAGATTCACTTTGTATACTCACTCAAGGCAAATCATTTGAAAAATTAAATTATTTTGTGAGCTTTGGCTTTATATGATGGCTATAAATAATTTTATGGTAAAAGAGTTACTGCCATATTTTTTAAATAGGAAAATAAAGCAACATTTGGGGGTGATTATTTTTTTACAGAGACTAAATTAAGGGTCTTTGTAACATTTGTTTTATAAGTCAAATAAATTATTATAATCTATGCAGATATTTCAGAGCATATAAATGTCAACCTGGGAGTACAGTTAAGCTAAATTACAATTTAAATAACTAATATTTTTACAAAATGATTCTTGTAAAACCCAAACAATATCACTAATTATGTGCCCCTGTAAAGATGGCCCATTTAAATAGTCTGTGAAACTATTCAGGTGTCATTTTTCTTAAAAACAAATGACAGTATTATTCTTATAGTTAATTTAAATATATTTTCCTACAGCCCTTAATGAAATGTGGGTACTTTAAACTGATTCAGTCCTCTATTTGTAGTAAAATCTATATTTATCAAGTCTTTTAAGAAATTAAAAAGAGCCATACAATGACAAATGATAAAAGATAATTAAAAAACACTTATGACTATATTTATTATTTAGTATATTCATTTTAATAAATGAAAACTTGTATTCAATAGAGAAGGAAAAAATGCTAAAAGCTTAGAAAAAGGTAGAAAAAAAAGATAAATAAAGTTGTATTTACCTAAAGCACAGAAAAAGTAACACTTGCTCATTTGCCTAAAACAGCAAGGGACTCCCTGGGTTTGCCTTTCTGTCTGAATCATTACGTAGCTGCTGAATCATTGTTCCAAAACCCTGACCTCATCTTTGAAGTGAATGGGTCCTCTCAATAGGACTCAAAAAAAAAGTTGGTCTTTGTATATGCTATCTATTGCCAACACATGAGGAAATGAAGTTCTTTTTTGCCTTCAGTGTATTCTTCACAAATCTCAAAACTTATTACACTCACTCTGTGGTGCAGCCTACTTTGCTTAAAATCTGTTAATATTTATATCAACGAAAGACAATTGTGAAAATGTTACATAATGTAAGTTGTTGCTACTCTGGATGGCAGTTTGGGATTATTTTATGTATCTCCAAAACAGAAAGATTGTAAACTAATCTATTTCTCTGGGTGTGATACCCTTTGATTATATTAAATTCAGTTGAGGGACCTTTGATTAGATCACTAGATAAGATTGCTGTAGGGCTTTTTATTGTACTGTATCAGTGAAGCATGACTCAGGTTGAGTCTCTGCCCCCTTGCTGGGTCTGATATAAACAGACACTCAGACAGACACAGGAAGAGAGAACTCTGACATTTTTTATCTTGCCATGTGACAGGACAGGCTCAAACAGCTGAGGCCCTGGGGAGGGATGAGCCAATTGCCTCTTTGCTTACAGCTGAGCTTGGGAAGAGTGTGAAACAACCAAGACTGTTAAAGGAGGCCTGGAAAGAGACAAGACAAGAGAGAGGACTACAGGATAGCTTAAGCATGAAGTCTCAAGAGGCTGGGCCCACAGAGCAGCTCAAGGGGAGATGGTACAGCCTGGAGGGGAAGGCAGAAAATTCAGCAGAGACCGCCTGCAATCTTGCTTCAACACATGGCAGCTGACAGGGGTGAGAAAGTACTTCTTATGGTGCCTTGAGTTGGACTTTTCATATGGCCTTGGAAGAGTAAGCTTTTACCCCAAATAAATACCCTTAAATAAATAAAGCAACACATTTCTGGTACTTTGCATCAGCAGCTCTTTGGCAAACTAAGACACTCTGGCTAAAAAAACGCAGCCAAGGATATGGCCAATCCTCATTCTTAAACTCCACTTCCACTCTTATCTTTGTCAATTGACTGGTGTCCTCTAAAAACCTTTCAGATGCTGCTATTCTTCACGATCAGTCTTTAATGCCACATGCACGAGCATGTGCGGGCACACACACACATTCTGGAGACTTGCAGACAGTGCCTTTTCCACTGTGCTTTCCAGACTGCCACTTGGCAGCCCCCTCCCTCTTGCTCTTGTACCCCATGGCTTGGCACACAAGAAGGGGGTGGCTAGTTAATGGGGAAAAAGAGGGCATTGTTTGTAAGCTCTCTGTTTCTGTAGAGTAGTAGAAGACTACCAAAGCTACCCTTTGCTCACAACTGAGCAAAGCTGGGACTATAGAGAGAAGCTTATCCTTCCCATTGGAGGTCATTTGTGAGTATTCAAGTTGATTTTATACATCTGGAAGAAATGTTGTGCCTCAATATTTTCTAGTGATTGTATATGTATTCCCAGGGTAAGCTGAAGTGCACACATGTGCCAAGCAGACAAGACCCATACACTTCAAAGATAGGTCAAGGTTTTGGAACAGAGTGATCCAGTAGTTATATGGTGATTCAGACAGGAAAGGGAAATCCAGTGGGTCCCTCACTCTAACACAAAGTTAAAGACTCTAAAATATTTTATTTCCAAATTTGGATTAGTCTATCTCTTATGTCAATGGTGAAACTTATTTAACAGGACAGATTGCAAAAGAAATTGGTACATCCTGATATAAAGATTGTGGTTACCAAAGGAAGAGGAGAGGGAGGAATGACTAGGTGGAACAGGGCATTTTTAGGGCACTGGAATGGTTCTATATGATACTGCAATGACAGATGCATGACATTATACACTTGTCAAAGCCTATAGAACTGCATAGTGCAAAGTGTAAGCCATAAACTATAGGCCTTGATTAGTAGCCATGCTTCGATTTGGTTCATCAATGGTAACAAACGTACCTCACTAATGTAAGATGTTAATAACTGGGGAAAATGTGTACATGGGTGGGGAAGGTTTTATGGGAATCCCTTATACTTTTGATGTAACTTTTCTGTAATCTAAAACTTCTCTAAAAATAAAGTTAATTTATAAGAAATTGTTACATTCTTACAGATCGAAAAAAAAAAAAAGTTAGAATCAACAGGTACAGTAAAACATCAAAAAGAAGGTCTGTGCCCAAACTTGGCTGAAATGTCCAAATGTACTATCCACTTATCACAAAACCAATAGCAAATAGAGAAGGTGGCCTGTGTGTGGGAGCCTGGGTTCCCTTGAAGCAGAGCCTAAGACAAAGGCCCATGAGTCTATTTGGGAGTGCGATTCCAGGGAGCAGAAATATAGAATGTAGGGAAAGAAACAAGAAAGGAAAGCCAGTAGAGAGATGCATTATTGAGTTGGCCATTCTCTCTCTTCTGGAACTCCTGAGGTGCCTCATGAAATGGGCTTCAGAACTGACCACATGTAAGTCCCTGCCTTCTCCTCCAGGCTGTGTTGCTTTGAGCTTCTTGCTCTCCATGAGCCCTCTCTCTCAGCTTCTTGGGGCCTCTTTCTGTGCCTCTGTGCTCTGCTGATTCCAGCCTCCAGCATCTGGTACCTCTCAGCCTCTCAGAGTTTCTCTCTATCTCTCCAGCTTTTTTCTGTTTGTTTCTCTATATTTCTCCCATTTATAAAGGACTTCAGTAAGAGGAATACAATCCACCCTGGCCTACATGCTGCTGGAGCAATTTAATCAAATATCCCTTAACTGATCTAATGTCATCAAAAGTTCATAATAGTTTCAATTTAAGAACATAATTTTCTGGGATCTACACAAAAGACTCAAATGAACACACAAAGGTTTGCTAGAGAAACAAATAACCCTGAAATCTCTGTGGTTAATAACAACAAAGGTTTGTTTCTTGTGCACATCACAAGTTGACTGTAGTTCACTTGTGGTTTTGCTTCATGTTGTGTCTTTTTTATTCTAGGACTGAAGGACCAACCTCTATATAGAATGTGCCACTCTTGTGGCAGAGGGGACAGAACAAGAGAGGAACCATATGATGGCTTTTAAGGCTTTCGCTCTACTTGACACCTATCACCTCTGTTCACATTTCATTGGCCAAAGCAAGTCACATGACCAAGTCTACATGGGATAGAGGAATAAACTCCTCCATAGGAAGTCATTGCCAGTCACATGGCCACAGGTAGGGTTGCAGCTTCCTCATACAGAAAGGCAGAAAGTAAGCAGGAATAATAAGATAATCTAACACAAGGGAAGGCCTATGAGATGTCTTATTACTCCCCCAGTGGTCAAGAGGACAGAACATCCATATTCTGGATAATTTATGTAATTATTGCAAAGCACTGATAATATGTGAAGTATCCCATTCACAGATATGAGAAGCCCTACTAGCTGAGCTTGACATGTACATTATGATGCAAAGCCAAGATGTGTTCATGTCAAGAATCCTCAGAGAAAGATATCACTCACCAAGACCTACTGATAGCAAGAGCAATCCTGGCCTATGCTTCTCACGTAAAGAGGACATTGGCCTCAACTTTTTAAAAGCTTATTGTTGTTGGTGGTAATTTCTCTTTTTCACTTAGACCCAAGGACCAAAGATAGAAACATCTGACATGATCATCAGAAAGTTGGTGAACATCCACAGGAACAGTTGTGTGTTCTGAGGTCATTTGCTTCCAGCTGTTTGGCCTTCTATTTTCACCATGGTTTACACACAAGGAAAATCCAACCCAAGTTTCTAAATTGGCCAACTGCCACCCAGAACGCCTCCAAATGGGTTCAGTCCTACATACTAAAGATGCACAGGGGAATCTCAAATGGACTGCCTTCTATGTAGAGAAGAGATTTTAATTTGCATGCTTATGTCACACCAAGTTGGAATTCTTTCAAAGAACCCTTGTCCTCATGA
Organism: Tolypeutes matacus; assembly: GCA_026826555.1. Taxonomy (NCBI): domain Eukaryota; kingdom Metazoa; phylum Chordata; class Mammalia; order Cingulata; family Chlamyphoridae; genus Tolypeutes; species Tolypeutes matacus. The sequence continues at coordinate 16,826,877 of JAKSZT010010858.1, forward strand.
ATCTGAGATTTAGCTTTAGCCACCATCAACTGGATCAGGAGGTGTTAGCCAAAGGGGTGCTGATGCAAAGTACCAGAAGTCTGTTGGCTTTCATAAAAGGTATTTGTTTGGGGTAGAAACTTACAGTTTCAAGGCCCTAAAGAGTCCAATTCAAGATACCAAAAGAGGTACATCCTCACCAATCTGTTGCCATGTGTTGAAGCAAGAAGGCTGCTGATATCAGTGAGGGTTCAGCCTTCCTCTTTCCTCTTAAGGCTCCATGGTCCCAGCTTCTTCCGATCTCAGCTGTAGGCTGGAGAACTCATTTCTTTTTGGAGTCAGCTTCTCTGTTCTCTTCACAAAGTCAGCTGTAAACTATCAGGCGAATGGCTCATCTCTCTTCCCGGGGCCACAGGATCAAAGCTGACAAGTTCTCTCCTCTTCCATGTCTATGGAGCTTTCTCTATTCTTCTGTGTATCTTCTCTGTGCATCTACTTCTGTGTGTCTCTTTGATTGAGCATCCATTTATATAGCCCACGAAGGGGGCAGTGATTCAAACTGAGTTACCATCTACTGAAGTGGTCAAATCAAAGCCCTAAACTTAACATAAGTTAATCAAAGACATCTCAGCTGAATATAATATAATCAAAAGGTATTATGTCCAGAGGAACAGACTAGTTTACAAACATAATCAATATCTCTTTTTGGAATTCATAAATAATATCAAACTGCCATAGGAGGCCACATTCTTTGAGTGAAGATACAGTATTAATCATCCCTATTTGGGCAGAAACTGTTACAACCATTTTCTCATTAAAATTGAGGGCTTGGAATGGCAGGTCTTCCTGACTAGTTATTCTAGTATCAAAAATAAATCTGGGGAAGCAGATGTGGCTCAAGTGACTGGGCTCACGCCTACCACATGGGAGGTCCCTGGTTCTGTTCCCGGTGCCTCCTGAAAAAGACAACAAGCTGGCATGACAGGCAGGTGCGGTAAGCTGACACAACAGGAGACATAAGAAGAAAAACATAATGAGATACACAACAAAGCAGAGAGCCGAGGTTCCCGGTGCCTCCTAAAGAGGACGAGCAGGACAGCAAGCTGACGCGACAGGCAGGTGCAGCAAGTTTATGCAACAAGATTACACAAGAGACACAAAAAGAAAAATACAATGAGAGACACAACAAAGCTGGGAACGGAGGTGTCTCAAGCAATTAGGTGCCTCCCTCCCATACTGGAGGTCCCGGGTTCAATTCCCGGTGCCTCCTAAAGAAACAAGGAAGATGAACAGACAAAGCAAGTGCAAACAATGAGGGGGTGGGGGAAAAAAGAAATAAAATAAATCTTTAAAAAAAATTAAATCTGGACTGTGGAGTTGGTGTAGTTCAGTGGTTGAGCATCTGCTTCACGTGTACGAGGTCCTGGGTTCAATTCCCAGTACTTCCTAAAAAAACGAAAAAAAATAAAAATAGATAAACCTGGACAGATAAAGTACAGATGCAGATGTTCTAAATGAAGAGCCACTTAGAAGAAATTATTAAAGATGGTTGCTAAAAATCACATACGAGAACAAAATGCTGTCCTGTGTCTGATGGCTGTAATAAGTTGCCTTTTGGTATGTCTGTAACAATGGAAACTCACCGAAACGGGACTTCAGCATTTTTCATCATGCCCTGCGGAATGTCACCTTTCATTTCTAAAACAAATTTCTAAATTTAATTTCTTTTTTGTTAATTGGCCATCATGGGTAACAATATTCAAATTAATGTCAGTAATTTTAGAGCACATATAACCCACATTTGTCTTTATTTTCCAAAAGAGCTTTGGAATTTACTGTTTCTATGTTCATGAATAGGCTTGTATTATATTGATGGCTCCTTAATTAAAACAATTCAAATACGTAGCAGATTGCTGTCACGGTAATGGGAAGAGCCTTCAGGATTGTGCCAAAAAGGTAGGATGAAATAAAGGCTAAAATGGGTTTTAGAGGTGATAAGGTAATATAATAACACCACAGCAATAGCAGAAAGGGCTTATGGGAGATTGGAGAAAACTGACTACAATTAGGCTTGCTTGGGGGAGGAGGTGAAAACATATATCCCCAATAAATGTCTTTCCCCTTATATGATCAGTGATATCATATGAGTGAGACAGGTTAGTATATACAGGGAAAGAAGAAGATGGCTGCAACCTGGCAGAGAACATGGTCATAAGACACTGTTTGGAAACTCCCTGATGGGAAACCTGCTACTAAGGACAAAGCCAGAAAGATCCTGCCGAGACCCTGGCCATGAGGTCCCATTTAGAACTCTTTCCGGGATCAAGGGGAAGCCCTGGATACTTCCAAACAAAAGGCCTCCTCATTGGGCCCCTGAGAGCTAACAGGTGAGGCAACCAAGCAGACCAGCAAACAGCTGAGTCCCTCCCCAACATTAGGAAGGGGGAGGAGGAAAGGTTTTAAAAAGGCCTAACCTGGGACCCCACTTACGTGTCTCACCCTGCAACACACCCACAGCCATGTCTGGCGTTGCATACTGTTTTCCTCTTCTTGTTTCTTAATAAACTCTTTTTTTTTGTTTTTTTTTTTTGTTTTTTTTAATTTGTATTTCTTTTATTTTAATTCAAAGTTGATTAAAACCAGAAACTGCATGGTATTTTTCACATATGCATGCAAAATATACTCCCACAGCTTTTACTGCTTTCATTTGGCTGTTGAGTGTAATTCATAAAAATGATCCCATATTTCTGCCCAAAACTGTACCTGGCTTACCATAGGTATTTTTTTTTTTTTATGGGTAAAAATCAAAATTCTCACAATACATACAAACATTTGCAAAATGATATATAAATATATATGCATATATGTGTATTTGTGGTGGGAGGTGTGGGAGGTGGGCAACATGGGAATCCCAGTGGGTTCCATGTAATATTTTGGGTAATCTTAATAAACTCTTTACTCCCTCACCTACCCTATGGCGTGTCCTTAAATCCTTTTATGCGACATAAGCCAAGAACTTAGAAGCCCAGAACCCCGAGTGTTCTGCCAAGATAAGGACCCAATATTTTCATGACATGTTTTGGTTGGACGTGGTAGGTCTAAAGAATAATGAGGCTGGATTTTCCTTGTGTTTTAGGGAAGCAGGCAAAGAGTAATTGTTAAGGTCACTTCAATTTATACGTGACACAGCAGCACACGGCCTGGGGGCCGGTCAATCTGATGAAGTTAAGACAATGTGTTTCTTCGCTCACGTGAAAGTAATTGCTCAAAGAGCGAAGATTTAACACCAAGTTATATGTGAATTTCAATAAGCTGAGAATAAAATAAAGCATGAAGGGGATGAAGGTATGAAGGTCATAAATACGCCATTATACTTGGTTTTAGAAAGGCAGGGGAGCACCCCAGTAGCAACAAGCACACCTAGTGCCCAGATCTTGGTGTCTAATAGAAGAAACCAAGGCTCCTTGGAGAAATGGCTGACTTTAGGACTGGGGCAGGAAATACACAACATGAGCCTGGAGCATCTTGTAGTGCTAGTAAGTAAGAAAGTGCTCAAAACAAGAACGGAATGCAAAAACACCCCACATTAACAGGGTGTATCAAAGGAGCACGGGAGCCAACTGAAAAATCCCAAAGTGCCTGAAGCAGGAGCAAAGCCAGCAACGATGTAAAGTGGTATTGGGTTATAACCCAGAGTATAAAATAAATACCCTTGAGAGTCTACTGATAAAAATAAATTACTGAATGAATTAATAAATGGGAGAGAAGAGACAAATCTCCCATGCAGAATTTCTAATGGTCTCAAACAGAAGCAACATAGCTCCCCACTCAGAGAATGCCTCACTCACCTCACCCTAACCTCAGCCCTGAATGTCACTTATTGGAGCTCACCTCCTACCTCCTTCCCCTTGTCTCTCTGCTCCAGGCACAGTGGTTCCCTTGTAGGCATGTCCTTCTTTCGGGCATTGGCATTGGTAATCCTCTCTCCAGGAATACTTTTCCCCCAGATACATACAGGCCTTGGTTCCTTAGTCCTTTGCTCAAATAGCACTTTCTCTGAAAAGTCTACACTGGCCATTGTCCTTAAATACAGGATCCACCTTCTTCTGCCTGCAGCTACCAGTTTTCCTTTTCTGTGCTCCCTCTCTTGCTCTTTCTTTCTTTCTCTCTCTCTCATATCATCATTTCAACTACTTTATATTTTTAAAAATGTGTTGTCTCATATCCTCTTACAGATCACAAGCTTAGTGATGGCAGGGTTTTTCTTTTGTTTAATCTTTTTCACTGGCTTGTGCATAGTCATTGCTCAGCAAATATTTGTTGAATGAATGAGTGAATGGATGAATGGTTTAACTACCCAAAGACCCAGTGGGAACATTGAAAAGGTCTTAGATTCCTTTGATTCTATATTCACAAACTGCAAAGTGTTCTTAAAAAGAAGAATTAACTCACTCTGAAAGAACAAATGAGGTTAAGGAAATTTCCTGCAAAAATGGTATTGGGAAGGGTCATTAATTTTTTTTCCCCTTAATATTGAGTACCTGTATTTGTTCTGATCTTCTGCAAGAAAACAGTATTTGAGAAAAAATCAAGATAATTCCAAAATGACTTATAAAAGACATGCCAAATTTTGTACTATAAAACTCCAAAATGTCTGAAACCTGAAAAAGTACCCTTAACCAAGGACAAGTGGAGAAAATATTACTGATTTCGTTGCTACTGGTGTCACTGGTTTTTGCTGATTTCATCCAGCAAGGGCAAAATATCACATGTTTCAGCCAGAAATTTTGAAGTCTCTGATTCTATCGACTCAAAAAGACTGAAGAATCCTTCGGATTGTCTTCTTTTTTAAAACAAAATTAAATATTCCAAACAAATATAAAACTGTAGGTTGTATAAAAAACTCAGATACCAATTAGTAAAAATAGTACTCTTTCCCCCTATTTGCTTCAGATTTTCTTTCCTTTCTTTTTATTAAGAAGGAAAACCCAATGACTCTGATAGAATCGCCCATCTTCATTTTCCTCCTTCCTCCAGATAAGCATGATCCTAAATTTGTTGTTTATATTCCATGAATATTTTTATCCTTCATAAATATATCTGTTAACAATTTATCATTGGGTTATTTATTTACTTATTTTATTTATTTATTTCTCCCCATCCCCTTGTTGTTTGCACTTGCTGTGTCTGTTCGTCTTCCTTGTTTCTTTAGGAGGCACAGGGAACCAAACCTGGGACCTCCGATGTAGGAGAGAGGCACTTAATTGCTTGAGCTACCTCAGCTCCCTGCTTTGTTGTGACTCTCAGTATGTTTTTTTCTTGTGTCTTTTGTTGTGTCATCTTGTTGTATCAGCTTGCCATGTCTGCCTGTCATGCCAGCTCACTGTCTTCTTTAGGAGGCACTGGGAACAGAACCAAGAACGTCCCATGTGGTAGGCAGGAGCTCAATTGCTTGAGCCACATCCACTTCCCTACAGTTGGTTTTTAACGGTATCATGCTGCACTTATCCTTCTGAAACTTTTTTTTATGCATGTAGCTTTGCTATGTTCCATTGTATAAATATGCCCCTTTCACCATTATAAACAATGCTGCCCAGATCATTTTTTGCAAGTACTTCTTTGTGTATACATCTGAGTGTTGCCTAGGATTGACACCACCTGGGAATAGGTAGGTAAATGTGTCTTCAACTTTACTAGAAATTGACCAGTTGTTCTCCCAATTGGTTATACCAGTAATGGACATGTTATGGTTTATTTTCTGTGAACTGGCTTTTTTTGTACAAAAATGATATCACCTAAATTGGTCACTCACAGCCACTAGTGTTCTTTCCCAGCGTCTTCTGATTCCATCCAGAATAGCTCATCCATCCTCAAAGGTTAGAGATTTGATTTATCACCACAAAGCAATTTTTAAAGAATTTGACACAGGGTCTGAAAGCAATTTCATGAAAAGAGCTCAAAAAATATTTTAAGCAGTAGGATCAGCCCTGGAATCTGTGTATACCTACCACAGCTTTCAACTCTGAGGAGCTTTCTCTCATATGAATGAGTAAATGCATTGTTTGCTTTTTAAAAAGTCATTACTTAATAGATAAATTAGTAGGAAAAAAGTGTGAAGAACACTTGGAACAGAAGAGAAAGGAATATATCTTGAAATCAATTAAATCAGCATTACCTGTGGCTTCTTCATTCTACCCCAAGGATAATAAACCTGAAAGGGGGAGCAAAAGGGTTTCTGCTCTTCTAACTGGAGTCAGTTTACTGGGGCCCTTCTTGGGAGGATGATCAAAGCAAATTGCTCACCATCTGGTCTGCAGTGACTCATCCAACCCTCCCTACCATCCCCACCAGCTGCCCAGTCCCCAATGGGCCAGGTAGAGATGGGGAGAGGGAAATAAAATTCTGCACTGCTTTTCTTTGGGTAACTTTGATTACTTTTCTTTATTTCAAACAAAAGTCTATCTTACCCCTTCTCTTTCTGCTTTCCTCTCCATTTTTCACTCATTTTCTTCTCTGATTACATTACCTCTCCCTTCCTTTCTACTCTCCCAAAGCAGAAAAAAAATGACATAGGAAGGGCATTTGTCCTGGTGGGAGAACACTAGGATGGAGAAGGCATATCCACACTCACGCTTAGATGAGATTGGGGGAAGAATGCCATCTTTTCCTTTACCCCAATTTCTTTCTCCTGCAGATCTGAAGAATTCTGGGTCGCATTCATTTTAAGTCGGTCAGTCTTATTCTCCCCATGAAGTCATGACTCAGGCTCTCCAGATCTCTCTTCCTCACGTGTTATATTTCCTTTTGTTCCTTTGCGCAGTAGGAGAGAACCTGGCTGAACATCTGATGAGAAAAATATCTTCTAACTCATTTGCCCATAACACTTAAGTCCTATTAGCAAACAATGTAGTTTTGGTAAAGAGCGTCACTTTAATTCAAGAGAACATAGTCCAGCTGTCAACCTACATCGGCTGCCATTTCCCACATCCAGAAAGTGAGATTCAAGAGGTCATTTGGTAGAAAATGGCTTTGTCAATATTCAGCTTAACACTTCCGCTATGACTGTGTTCTACTCTCCTATTCTAAAGTACAAATGGACTGCACAAAAATGCTCGGGTGGACAGAGGTTAACATTTTTCAGAAATTAAATGGAATTCCTGAACTCACTTTTCTCAAGGTAATAAGAACACTTGACCTCAATGAAAAAACCATTCAGAAAAATATATGCAGGCTACCCAGTGTTACAAACATGATGCAGACTAATGGCGAGAAATGGAGTAAATTGAGGGATATTTCTTCTTGTCTCCAGATGGTTGAAACAACGTTGTTTCACATTTATGTCACTCACATAATGTGTGTTAGAATAGGGAAATGGCCTGAAATGGTTCCTGGAAAGTATTTTTCTTCATATTGACAATTTTGGGTACTGAAGACTTTTGTACCCTCTCCGAGAGAATACAACTCTGAAACCCTAGTCCTTTTCCTCAAGTTTCTTAGGGCAGCCATAACAAATTAGCACAAATTCGGTGACTTAAAACAACAGAAATTTATTTCCTCTTGGTTCAGGAGCCAGAAGTCCAAAGTCAAGTTGTCGGCAGGGTTGATTCCTTCTGGTGGTTCTAAGAAAGAAATCAAACCATGCCTCTCGTGTGGCCACTAGCAGAACTTGGTGTCCCTCAGCTTGTAGCTGCATCGACCCAATTAATGCCTCCACCTTCACATCACCTTCTCCTCTGTGTGTCTCTGTGTCCTCGCTTCCATGAGGACCAGTCATTGGATTTGGCCCATCCTAAGTCCAGGACGATTTCCTCTTGAGATTCTTAACAAACTACATCTGCAAAGGCCCTATTTCCAAAAAAGGTCACATTCTGAAGTTCCAGGTGGACACAAATTTGGGGGGGACACTAGTAAACCGACGATACCAAACAAATATATAAAAACCAACCTGAACAGCACTTCTTAAAATAGGACCTGGGCGTCAGTGGTAGTTCAGAAAAATTCCCTATGCATTTGCCCTCAGCCTTTCTGAGCTTCTTGTATCCACGGAATAAAATTCAAGGATACCCTCCCATACAATGATTCCACCTCTGGCATCCCTACAAATGCCTAGAGGGAGCTGAGATGATCCAGATTCTCCATCTGCTTTAGGAGATGGGCCTAATGATCATGCTTTATCCGCCACCAGAGATTAAATTTCACTGATCATCCATCCACACCAGGACACTAATTCCCAGACATCCTCAAATCTGACCAGTAACACAGTTCTCTGAACCTGCCACCAATTGGCTTTCATGGTCTGTATCCTTAACCTCTTCTCTGAGTAACCCTTCACCTGCTGGAACTTACTGAAACTCATTCCCTAAAGATAGCAATTTCCCTATAAACTACTCATGCAGAACTGTTTCTCTTGCACACACCATGTACTACATAACCTGGAGGTGGGGTAGAAGACCTTTTTGCTACATGTTGCTACTTTAGACAATGTCTCATCTCTTCTCTTCTCTCTTGATAATCCCTACAGCCCTCATCAGCATCCATCTCCTGCTACCTTTCCTAGTGGTGGTCATCCTAGTTGCGTCCTTATTCATTGAGGTTTTTATCCCTTGGATCCTGGTCTTTTTCTCTAATACTATTCCTGGTGTTCTTAATATTCATATACATTCATATACACCCAATGCCTTCGCATCTCACTATCTTCACCTTACCTTCAGCCTTCTTTTCCCAAACCCCACAAAAACCATCCCTCTAGAAAGTGGAAATAAAATGTGAGCCACAAATGCAAAGCACTGGTTACTTTTAAATGCTACAATAACCATATTAAAAAAGTAAAAAGGAACAGGTAAAATTAATTTTAGTGACATATTTTTTCCTGACCTAGTATATCCAAAATATTATCATTTCAACATGTGATCAATAGATCAATATCAAAATATTAATACATTTTACTTTTTTTATACCAACTTTTTGCAAATTAATCTATATTTTACACTTACAGCATACCTCAATTTGTACTAGCCATATTTCATTCCTCCAGAGCTACAGAATTATACAGCTCAGCTTTAAAGAGTTAATTGCAACCGGGACCTCAGGAATGCCTTGAAATCTACTGTATTCCCTATTCAATGAACTATCCAATTCTCAAAACAACTATTTTGACATTTTTGCCTTTCTTCTCAAAATAATGATCTCACTCCTCATTTCACTTAGAGAAAAGAAGCCGTCAGGAGAGATAAACTGCATTTTCTTTCAAGAAAATTAATCAATCTTATTGCATCTAAACTGTTATGTTCTGCCAGGTTTCCTTTGGACATGATGATGTCTAACTGCTCCTGTCCATGGCCAACCGCTCTTCCAGTGCTTGAATCTATCCTCTCTCACTGACTCAAAGGCTTTGCTCCTGCAAAGACTCTCTCTTACGTACACCATCAATTGCTACCTCTCCACCAGACCCACCTTATCAGCATACAAAAAGGCTATATTGTAACACAAGTCCTAAAAAAAAGATCCTCCCTGAGCCCAGATTCCACTCCACCTACTGCCTATTTTTCTGCTTACTTTTTAAACTAAATCCCTTTAAGGAGTTGTCTATATTCACAGTCTCTAATTCTTCACTTCTCATTTTCTTTTTACTCCTCTCTATTTAGGCTTTTGTCCTTATTCACGCACCACCCACACCGAAACTTCTCTTGTCAAAGTCACCAGTGACTTCCAACTTGCCAGATCTGATGTAAAATTCTCTATCCTCATTTCATTTGAACTTCCAGCAAAATGGACAGTCACTCTGTCCTTCTCAAAATACTTTATTGGCTGCTTTCTTTTCGCTCTATTTCATTGAAACTGTATTCCCTTCCTCCTCTCTTAATGTTGGAATGTCCAATGGTTCAATTCTCAAAACTCTTCTTTTTAGCTTATTTCATCAGATCTCATAGCTTTAAGCACCACTTCATACTGATGTTCAAACATTTATACATCTCTCTCTGAGCTATTGCCTGAACTCCAGACTCATAACTGATAACCTCATCAACAGCTTTTCTTTGAAGTCTGAGCTGCATCCCAAACTTAACATTTTTAATGGGAACTTTTGATTTCAACTTCCGCAAACCACTCTTCCTCTGGTTATTTATGTCAAAACACTAGGCTTCTGCTCCTGATTCCCTGTTTTCCCTCCTATTCCATATCTAATCCATCAGCAAGGCCAGTTGATCTTACCTATAAATTATATATGAACCCAATCACAATTCTTATCACCTCCCTCTCTACCTCTCTACCCCAAATAACCATTGTCTCCCGCCCCATACCCAGACAGACAGAGTAAACCTTTAAAATGAAACTTTTTAATCCCTCTCACTGAAACGCTCTTCCAAAAAGGTCTATGAAAGTGCTTCTTCTTGTAGGTTTTTCAGGTGTCTGTCCTGTGTCACCTTCCTGACCTCCTTAACTAAAATGACCACCCCACAAATTGCTCTCTCTCTTTTAATCTTGGTTCATTTTAATCATAGTACTTACTGGCACCTGAGATGACATTATATGTGTATTTGCTTACTAAAAGTTTCACATAATTTATGTATCAGATCCTGTTTCATGGAACTACACTTCTATAAAGCAAAAGTTTGCTAAAATTAAAGGTTATCAATAAGATAAGGATGATGTTTTGCTTCAATCCAGCCTAAAATTATGAATTCTTCTCATTAATGCTTTAATATGACAGTGCCCATATTTTGGTCTCTGACCCAAAAGAATATTTACCTGTGATATGCCTTATTAAAAAATAATTGTGGTAAAATTTTTTGTTCTACTATTTGTCCCCATCCAAAGGGGTAAAATTGTATCCAGATGGGAAATTTACATCCAAAGAGGAAAACTGCATATAGGGGGGAAATTGTTCATTGCATGACTGATGGCAATGGAAGAACAGAAGGTATGACTGTTGCTATTAAGAGCTTGACCTGATTGGATAGGAGAGGTGGAGATGGACATGGATAAGAATGGAAGTTGCAGCTGATGGAGATTCTTTTATGAAAGCAGCCAGGTAGGAGACTATTTGGCAATAGGGAGCCACATAGGTTCTTGAGGTGGAACAGTGACATGATGGGCATAGCATTTGAGACCCATGATCCTGGCAGCTGTCTGTGGAAAGAACTAGAGGACAGGCAATGGACTTGGAGATCCATGTTGGGATCTAAGCATCATGTGATGGGATCTGGATAATGGAATTAAACAGGCTCACCCTGGATGAAGTTGAATTTTGGATCTCTTATTTATACAATGTGAGATTTTCTCTTTTATTACTGAGTGTGAAAGAGAACTCCATATATTTTTTTAAAGGAACCAGTATAGTACTATTCCTTCCTGACTTCATTTAAGCAACTGGTAGAATTTCCAAGTTAGGCAGGAGGAAAGGTAAGTAATTCATTATGATTGAATTTATTCTTGAGGCAGAAAAAAGTGAACAAAGGAGGGAAATACATTAATAATCTGTCTTTTTGTAGACTAGGATTTAAACTGCAAATAGCAGACAAAGAACTGGAGAAACATTCTCTTCACTATGAGTTAAAATTCGCTTTCTAGTTTTTATATTTGAGATAGATATATTGAAATATATCCGTATGAAGTTATGTGATTGCCTAGGATTTCCTTTAAAATAATCTGGGACCCAGGGCGATGGGAGAGGGCCTTGGTTATGGGTGAAACAAAATTGCTGAAAATGGAAATTTATCATACTATTTTTTAAATGCTTTTCCTATGTTTGAAAGTTTCTGCACTTAAAAGTTTGAACAACACAACGCCACCAAAAGATCTAGGGGTTAAACCTAGATTTCCTGATGCCAAACAAAACAAACAAAAGGAAAAAACAAACGCTAAAATTATTTTGAAATCCCTCTTACCATCTGTGATATTTTTCCCTTGGTCATCACTCCCAGAGGATGGCAATGACTGAGCAGCCCAAGAGAACAGAAGGACCGTCAAAACTAACTGGCAAGAGTGGAGCGGGTGTAGCTCACTGGTTAAATGCAGCGTTGTACATGTACGAGGTCCCAGGTTCTATCCCTGGTACCTCCTAACAAAAAAATTAATTGAAGAGAAGAAGAACAAGGGAGAGCCTTAGACCTGGCTCAGGGTCTCCTAAACATCCTCTTGCCAGGCACAAACCAGTGCCGCCATTGTGTGATCTCTGGGTCGTCCCTACTAGGTCCTCAAAGCCTGACTGGATATATCTGCAGCCGATTCCTGGATTCCATCTCTTTGTTGCAGCTTCTGAGTTGCTGTCTCTCTCCTCCTCACTGAGGCTTTTTCTCTGGTGCAAACTTCTACCTTTTCCTCAGAATTTATATCGACCTCCTGGCTACTTCCTTTCAATCATGGCCCCGATGTATTCCTGGTTTGGCATACCATTCTACTGCAGACTTTGTCTGCTATCACTTTATCTAGATGGCTTCTCTTCCATATTTTTTGCCTTGGGTAGGAGGGGATTATTGATCTCAGGGCTCTGTCATTCTCTCCATTTTTCTAGCAGCTGGGAAAAGAGTAAAGCTTTATGGGCAACTGTAGAGATGGGAAGTATTCAAAATATGAAACAACTGGTGTAGCTAGAATGCCAACCAACACTGAATACCAGAACTGTGTCCAATCGACCCAGCTTCACCACCATGGACACCTTAATATCAGCCTTGCCTCTGTGGCTCCCTAGATTTTCAAACAGTTAAGTCCATCCTGGAAATGGAAATTCTGCTTTCAATTGGTTGAGTGCTGGATTTGAAGAAGATACAAGCAATCAGTCATTTAGGGAAAGATTGAGCTTGCTTACCCTTGAGTAGGTTTAGCAGGGCATGGAGGCTTGATATCTTCTAAATGGAAGTTGTAAGAAATTGGATGTGATTATGAAGAAAATTTTGAATTCCCTTAGGCCTTAGCCTCCTTACTATCTATCCAATAGAGGTTACCTGAATTTCTACCTACCTCACCTGGAGATGACAGGCATTCTGTCATCTCCAGGTGTGAGCAGACCTGCATTACCCTGAAGCTCTACATTTGCTGAGTGGCCTCACTACTTATAGAATTCAGAAGTAATGCAACTGACTCTTTTTTGACACCCACCAACTTGAACGTCCCCACCTGATTACTGTTCTGTTCAGATGCCAGACACTATTCAATGGTGCTTTCAGGGCTCAGGATATTTCCTGCAGCTCCTCATTGGGAATTGCTTCTCATAGATCCTTTAGACTATTTGTGCTCATAGGAGCATGTTATTTTACTATGAGGTTGGATTAGAATCTTTTAAGCAGCTCTTTTAGTCAGGATATTGGTTTGGCCTTGAGTAACTGAAGTCCAAAATAGCAATGCCTTAGTCAAAATAGATTTTTCTTTTTCTTTTACTTAATATGGCTATTATTGGGGCTTAACTCTGCAAAGTCTCTAGAGGGTCCATGTTTTAGTTTCTTAGACTGCTGAAAGCAGATACCATGAAATGCGTTGGCCTTAACAATTGGAATTTATTAGCTTACACTGAGAAAAAATGTCCAAATCAAGGAATCATCAGGCAATGTTTTCTTTCTAAAGACCAGCAGCCGGGGATTCTGGACTCCTCTGTCACATGGCAAGGTTCATGGCAGCATCTGCTGGTCTCTCCCCTTCTCTTCCAGATTTCACTGATTTCTTCTTACTTCCATGGCTTTCTATGTGTTCATCCCATTTATAAAGGACCCCAATAAAAGGATTAAGACCCACCTGAGCCATGCCTTAATTGAAATAATCTCATGAAAACCTCTTTACAATAGGTTTACACTCAAGAAATGGATAAACTTTAAGAACATGCTTTTCTGGGGTACATACAGTTTCAAACCACCATAGTCCAGCTCCTTCTATCTTGTTGACCTGCCATCCCAGTAATACTCATTGCCTGTTTCAAGATGGCTCAAAATTTCACTTCTATCCTCGTGTACTGTTCACTTCCATTATCCAGATCCCATCACATGATGCTTAGGTCCCAACATGGATCTGCATGTCCATTCCCTGTCCTCTAGTTCTTCCCACAGACAGCTGCCAGGATCATGGGTCTCAAATACTGTGCTCATCATGTCACCCTTCCCCTCAAGAATCCATACAGCTCCCTACTGCCTAATAGTCTTGTTAACCACATCCAAGAAAGGGACCCGCGCAGGAGGCAATCGAAAAAACACACAAGGAGGAGAAGTACAACGGTCCATACCAGACAGTCGCCCTCCCTTGGGCTGCCCTGTTGGTTTTTATTGTTTTATTTTATTGGCATATAATAACATATTGATACAAGAGTAAGCATAACATGTCACTCAGGTTCTATAACATGCCAATTAGCTTATGTAACATACTATGTTATTGTTCCTCAACTGTCCCTGGAACTGTCCTCGACCCCAAGATTGTTTAGGGAACAGTTGCTACTAGCTAGTTCTATCAGCTCCTTTTGGACACAGGCCCAAGAATAACGTGGGAACTGCAGCCGCCTCACTGGCACCAGCAGCCAGCTACCTGCAGCTGGCTGGGGCTGAGGCCATCACCCGAATTGACCATCCTCACAAGTTTCCTCCTGTTTTTATGAAAGAATCTCCATCAGTTGCAACTTCCATTTTGAGCCATGCCCATCTCTACCTCTCCTTTCCAACCAGGTCAAGCTCTTAATTGTAGCAGCCACACCTTCTGTGCCATCAGTCAGGCAATAAGCAATTTGCTTACCCTATGATGCAATTTTCCTCTTCAGATGCAATTTTTCCCCTGTGGAGGGGACAGATAGCAGACAAAAAACTTGGCCTTAATTAATTTTAAGGCATATCACAGGTAAATTGTTCTTTTGGGTCAGAGTCCAAAATATGGGTACTGCCATGGTAAAAGAAATAATGAGAGGAATTCATATTTTTAGACTGGACTGAAGCAAGGAAGGAGAAGGAGAGAAGATACAGAAGATAGAGCCAGAAGCGGCACACATTATCCCCACTAAAACACCATTTGTCAGAATCTACTCACAGGACCACGCACAGCTCGTTGCATGGGAGGTAGAGAAGTTTGTCCTTATTCTAGGAGGCCCAGAATACTCCCTAAATATCAAGGAGCTTATTATTACAGAAAAAGGGGTGAACTGCTATTGGATGAATGCAGGCAAACTTGGATAATACACATTTGATAAAAAAAAAAAAAAATAATCATTCAAAAAATCTAGAATGACCATGGAATAATCAACTCTGTGTGTGTGTGTGTGTGTGTGATAAACCCTTGAAAGACTGATGACTCCTCCCAAAGAGGCATTCAAAAATGTTTGAAGAACATAATTGGAATATGTCTATAACCTTCCAGGAGGATGACTTTAAAGAGGACATCAATAATTTGAGCTCTGCTTGCTACGTTTATACTTTATACAAATGAATAATGTGTCTACTAGGAAGAAGACATTGTTTTAGGCCTGCCTTACCAGATACGTGGTATAACAAAGACTTTTTTAATCTCTTCTTATTGTAACGCGTAATCATGACTGTGAACACATCTCAGTATGATTATGGGGGTTCGGAACACGTGTGGATTTTAAGTGTAATGGTTTTTCCCTCTTTCTCCCCCTTCAGCTTTGCCTCTACTGCTGTTAAATGCTATCCTTTAATCAGTCTTAATTGCTTTGCCTTGTGCTAAGACTTGCTTAGGGACTCCTCAGAGGCACAGTGTTTCGCAGGAGACAGCTGTTCTTTACTAGTCCAGGCTGACTGGAGTTATATACAGTGATGATAATAATGAATAGTCTCCCCGTATGCACGCAGCACATGGGGACCCACTGATGAAAACGAGTGTTTTATGCTTATGTAGTGCTTTTCCTGATTGCATTTACAAACACTCAGCTTAACGCTCCCCTCCAGCTGCTGCCATGGAGCTCCTTACCTTACAAAAGGGTCAAAACGTGTCCCCTCGACCCCCAAGACTCCTTTGCCATTTCCTAATGAACACATTTACTGTTTAACTTTCTCCTTCCAGTTCTATTGTGATAGAAAAACATGCAGCTCTCTAGGTGTTTAGCTCTGCTTTTATTCTGTGGTTATAAGGAGATTTCTAATTTAAGTTTCACTTACAAAAATGCATTAAGAATGACATTTCTATATGTTCGTTTAAAAAAAAACACCTTTCCTCTTCCTAAGAGACATCAGTGACTGTGAAAAATAAAAATGAAGGGTCCCTTGGTTTAAAAGTATTAACTACCCCTTCGGAAGAGAAGTGGAATCAGAATCCTTATTAATGTGCCAGGTGATAGCTCCTCATTGTTTAAGATACCAACACAAATTTCTTCCTGATCATACAGTATTTGAAATAAACATATACTAAAAACAGAGGCCACCTGTTTGAAATGAACATATAATAAAGTCTCATTTCCAGGCACTCTTCCCCATGTGTTTTCCTGCGATGTCGGCCTAGTCAGGTCTTAGATACACAGTGATACAGGCCTCCTCTTGCTGCCTCATGGACCACCTCTAAAGCAGAAATTAAAAATTGTTCACCACACTGGACTGCCAATGACCGTCTATTCTGAACCTGACAGTTGTATTAAGAGGCAGGATATTTATACTAGGGCAAGTATTCTTTAGGGTCTCTGGTTTTTATTTACTTTTAGATCGCCATATATTGTTATTTTTTCTTTCTAGTTTTCCATATCTTTATCCTAACTTTTCATTGGCATAGAAAGTTCCATTATTTTTCCTTTCTTTCTTTTTTTTTTTTTTTTTTTTTTTAATTTAGGACGTCAGTATATGAAGTCGTGGCATCATCTTTACCACATTTACCTCACAATTTTCTACAGCAGCCTGAATTGGGGCCATAATTCGATTTGATTTCCATTGGGACCGTTACCACAGAGTGAACTAGATTGTCTTTCCCAAAAGAAGGAGCCCTGGGGAAGGGCACACAGTGCCTGAAACTAGACAAGCACACTGGCCATATTGTATGTAGCACTGAAGGACAATTTGGTTCACAGGAAGGGAAAAGTGACCCTTCCCAGTTAGAGACTCCTTGCTGTTCTTTTGGGCTGGCCTTCCTCTTCCTGCACACGCAGTACATGCCTTTATTTGTGGCTGTTTTTTCTGGCTGTGATGTAGTAGAGACTGCATTGGGTAAGGCTTCTGCTCTGAGCTCTATCTCTTCCTGTGTCAATTTTGGCATTGCTGGGCCTATTTCCTGATCTTTAAAATGGGTGTAGTATAATGGAAAGAACCCTGGAGTAGGCAGATTTGCATTCTAATTTTGGTTTTGCCTATTACAAGCTGTGTGCCTTTGAGCAATTTCTCTGCCCTCAGGGATTTGGGCACAATGCTTGAAATTAGACCTCTAAAAGACCTGCTTTGTACCAGCAGTTTACTTTTCTCCTTTGCTTTTTCCGTCCTCTCACAACCTTTGACTTCACACAACCTTTGTGAGGACCCTGTGAAATAAGAGAAGCACATTTGCAAAATTGCCTGGTAGTTTTCAGATGGTTTTTACTGGTGTACTATGTCATCAGAAGTCATTTTGATTGGACAACCATTAGTTATGATAATTATTAAGACAAGAGAATACACACTTGGCCTGTCCCAATGACTTTTAGAACTGATTCAAATGTAGGAATGAGTCCTCATGGTTGACTTATTCACTCCTATTTTCTATTTTTCAATAATCTTGCATAATGTGTGAGTTTCACAGTATAGAATTAAACCCGAGGGACTAAAAATTATGCCATTTGACTCAGCTTTAGTTGTGACTGCTAAGGGATCCAAGTTTGTCAAATGATAACTCACAGTCAATAGACTGGGAGCCAGTTAGGGCTTATTAATTTCTGTTACCCAGTTAACTCAGTGTGCTGGTGGGCTGGCTGGTCTCTATTTGTCCTGACAAACTCATTCTATAACCTTCTTCCATGTTTTTCGACATGGAAGGCTGATATCTCTTCACCCTTCTAATTGGGTTTGGTCAATGAGAAGCCCTGGAAAAGTTTCAGAGAGAGAAAAGAAATAATTATTTCTTCTTTGCTTTTCAGTAACCATGTCTCAGTAGCATATTCCCTCCATGACTACAGCTGTGGTCTGTCCTCCAAGTCCAGCTCTCACTGGACTTCTTTGTTACTACTTCCTGCTCTTGCTATTCCATTCCTATGAGTGCTAACAATTTCCTGCTGTTGCTGGTCTCTAGGTGCCATCATCCCTTCTTTCTTCCCTTAGCCCTTCCCATAACACTGAGTAGTCCTTTCTTTAGAGCATCTGTATTTGAACTACCCGAGATGAATTCTGATTCCTGCTGGGACCCTTATCTTCAATTTCCCTTAAATCTACACAGTAAGTACCCAGATTCTCAGTTTCCTGTTATCAGATCCTGTACCAAGTTAGATTATGAAAAAGCACCATCCTTGGGCTACCTCACATTATTTCTGCTAGAAATGCCTTCATTTTATTACAGTTTTATGTTTTTACATAAAAAATTGATAAGGGAACATTGAACCCTAAGTGAAACATGAAAAACATTTCTTCAGCTTCTTTAAAGCTATTATTGAAGTGAATGCCCAAAGTTGTCCAGATAAGAATCCACATGATAAACTTCTCCATCACAAAAAAGTTTCTTTTTTGTCTCAATAAAATGTGATTATCAAACACTGAATTTCTCTGTAGACTCCCCAAAGCCTTTTAGGCAGGAGTTAGGGCAAAAATTATACATAAATAAAATGGCATTAATATTATTTTTATTATATGATGAAACCAGGGGTCTTTGGATAGAGGACCATGTTGCTTTGGCTAAAGGACTCTTTGGTTCATAATGTTAAGGAAAAAAGGACTAAAATGGGAGATAGTAAGAAAAATAGAGGAGCATATACAAACTGAGCCTTCCCACAATATGGTAAAGTTTTCTGTATTAAAGAAATGAAGGTCAATAGGAAAAGGAGATATGAATATTCAGAGTTTAAAAGAAACTTTAGAAGTAAGATAAATGAGGACAAAGCTTTTTTTTTTTTTTTTTTCCGAGGTACCGGGCAGGGGATTGAACCTGGAGCCTCGCATGTGGGAAGCCAGCATTCAACCACTGAGCCACATTGGCATCCCTGAGTTGGTTTTTTCATATGTTTGCTCGTTGTTTGTATTTTTAGGAGGCACCAAAACCAAACCAAGGGGGCGGATGTGGCTCAAATGGTTGGGCGTCCGTCTGCCATATGGAGGGACCTGGGTTCGGTCCTCGGGACCTCCCGGTAAAATTTTAAAAAAATAAAAAAACCAAGGACTTCCCATGTGGGAAGCAGGTGCTCAACTCCTTGAGCCACATCCACTCCCAGGATGAAGCATTTTATGTATATGGAGAAAGGGCAGAGTTTTCCAAGAGCTCATAATTTGGGTTAAATGTCCTCTCCATCTTTTTAAAAGTTGGACAAACTGTTTAAAAATTACCTGAGGTTTCATGAAGAAGTTTACGGTGTAGGATGTTTTTTAAAAAGCAAAACAGACAAATTATTGGTAATTTAAAAAAAAAAAAAAAAACAAAACTAGAAATAAGCCAAGAAATTAAAGTTCAGAGGGAAAAGGAAAAATATATATGGTAAAGAAAAAATTAGAACCTTGACATTAATGAAGGGATTGAGGAGATATAGAAGGGTTTTTAAAAATACAGGAATAAAAATAAAACACTCCAAAAGAAAGTAAATTTGTTAATAACTAAGAAAAAATTCCATGCCAGTTTTATAAATGACATGGAGAAATCAATATTAACGTTTTAGATTATCATATCAAGTGAATCATCTTTGGAGTCAGTAGAACTCCCCCAAGTGCTCCTTCCACTAAGGAAAAAAAGCAAAATATTTTGCATTTAATAAGCACTGAGAACTGTCAGCTTCTGTTTCTTTTTCTTGTACTCAAGATAGTGGAATACCAAAAGTGGGGTGATGGGAGTGGTCCATGCTGGACACAGGCAATAAGGAAGTGCATTGCTTTAGAGAATTTATAAACAGTAATAAAACCTAGCTAAAACTTGGTCTGCTCTTTATCGTCACCATGCATCAGCAATTCCAAACCACATCAGTGAACAACAATTACTCTTCCCCGCCCCCAATATATTGTTGGTGTAACATTTAAACATGTGCTGCGATTATTGTTGAAGTTTTATAGTACGTGTACATAAGTGTCTTGGCTTGCCAGGCTGCTATGACAAATACCGTACAATGGGTTGACTTGAACAACAAAGCATTTACTAGCTCATAGTTTCTGAGGCTAGAAGCCCAAAATCAAGTCATTGACTAGACTATATTTCTCCTTGAAGACTAATGTTCTGGTGATGTCTGCTGGCAATACTTAGGGTTCCTTGGTCTTCGTCTCTGCCTTGTGTCACATGGCGAGATCCTCTCCTTTCTGCCTTTTACACTTCCGTGCACTCTTTACAAGGCCTCCAGTAATCTGGATTAAGACCCACCCTGATTCAGTTGTCCACAGTTTAACTAAAAATAGCATCTTCTAAAGGTCCTATTTACAATGGGTTCACAACCGCAAAGACACAGATTAAGAGCACATGTTTGTTTTGAGTATATAATTCAACCTACCACAGTAAGCTTCAAATTAGCCCATTTAAATTATGTATCCTTTAGTGAAAACTATTTTCTACATGGAAGTTAATTTGGCGAACCTCCAGTTATCCAGTTGGCCCACAACACACTCTGACTCAGCTACATACATTCTTTTTCCCAAAGATTCCGAATTGTCGGAGTTTTCATGGGGCACACTTCATGTCTTAACCCCCTGGTATTACATCTTCCTGCATTTAAACAGGAGATTTGAAATAAACAGTGGTAACACTGTGATTGCCAAGATGAAACCAAGCTTGAGTTACTTGAACTTGGTCTTTCTATGTGACTACTTGGAGCTTTTATTTGTGTTAAAAATTTTTTGATAGGGGGAGAAATTTGCAAGCTGCTAGAAAGAATACCAAGGACAAGATAGTATTGTTATTTATGGAATTTACATGAAATAGAATTTTTATAAATCTCAACTGAACTTCTCTTTATATCTAAAACTTTTTCTAATGACTTGTAGGTCTGTGGCTTTATGTGAAAATTAAACATTTCTAAATTAAAATAAATAGAAAGTGTTATTCAATCAACTATGATTGAGAACAGATAGACAAATCTGGTGTTTCAAACATGAGTATGTGAATATAAATGTCGACAAAACCACTGATAATTTTACAAAATTAAGGCTGGAAAATAGAAAATGTTATGTTATCATTCACTGCTGTGACAAATCATCCAAATAGACTTTTGGTCTATTCTAAAAATATACACTTTTTGTAATTTAAAAAAATACTAATTAATTACCTTTTTTCCTATGTTTTACTGGAATATTTATTTTATTTTTATTTTTTGCTTGTATAATTTTACATATAAATTTTAATAAAAGAAAGTTTTCATTCTTTTCTGGAAATTATTATTATTCATTTTATTTCATGATTATTACTAAAAGTAATTATAATGCATAGAGGAGAGGGGTGTTAAAAATTTATCTAGGGAAGCGGCTGTGGCTCAATCAGTAGGGCTCCCGTTTACCATATGGGAGGCCCCGGGTTTGGTTCCCGGGGCCTCCTGGTGAGGGTGAGGCCGCCAGCACAGCTGGTTAGCTGACCCAGCGAGCACAAGCAGCAAGGGAGGGATAAATGAATAAATAAAAATAAAATCTTAAAAAAAAAAAAAAAATTATCTGTTCTGGGTATCAAATAGCTAGTTGCCATGGTTCATGGTGATATTACATCACCTGTGAATTGCTCAAGTACCGAGATGTTAAAAGAACAAAACAGAAAGGAGATTGTAGGGTGGAAAAGGGAAAGTTGGAAGAAGCACTGAAGAATCACAGTATGGAGATGTCAATGAGCAGGGTTTAACAATGTGGGTTTCAGGATCATCTGGATTCATAACACCAAAATGCCTCCCTTATAATGATATCGGACCTTATCATCTGTTACAAAAATTTGATGCCCCTGAGCTCAACCAATTAGAGAAACCTTTTAGAGGATGGTGTTGGGTGGGAAACATAATCATCTTTCTACTGTTGTGTGTGTATGAGGTGTAATGTAGAGACTTGGAATGCTTTGGAGCACTGGCAAGGACAAATCAGAACTGGGCTAGTCGGGGCTGAGGAATAGCAGGGTAGGAGGGAGGGCTTTGAACAAATTGAGGATGACGTGAGGGCATTGGGATTGGGAGGGATATGGGAGAAGGAGCCAGCTGCTCTGTGTTTATTGCAGTGTCTTTCATGCATGCTGGAAGAGTGAAGGATGAAAGAAGAAAGAATGAGATACACAATTACTAAACTGTCACATATCAGTGTTAAATAGGCCTTTAGAGGAGAACCCTTCATTTTCAGAAGAGGACATAGAAGCCCTTAGGGGTTCAAATGTGTTTTGTAAGAAGGCCCATGCATTGGTGGGGAAGCCACTATTCCATGGTGCAATAGCAGTACCTTTAGTACTTACAGGGCAAGTTGTCATCATCTGCTTTGGAAACTTCCCTTAATTCTCTACTATATACTTATAGAAAATACCTGGTCCCCAGAAAATATACCTATGCAAGTACTGTATATACATTCTCAAATTTAATAATTGGAAGAAAATCAAAATAAAGTGAAAAAAAAAATCAAAAGGTAACTGAGCCAATAATATATTATATCCAAAAATGCTTACCTTGCATAAATTTAGTTTCAGATATGTTAAATGCCAACCACTTAGAAATGCATTAGAGAATTCCTTTAATAAAAAGTAAAAATCCAGATTTAATAGCTATATATATTTTTAATGACACACATTTATTGCTGCACATAATTCATTGCATACATTAGGCACAAAATTTCCTGCAGGCAATAATAAATATGATTTATAAGTAACAAATTTTTGTTAAGTCTATTTTTATTCTCTTGAGGACAATTCCAAAAATCATCAAAAATTAGAATTTTTAAAGAGGAATTAGAGATATATTTATTTGGCTAATCATCTTTATTTTAATTTATTATACAAAATGTGTTCCTATTATAAAAAATTTACCAAAATGAAAAGATGTAATTTTAAGTCTTTCTTTATTTTGATCACTCAAGGTATATACTAATTTTCAAGGTTTTGTGTAAATAATTTTCTTTGGTATTTTTTAAATTAAAATTTTTTTAAATTATATGATCAGTATATATATGTATTATAAAAATTTTTTAAATACAAAATTAAGAAAATTAAAACACCATGTTCCCAATAGTCATTATTAGCACTTTAATAAATATATCTTAAGATTTTCATACATACACATTTTTTAAACAAATGAAATAGCATGATATATAATGTTTAGTAACCTGCTTTTGTCAGTTGACAGTCTATACTTTCCCATGTAAATAAATTGCATCCCATCTAATATCCAAACCACATTAGTTTCCCCAAATATACCCCAAATGTTTTTTGCAGCTAGTCTGTTCCAAGAGGAATCTAAAGCAGGACCATACATTGCATCTTGCTGTTATGTTATTTAAGCCTGTAATATAGAAGAAGGACCACAGGCCAAATCCATTAGGCTGCCTGTTTTTTGTTTTTGTTTTTTTGTGGGGTTTTTTTGGATTTTTTTAATAAATAAAGTTTTATGGGAACACAGACACTCCCATTAATTTAAATATTATCCATGGCTCCTTTCAGAGTTGAATAGCTGTGACAGAAATCATATGGATCCACAAACCTAAAATATTTACTATCTGGCCCTTTATAGGAAAAAAAAAAAATTGCTGACCCCTGATCTAGAACAGTCTTTTTCCATGACACTGAATTGTTGATGCATCTGGGCCAGTTGTCCTGCAGAGCCTCAGACCTTCTGGATTCATCCAGTTGCTTTTTATGGTGTCTTTTGGCTTATTCTTCTTGATGGGTATTTTTGCCTATTCCTCTACAACAATCTCAATTACCTTAGTGTTGGTATGACCAGACTTTCTTACAGATTAAAAGGACATAGTGAATGAAATGATTGCAGGGAATTCCCTGGTCTTGCCAAATTTTTCTTAGTTTTTTTCTGAAATTCCTCTAACGGAGGATAAATCCTTTCATTTAACAATAGAAAAAAGATTTAGAATGGAAATACCTTTGGAGAGAGTATAATGGAGATAGGAAAGGCTAGTGACTTGGGATGGAAGGACACTGGGAAGGTAAAGCATATTGGAAACCCTATTATACCATGTATGAATCACCAGGAAGGTCCAGGCCTATGAGCTATAAAAGCAAAAAGCCTACAGGAAAGTTTTGGTTTCTTGAAAGAATGGAGAGAAGAAAAACTGTGAAAAGGAGAAAATGGGAATTTCAAAATTTTGCCAGGGACCAGTTCTGAGCAGTAAATACTGAATGGGTAAGATGAATTACCCAAACATTTCAAAACCCATTCATTTTTCAGTCTTCTCTGTAGGTGACAATGAATGTTATATAAAGGAAAAAGGGAGGCATACCACTTGCCTGGTACAGTTCAGATTACATTTCTATAGCACTGTTATCTATAAACTACAAGTATCTGTTAATGATCTATTTTTTAACTTATAATATGAAGTACTCAATATCAGCTAATGCCTTTACAATAGCATGATTTGAAAATTATCATAACGTTTGCTATAACACTAGCTTTTTAAATATTTTATTTCTTTTGTGATATTTGATTATAGCATGTCAACATATACCTTCTTAAATAACTGGTGACCAGGCAAAGCTGAATTTATTCAACTTTATGCAGCCAGAATGATCATCACCTTGTCTTAAAAGGAGGAAGTTATAAAAAGGTTTTGGTAGGATTTTGAGATCTGGGCCTAGTTGTTAAAGATGGGTAGAAAGGGGAAAAGCCCACGACATAAAAATATGGGTTTTGTGAACATAGAAAAGCTGTTCTGAAAATTAAGCTGTTTGTCCAGGTGTGAAAAATTTTGTTCTGATATAAGAACTGTTTGCCCAGATGAGCTAAGTGTTTGCCTTGATAAATAGGCATTCAAGGGTTTCTTGAATCATATGGTGATATTAGTTACTGATTTACAATCTTATATTCCTGGGCATGAATTACCATTCCCGATGGCTGAGTTATGTTGACTCAGGTGGTCTCTTGTCTCTAGCACTTCTTGTAAAGTGAAAGAAAAAATTCTAAAACATTAAGTTGTTGCCTTAGTTGTTTTCCTATATTTACCAGTGGTATTTGCTTTGTTTATATAAAAAATTATTGTAAAATTTCCAATGTATTCTCTATATAATGATTATTTTACTACAAGTGATCTGATTTGTTACTTATAAGTGCTACTATTAAAGTTATGGGTATTGAAGAGATGGGGTCTTTTTTCTTAGTAAATAATCCTAATCTGATTAGACAATTTTTTAAAGTGAAAAAAATATATCTATATCAAAGCTAACACATTCATCAAGTGCATCAGTGTTTTCCTGAGGAAGGAATATAAGGTAGGAATCCATGTTTTTGAATAGAAATTTTAAAACAAGGTCAGATTTTCATTTATACTTTCCTTCACATTTAACAGATATTTTGGGGGTGTCTACCATTTGCAAGGCACTGTATAAAGTCTCTAGGGAATACCAACATGAATTAGTTCATGGCCTTGCCTTCCAGGAACTGGAAGTTTAATAAAATGGATGTCAAGACATAGAGAGCTATAAGTGAGGTGGATTTTATGGAAATTAAGAGCAGATACATAAAGTATTTCCAAGTGGCAGTATTAAAATATAATTTTCAAAAAGCTAAAAACACAATTTTCAAGCAAAACATACAATGATATGAGTCAGAAATTTATTAGCTCATAGTGGTTCCCTCAACCATTAGATGAGGAACTGGGTATTTGTAGGCACGTGGAGAAAAGAATGTTAGAATATGATTGGTAGGTTAAATATAAAACTGATTAATGTCCTGGAGGGCAGTAAAACCTTGAGGGTTATTTCTTCACCAGAAAAAAGCTGCAAGTAAACATGTAATTTCACAGAGTCTGGGCCCTTAATTAACAGTAACTAGGAAAGTCAAACACAGGCATTTCCCAAAATAATGAAATAATCTAATATGGTTCTCTTAAATAGGACATTGAAAGTAGTGTTTCCATGTGAGAATTTCTAACCGACATTTCTTGGGGGGTGGGAGAAGGGGGGACTTATATGTTATTCCAAATCCTGAATCCCAAGGAAATTCAGACAAAAAAAATGGGAAACGGGAAAACGTTTTATAATTGTCCTTACAGGAATGAAAGCTTAACAATCAATGTAGAGGTAGGAATCCACTGACAAGTCGAAAGCAGGAGCAGGAAATGATCTCAGGCAGAGTGGAAGGTTAAGGTCAATGTTTCTAAACAGCGGGAAAGAAACACCTAAGAGATCAATCAGGGCCATCCTGATCTAATTGGTCAGTCTTGAGTGTAGCTGACGCCTTGTTTGCATGTGTGTTGCCATAGCCTGGTCTGCAGCTCTCAGTGTCATTCTAGCAAGTAAAATAATGATTAATAAGTTTATATGTATAGTACGCTTTATGCAGGTCCCGTGAGTGGAGTTCAACAAGCTTTAGAAGCAAAAGAAATCCTTAAACTTCAAGTACTGTTAAAGTTGTTAGGAGATCCAAAAGCTATGTATGTTATTTGAATGCTACTCATTAATATTATTTGGTGTTTTCAAACGTTTGAATATTCTAGACAGGCTAGAAGTCTTCATAAATATTTTAAGGGAAGAAATGAAATGAGAATACTTGGATATGAAATCAGAATCTGCTTTTAAAAATCTGAATTAGCAACAGCAATATTGATTTTTATGGCAAAACCAATACCAGGGCATCAAACAAAACATAGTCATTGTTATTAAAGGAAATGAGCATATATGAAGTGATAAATATCTTAATAGCCAACTTGAAGGTGCTTTGGGGCATATTGTTTACAAGTCAACAAATATCAAAAGCAAAATGAAAGAAATTTTTCTCTGTTTGGAATATTTGTCACAAAACAAGGATCAAAACAATTAGATAAGGCAATTAATGCTTTAATGTGTTCAAAATACTAAATTTTATTCTAAGAATGGCAATTTGTAAATATTAAATGTAATATTTTCTTTCAAAATTTAAATGAGGGAAACGGATGTAGCTGAAGCGATTGGGCTCCCGTCTACCATATAGGAGGTCCAGGGCTCGATTCCCAGGGCCTCCTGGTGAAGGCAAGCTGGCCGGAGTGGAGAGCTGGCCCATGCGGAGAGCTGGCGCAGCAAGATGATGCAACAAAAAGAGACACAGAGGAGAGACAATAAGAGATGCAGCAGGCCAGGGAGCTGAGATGGCGCAAGAGACTGAGCGCCTCTCTCCCACTCCAGAAGGTTCCAAGGTTGGTTCCCGGTGCTGCCTAAAGAGAAGATAAGCAGACACAGAAGAACACACAGAGAGCAGACAGTGCAAAACAACAAGGGGGTGGGGGGAGAAATAAATAAATCTTTAAAAAAATTTTAATGACATTGATTTGGTATTTATCTGTATTTGTTCCCTTTTCTTAATGTTTTCTATTATCAAATGTCTGAATCAAGTAGAAAGCATTTTTACATATTATTGCACTCTAATATAAATCATGCGTTGATCATTGTATTTTTAAAAGAAAACATCTAAATTTTCATTTCAAGCCTGTCACCAAAAACCATTTCACTGTTTATAATAATAGTCACAGAATATTGTTTTAAAACACATTAAAAAAATATTATGAAATGCAGAATAATTTAGAATTTCAGGAATTCCAGGGAATTCCTGGGAATTTGGATGTATTGTTCATGAATCCTCAAGATTAATATCTTTCCAGGAACTTCTAAACTCTAGTTGAAAGGAAATACCACCCACTACATTGTCTTACTCCAAGTTTTAGACAATTTTTCTTAAACAAAAATGAGGATGAGAAAGACTTATAGAGGGAACCATAGACAAGGTATAATTTAAACATGGAAGTACAGGTGGGGCACAGGTAGGAAAAAAGAATAGTTTTCTAAGCAAAAGGAGCTCTGTGGATAGAAGCAGAAAGTTTGGGAAGTGTGAGGGGTCTATACAACCTATAAATAAGGGAAAATTAAAATGGGAGCAGATGCTAGAAGGTCTTGAAAGTCCAAGGTAGGATTTTGAATTTTATTCTATGACCGCAGTAGTTACATGAGTTTTGTGTAGATAATTAAGGCTGTGGATTGTTGGGAATGAGGTGAGGGAAGTTGAGCTAAAGGAGGGCTGAGACAAGTCAGGGAGATGGCTTAGGACAATGTTTTAAGGATTTAGATTAGCTGTAACCCTAGCCTTAGCCAGACTCGTGCCAGTAGGAATGCGGAGTAAGGAGAAAACAGGAATGCTATTTTGGTGCTTGATCACAGAAGGCAGGTCAGATGCTTGGATGTGTGTATGGGTGGGAGGGGGCTAGTAAGAAGGGAAGAAGAGTTTAAAAAAATAACTGTGACACTGGCATACACATGTAGGAAGTATGGAAAAAGTAGCAGGTCTTTTCATCTATACTTTTTGAGGCTGAAATGCCTTGTGATGACTCTTTT
The DNA here is from genome assembly GCA_026826555.1 of Tolypeutes matacus. Taxonomy (NCBI): domain Eukaryota; kingdom Metazoa; phylum Chordata; class Mammalia; order Cingulata; family Chlamyphoridae; genus Tolypeutes; species Tolypeutes matacus. Next base: position 16,855,386 of record JAKSZT010010858.1, read on the forward strand.
ATCAATAAACTTGAGTATTCATCAAAGAAGAGTTTGCTGTAAATCATTTCATTTGAAGTACATTTTGTTTCTCTCTCAAAGTTATGGAAAAATGAAAACAGATATTTTCCAAAAAATATTTTCACTTTTGCAAGAGAAGACCAAGATACTGTCGTGCTAGTGGTCTTTGGAGCTGGAACAAGCCAGAGAGCAAGACGCTCAGCTGAACTTTCACAGTTGAGTACCCCAGACTTGGATTCTCTTCGAGCCTGGACATGTCTCGACCAATGGCTGTTGGCTACTGGAATGGTCAGTAAGGGGTCAGTAAGGGGAACAAGGGAAACTTTTTGGAGACAGGGAGGGAATGGAGGGCAGGAGAGTCTCTGCAGAATAGCTTTTTTCCCACCTTACAGCAACAACACTGTGTTCTGAGGAGGTAGCTCCTTCAGAAATGTCAAAAGAAACAATGTCACCAATAGTATCAAAGCTGCAAGTTTACTGACATGAAACTGCTGGAGCAGGGAGATAAACTGGTGGAAAAAGAGTCTGAAAATGGTGACTGGGTTAGAGAGTCTTATAAAGGCAAGTAGAGTGCTTCAGGTGGGAAGTTACTGGTCGACGTTTAAGTTTTTCATCACATAGGAGGATCTTACAGAGCAGGGACCAGATATACACTGGTTAGCACAGTATGCTTATCCATTTTTAACAGGCTGTACCTATCAGAGTGAGATCATCTTATCATTAAATGTTGCTCAAATTGCAACTTCTCAGGACTGCGCTGCTTTCTGGTCTGTATTCATCCTTGGCCAATTTTTATCTTCCAAAAAGTCTCTGCCACTTCCCAGCAAGTCCCGATGCAGGTGGCCATTTTTTTTTTTTTTTAAAGATTTTATTTATTTATTCATTTATTCCCCCCTTGCTGCTTGTGCTCGCTGGGTCAGCTAACCACGCCGTGCGGGCGGGCTTGCCTTCACCAGGAGGCCCCGGGAACCGAACCCAGGGCCTCCCATATGGTAAACGGGAGCCCTACTGACCGAGCCACAGCCGCTTCCCATGGCCATTTTATTTTAAGAGAATGTCTGTCAATAGTAGAGGTGGTTACTTGCTTTTAAAATAGTACTGATCACCATGTATGGCGTACTCTCCACGGAACAGTAACTGGGTATAGAGTGATGAACAAAGCAGGTGGTTGTTACAGTCAGAGAGCTTAAGGTCTAGCTGGGAGGAGAGGAAATAAACAGCAACAAATACAAATAGATAATGACGAATTGTGACAGGTGCTCTGAAGGAAAAGTGTAGGACGCTCTGGGAATAAGATGCAAAGACCTGTGGGGGAGAGGAAGGTCAGGGAAAAACTCTCTGGGGGAGAGAATGACTAAGCAGTTAACTAGAGCAAAAGTGGAGGAAGAGACTTTTCCAGCAGAACCTGTGTAAGGTGTGAAAATTCTAATCATCAAAAAGTTAAAAACGCAACTCATACAAATATAGAATGATCAGATGGCAGAGATTTTATTCAATTTATTAATTAATGAGGGAATTGGTAAAATGATAAAGTTGGCTCAAAGGAAAATGCAAGAAAGAGCAATTTATATAGTTGGTCCCTCAAAGGAATGTTAAAAAGAACCTTAATTGATACGAAACTGTATGTCTACCGGACAGAAATGCACAAGTTAATATGTAACTTCACAGTGTCTGAATTCTTATCAAACAGTAAATATATAAAGAAAACATGGGAGCATTCTCCTAGATAACTAATTCTTGACAAAATCAATGACATTGACAAGAAATGCTCTCATCCTGCTGCTACATCTCTGAGTTTGGGATCATTTTTCTTCCCGGTCCTTCTCCCACACCTCCCCGCCCCCCGACCTTTGTTCATAAGTAATTACAAAAGACCCTGCTTGAGATCACAAAAATTAGGACTATGTGTTGTGTTTTGATCCAGTTATTTACAAAGGAACAGTAAGAGGTTTTATTAACTCCTATGAGTATTGATACATGAGTATATATGATATTACTATGTACTAATGTGAGTATACAGTTTGAGCAAACTAAGCCCAGAAAATCCAACTTCTGTCTGCAAGGTTTCATAAGGAACCTCAGATGGCCTTTTAAAAACCTCTAGTATTTGCTCTTCTATTCTGAGGTTAGGAAACTAAGCCAAAGAGACTGCCTCCAATGTCAGTACCTACAAAATTGGGGGCCTTTGGCTCTCCTCAAGGTCCCCAAGATTTTATGCTTCTGTGCTTTCTGAAAGTTACTTTCCTTACTCCTGTGAGGCCAGAATCCTCTAAACCAGGGGATGGCAAATATTTTCTGTAAATTTCTAGGCAGTAAATATTTCAGGCTTTACAGGCTGAGAGGCAATGTTCTCAACTCTTTGAGCAACTTTTCTCACCAATATCAAACATTTTTAAAATGTAGATAACTTTCCTTAGCATACAGGCTGTACAAAAATAGGCAGTGGCCTGGATTTGGTCATTGAGCCTCAGTGTGTCAACTATCATAAGCCACAGAAGAGGTACCAGGACAGTTTTCCTGGGGGAATTGTAGGCATTGACTCCAAATATAAAATACAATCCTTTTCCTTAATGATTGATTTATTTTTAAAGATTTTTTAAGATTGTGGTAACATGTTGTATTAGTCAGCTAAGAGGGGTGCTGATGAAAAGTACCAGAAATCTGTTGGTTTTTATAAAGGCTGTTTATTTAGGGGAAAAACTTACAGTTACAAGGGCCCTAAGGGTCCAACTCAAGGTACCATAAGAGGTACTTTCTCACCCAAGTCAGTTGCCACATGTTTAAGCAAGATGGCAGGCAGTCTCTGCCTGGTCTTGCTTTCCTTCTTCTTCGTAAGGCTCCGTGGGCCCAGCTTCTTCTGATCTCACTTGTAGGCTGGCATAGGACTCGTCTCTCTTCCCAGGGCTGCAGGATTAAAGTTCTCTCCTCTTCCATGTCATGATAAAGTTCTCTCCTCTGGCATCTATGGAGCTCTTTCTCTTTTCTCGTGTATCTTCTTCTGTGTGTCTTCTTGAGTGAGTGTCTGTTTCTATCAGCACACAAAGGGGCAACGACTCAACACTGAGTCACACCCTATTGACATGGCCAAGTCAAAGTCCTAATCTTAACAGGTAAGTTAATCAAGACATCTCAGATGAATCTAATGCATTCAAAAGCTGTCACACCCAGAGGAACAGACCAGTTTACACACATAATCTCTCTTTTTGGAATTCATAAATAATCTCAAACTGCCACACATATATGACATAAAATCTGCCATTTTAACCATTTCTAAGTATACAGTTCAGTGGCATTAATTACATTTTCAATGTTGTCCTACCATCACTGGTGAATTTATCTAACTGATTAAATGAGAATCATTCTCAAATATGACCACTAGATATGGCCTTCACTGTGCAATCAATTTGTTGAATTATGCCCCAGTAAAACAGAGGACATCTTGATTGAGCTTATGCAAATGAATATATTGCCATGAAATGGAAACTCAATAAAAGCATTTGTTTCTGAATTCTAAGATATCAGTGAGAACCAGATACCATTTGAACATATATTTCATTTCAGTTTGCAAAAGTATATCTACTAACTTGAAATTAGAGATACCATAAGAAAGAAAAAGGACTCTTACATATCCATCAGAAAAGAGAAAATTAAAATTAATGCTCACACTACCCACTCATCAATTCATCCAGTCCTGTACAATTAATTCTTACTCCGTAGAAACTTGGATCAGCTATCTGCTTTCATGAAGTTGTCTACTTCTCTGTAAAGAGAGTCCTGGATATCCTGCTTCAGTGTTCTAGTAAAGTACTGACCATTGCATAAGTGATGTCAAATTAAAGCTCTGATACCTCTGCCTATGAGTCTATTCTTTGAACAGTAAATAATAGTTAAGAAGACCAGGTACAGTCCCTGCTGTGAGCCTCTGATGAAAATACAAATTCTAGCCAGTAGCTTACAGAAAAGCTTTCAGCAAAGCATCAGAGTGGAAGAGAGGCTACCTTTAAATGATGCAGTTTGGATATCTGTGGTTAATTTATTACAGTAACCAAATAGTGAAAAAAGAGTAAAATTCTGTATAGGAATAAAATGCATGACTATCTTCTACCGGTTGATGTTTTCACTGAGGATAAGAACATATTATGGACAGCAAAGACATTGGTATACAATCTCTACAATCTCGGAAATATTTGATATTAATAACATTTTACCTACACAAACTTACCCTAGGGAAGACTAAGCATCTCTTCCTTTGAAAATTCTTCCCATGAAGCTTTTTCAGTATTGCTGAGGTAATTAAGAAGTATAGAGGACACTAAACCTAAATATTTTAGCATCCCTCTTTTTATAAGGTGAAAGAACAAATGTTTGCGATTTACCAGGATACCTCTGGGAAATCTCAAAGATTGTTTTAGCAATAAAAGTCATCCTGAAATTTATTTTTTTCCTAAATTAAGAGTATTAACTGGAGCAAGCAAAATCAAAAGAGGTATTAGAGAATATTTGGTCACTTGGCTTAGAAAGGATCATGGGTGCCTGAGAAACAATACTTGACTCTATGGTCAATCAAAGTAATAATAAATCATTTAAAAGTAAACATAGAAGATAAAACAATTGTAAAGAAATGTAGCTCTTTTAGAAGAGAGGGCGGTCCTCTGTTTCCCCCCTCCTTCTCCACTCTCACCTTCCCTCCTTCTCCTTCTCCTTCTCTTTCTCTGCCCCCTCCTCCTCCCCCTTCTTCTCTCCTCCTCCTCCTCATTCTTCTTCTCCCTCTTTTTCTTCCTCTATTCCTTTTTAATAATTCAGGACATGTTAAAGTCAACAAGAGCACAGACAATTATTCTGGTGAGATAGAATAAATGCTACAGGAGCAGAATACACCGGAAGTAAAAGGAGAGAATAAATTTCTACAATTCTGGTAAACAGAATACTAAATTCTTCAAGATTAATTGTCATTTTAAGAGACAATATAATATTTAATATTAACATAATATTTGACATAAAGGATTCACAAGATTTTTAAAAATTGTCTTACAAAGAAGGCCATCGAAACTGAACAAACTTGGTCAAAATTTTAATGCATTTCATCTCTTCTTTTCATGCTCACTCTTATAAAACAAGACAAATAAAACTTACTTCATTCTACAACTTTCTGTACACACTGAATTCACATTCTGGAAAAACAGAAATTTATGTTAGGACAAAACTACTCCCTTTTCCTCATCTGCTTACTTTACATACAGTGCTATATTTCTCTGTCACTAATTATACCTAATAATTATAATTTTTCCTAAAGTAACTTACTTTTATTTCACAAAGAAAACCAAGAGGTAAGAAATTGAGAAATATCTATAATATATAAGCATTTTAGCAGACTAGCAAAGCTCATTAGTTTTACTCCTTAAACTAGCAAGATAGTCACATTAGTTAACACAACTCAAAAGTATAGCCATTCTATAGGTTATTATATTAAAATAACTTTAATTGTATTCAATGGTTTACATTTATCTAAGGACCTTTGAAATTATGTTTAAGTTTATGTACTACAAAACATAATTACTGTTATAAAATATTTGTTAGTATCATGTTTCAGTTTAGTTAAACACATAATTTTACATTTTTCTTATTTCTAACATCATGTAGGATCAGATAATGTTAGTTTATCTGATCAATAAACCAATATAAGAAATTTAAGAAATAAAATTAACTAGTATCTTCATGAAACAAACAGCCAAATCAAATAAACTGAAGGAAAAAGTATATATTTATTTTTTAAACCTAAACTATTTAACAAGTACAAATGTGTCCAAAGATTCCCCTTAAATATGTGAACCTGGATTCATTTGAAAGAGGCTTTGTGACACAAGAGGTTTTTTTTTATTATTGTTTTTTTTTTTTTTTAAGGTTAGCCTAACAAAATTAGTATTAGAAATTCAGTTTATATTCTGGAATACTTGACAAATAATTGATTTATATAAAGCACATATTTATTTCTATAGACCAATCAGAAGGGCTTTAGTTTAAGGTCATTATAATTTAATTCAACAATACCCTATGGAGGTAGAAAATATATAAGGAGTTGTAAAGACCTTTCTCAGTTATAGACAGAGATATACAACGAGCCGTTAGCTTCAGTCATAACCCCAGCTACAGGTCAGCATGAGCATGGAAACATGAAGACTGCAGCCCAGATCTCAAAGAGCTACTCTCTTATACTGGGCATGAAATATTTTCCTAACTGATTTGAGATCTCATTTAGACAAGCAAACAGAATGACAAAAAACTGGACAGTCTGTTATCTTTCTGACCCAACTACACAGGTCGCCAAATGATCAAACCACCAAACCAGATTCCCAGTCATTCTTAGGGAGAGATAATTTATCAGCTATGCATAAATACACAGACACAACAAACGCTTGCAGCTGTCTATACAAACCAGAATCAGAACCAAATCTCGCCAAAGATCAGAATCAGAAACAAAAACAAAATCATGGCATCAGGTTAAAGAAAAAGGAAAAGACACAGAAAGGTAGCGTTTTAGTTTCCCAGGCTGCTCAAGCAAATACCATGAAATGGGTTGGGTTAAACAATGGCTCATAGTTTCAAGGTTAGGTAAAAAGCCCAAATCAAGCCATCATGAAGGCAAAGATTTTTCCCTCAACACTATGGCATTTTGGGGTTGACTGCTAGCAATCCTTGGTCTTTAGTTTGAAACTTGGTATTACAGCTTGAAAATTATTTTATGAATCCCCAAAACAGAAAGATTATGTTTTTTAATTAATCCATTCCTGTGGGTTTGAGACCCTTTTGATTGGACTATGTCAATGAGGCGTGACTCAGATTGCATCTCCACCCTTTTGCTGGGTCTGATATGAATGGAGACTCAGGGAGAGAGACACAGAAAAAGGGAGCTCTGCCATATTTGATCCAGCCATGTGAGAGAGAAAGGAAGCTGCCATAGTTGATCCTGCCATGTGAGAGAAAAAACTCCAGGTTCATCCACAGTTGAACTCAAAGAGAGAAGCTCCAAGAGGCTCAAAGAGCTGAGACCCAGGGAGAGATGAGCCACATGCCTGATGGCCCACAGCTGAACTTGGGAAAAAAAGCAGAGCAGCTGAGCCTGGGAGAGGTAGCCCAGTAAGAGATTAGCCCTATGTCTGGTTGCCCACAGATGAGCTCTGGGAGATGGTAGATTCTGGAGGGGAAGACAGAGACCTCAGTAGAGATTGGTGGCTGTCTTGCTTCACCACACAGCCAGACAACAGGATCAGCAGTAGCTGACTTGGTGAGAAAGCACCTCTTATGGTGCCTTGATTTGGACTTTTCACAGTCTTGGAACCGTAAGCTTTTACCCCAATTAAATCCTCTTTATAAAAGCCAACGCATTTCTGCTACTTTGCATTGGCAGCCCTTTGGCAAATGGAACACATGGCAAGGCTCATGGTATCTTGGTCTTCTGGTCTCTCCCTTCTCTTCCTGGTTCCATGGATGTTCTGCTTCTGGCTGTTCCTTCTGTAGCCTTCATTCTATCTGTCTGAATTTCATTCCACTTATAAAGAACTCCAGTAATAGAATTAAGACCCATTCACACCCAACCTGAAGTAATTTCATCAAAAGGTCCTACTTACAATGGGTTCACACCCAAAGTGCACTGTTTTCTGGAGAGTGATGATGGTGGCTAGGACTGGGTATTGGCAAAGAAATAGAGAACCTTGTTGATTTGAGCTGTGTTTCGAGGAGGAAGAGGTCCAGGGTGGTTGTTAGGTTACTGGCATGCACAGGGAGGGTCTGCAGATATCAATTACTGAGATAGGGAGAGCTGGAAGGAGAGCAGATGTGGAGTGGGGATGGGAAGGGATACTAATTTGGGATGCAGTCAGAGATGTCTATGGGACAAATAAGAGGTTAAGTGGACAGTTGGATAATTTGGTCTGGAAATGTTTCCATTTATGAGATAGATGGAGTCCTCTCCCCCACCCCCCAAGTAGTTTCGGTATCCAGAGGTTCATGGTACTTGAAGGCTTGCAATGCTGTTGCAAATTCTAGGTTAGGAAAGTAAAACAGATTGCAATCAGTAAGCATTTCTTGGTAAGTATTTCTAGCAAGGGACTGGGATCCCCACCTGTATTAGTCAGCCAAAGGGGTGCTGATGCAAAGTACCAGGACTCTGTTGGCTTTTATAAAAGGCATTTATTTAGGGTAGAAGCTTACAGTTGCCAGGCTGTAAAGAGTCTAACTCAAGGTACCATAAGAAGTACTTTCTCACCCAAAGTCTGTTGCCACGTGTTGATGAAAGATGGTGGGTGCTCTCTGCAAGGGTTCAGCCTTCCTCCTTCCTCTTATGGCTCCCTGCTTCTTCCGATCGCAGCTGTAGGCTGACGTGATGCTCATCTAGGGAGATGAACCTGGGGCTCTTTTCTTTCTGGGCTAGCTGCTCTGTTCTATTCACAAGGTCAGCTGTAGACTACCAGGCTCATCTCTCTTCCCGGGGCCTCTGCCGTTTCTAATGAGCTGTCTCTCTTTCTCTGCTGTCTTTTTCTGTGTAAGTGTATGCCCACCAAGGGAGCGGGGACTCTACTTCCATATGAGAGTCTGTTTTATCAACCCAAGGGGGCTGGAACTCAACGCTGAGTCGCACTCTAATGATGTGGTTGGATCAGAGCCCTAATTTTAACATAATTCAGTCAGATGTCTCAGTTGAATCTAATAAAATCAAAGAGTTATCATGCCCAGAGGAATAGACCAGTTTACAAACATAATCTATATTTCTTTTTGGAATTCATAAATAATATCAAACTGCTACACCAACTCTCTAGTATTTTGTTGTGTTTTCTTTTCTACTTTAAATAAATATTCATTTTTGTAACAAATTGTATATCTGTAATTGTTTTTTCTTAAATGGGATTCTCAACCTTGTAAAACCTTCAAGTCCTGCACAACTTGCTTATGCCCTCAGTCAAGCCTTGAGCAGAGTGGAAGGTGGAAGGACGGTAAGGAAAGGCTTGAAGGGAGAGTGAGCTTATTGGGGAGATATACCAAGACTGGGTGGCAGTGAGAGGGCCTCTCTGATGCTAGCCATACCAGTTTGATTGGTTGTGTGATGTTTTCTAGCAAGAGCTGGCAGCAGACAGGGAGAAGGTGGGTGGGTGCATTCTTCCCAAGAAGGAGTTTTTCTAGATGGATACACAAGAGGGAGGCAAGGGACAAGGGGACTGAGGTTATATAATCTCTCATTTTGTCATCATGATACCCTCATGATTTGTCAGGGCCTATATGATCCCCAACTTAGAGCTGAAAAAAACTGATACTTGGGTCAAATAAATTTCTAAAATAGCTGACCAATTTGCATACCTCCCTGGATTTACTTAGCCTTCCCTTCCTACTGCCTCCTGTCTCTTGGGACTTGGCTACTTGCTCAGTGGAGAGACCCATGGATCCTCTCAGCCTAGATGGGGTGCACTTGGAATGCTGCCTCCAACATGCTTCTGAAGGAGGATCTTCTCCTGTGCCCAAACAAGACAGAGCTTAGTCAGGTCTCTGCCACCTCCCACCTCTCCTGGACTCAGAAGATACCTTGTGCTACAGGCAACACAATATGGCTTCCCCTGCAATGGCCCACTGGGGCCAGGTAATGCTACTTGAGTATGTGAGAGTCAATGTCCCATAGGGTGAATTGAGAAATGAGAGGGGTAGGAGCTGACAGACAAATTCCTCTCCTTGATGAATGATCCTGGGGCTCAGGGGTCCTATGTGGTCAATCCAGATGGCATCCTGTACCACTGAGCCATGAACTGTCTTTCTGGGGAGCTGTGGTTGGCTCAATAGTGTGCTACCTTGAATTTGTTCTCCATCCTTCTTCCCTCATTCTTTTTTTAAATTTACATATTTTTATTTTTTTAAAGATACTTAAATTATACAAATGTCACAGAAAAAATGTGGGGGATTCCCATATGCCCCGTTCCCCACACCTCCCACATTTTCCCACTTTAACAACATCCCTCATTAGTGAGGTACATTCATTGCAATTGATGAATACATTTTGGAGCACTGCCACTAAGCATGGATTAAAGTTTACATTGTAGTTTACACTCTTTCCCACACAATTCTGTAAGTTATGGCAAGATTTATAATGGCCTGTATCTGTCAGTGCAATGTCATTCAGGACAATTCCCAAGTCCCAAAAATGCCCCTATATTACACCTGTTTTTCCCTCTCCCTGCCCTCAGAACCTCCAGTTGCCACTGCCCCACATCAATGATAAAATTTCTTCCATTGCTAGAATCACAATAAGTCTATAATAGAATACCAATAATTGTACTTTAGTCCATAGTTCTTTCCCCAATCCTGAGGATTCGGGGATGGTGATGTCCACTCCACCTCTAATTGAGAGGGGGCTATGATCCCATAAGGCCAATGGGTGAGACTCTCTTGCTTGCAGTTGTAGACTCTCTTGGTTCCTTGGTATGGTAATTTTCCATCATCACTTCCATGTTAGTTGTCCTGGGTGAGACCAATGAACTGGAGTGTAGGTGTTGCAAGTCCATGGAGATTCAGGGCCCAGCTGGCACATGGACACCCCAAAGATTTAAGTCTCCTGGATGTACACCTGCCAACTCTAGTACTAAATATAGGTTCAAACAGAAAGACAGATGAGCCATGTGTAGGGAAACCCAGAACTGAGTCCAACTCTGTCACACTGGAGAGCATAAATTCCAAAGTAGGGCCCACTAGCAAGGTACCAAACTCCTGAGCTATCTGCCCTGACTATAGTGTCTGTATGTCTCCAGAGCCCTCAGGAGCCCCACTATTTGAGGATAGTATCTACTTTGGCAGTCAATGAGATCCTGCTGAGACATGCATAAACATAACCTCTGGAATGACCTGACTCATTTTGAAATCTCTTAGCCATATAAACTCATTTGTCTTTACCTTTTCCCCCTTTTGGTCAAAGTCTTTTTCCAGTTGCATTGCTAGTTGGTACTTGGTAGTAATCTCTCAGTGCCAGGGAGGTTCATCCCTGGGAGTCATGTTCCACGTTGGGGAGAAGGTAATGTATTTATATGCTGAGTTCAGCTTAGAGAGAGGCCGCATTTGAGCAACAAGGAGGCTCCCAGGAGGCAACTCTTAGGCACCCTATAATACTAAACTGTGTTTCAATTTCAAGAGTAAAGTTTATACGCATAGTCATCAATATCAAGGGCCCATCAATGGACCATCTTCCTTCACTAGTCATTGCCCCTGTACTTGGGGGAGCCTCCCTCATTCTTGTTTCCTTGGGATTGTATCTCTCAATGAAGCCTTAGCACATAAACTTGAGTCCTGTTCCCACAGAAACCTGGTTTAGGATTAGGACACAGCTCTAGGAGGCAGCAGGGCTAGGAATGGGACCAAGTCCTCACTTCTGAGCATCTATTCTACACCCTCCACTGTGCTGAGCTCTAGGAATACCAAGTAAAATAAGAAAGAGATGGTTCCTTCCCTCAGTAAGTAGAAATCCAAGTTTCCCCATCTCCTAGTCCAATATTCTTTCTAGACTACATCATGGTGATTGCAATGGATTATATATACATCTTTAAAAAATGAACAGAATGGAAACTTTCACCAGATTTATTCTCATGCAGAGTTAAATTCCTCTTGTCACACTTCTCAGAATTCATAAATTTTGTTTTCTGGGTGGATTTTATGTGATGGTATAGCTTGCTCTGTGGATATAAAACTGGAAGAACACAGCAAATAGTATATCCCACAAAAATAATTTCCCTCAAATGAGGAGACTTTTTTCCTAGAAGGAATGCTGTTTTAGTTTCCCAGCTGCCAAAACAAATGCCATGCATTGGGTTGGATTAAACAACAGGAATTTATTGGCTTAGTTTTGAAGCTATGAGGAGTTCAAAATCAAGGAGTCATTAAGGCGATGCTTTCTCCCTGAAGACTGTGGCATTCTGGGGCTGGCTGCCAATGATCCTTGGTCCTTGGCTTTTCTGTCACTTCACAATGCACATGGAGGCCTCTCCTGGCTTCTCTCTTCTCTTCTGGGTTCTGTTGACTTTCAGGTTCTGCCTGCTCCCTCTGTGGCTTTCCCTATAAGGCAGGGGTTCTTTACAAGGCATCCATGAGCTTGAATTGAAATTCAAAAAACACTATTCTTGTGGGGACATGTTGGTGTGGGTGTGATATATTTATTAAATAATACACAGTACAGTGTGGACTTAGTAAGGGGTCCGTGGTTTTCACCTGACTGGCAAAGGGGTCATGGAACAAAAGAGGTCAAGAACCCCTGCTCTAGGCCTTCAGTAATAGGATTAAGACACATGCTTATCATACACTCCAATAAAACATCTGAAAAACTACTTTCCAGCCTTTTCATTTCTCTTGCCTTCTAATACATAAGTACAACTGTACTTGGTTCATTTGTTCACTCATTTATTCATTCCTTAACAGAAGGATGATGGCACTGAACTTAAAATAAAATAGTGACTTCTCAGTCTTTGGTGAAGAGCTCTGGTAAAGAACTCAAATGGTGAAGTTGGACATTTGGGAGAATTCAAAGCTGGCATACAATGAACCTCAGAGACCACCAGTTTTCAGAGGAAGAAACAGGGAGGGTAAGGAGATAACCCAAAGTTAGTTAATGGTAGAGCTGGGACAGCAGCCTAATCTGGCCCTCTTGCCACTGTGATGTTTGAGAAATATTTTCTTTATCAGAAAAGAAACTTCTATTTTTATATGTAAGTATTCATCTGCCTACTGCAATCCTCCCCTAAGAGTGAACAACTGGGAAGAAGTTTACATCTTAAAGAAGGACCATGACCTTGGAGTTAAACATTTATGAGGAAAGCATTCCAATTTGCAACTGCCACATAAGAATTTGGTAACAGCTGTAGCATGAGGTGATGTCCTAAAACGCCTCCTCGCCCACTCCAGTGGTAAAGCCAAGACTATCTTTGCTAAATTGTCTGGGTGATTTTTCCCTGCTCTATATTTTTTCCAGATTAAAAATGTCCAGAACATCCTACTATAGTTTTGGAGAATTGAAAATATTTAATGATGCTAACGCCTTGATCATCATTATTTTGAAAACATGTGCTGAACTACTGGACCTGAATAAGAAAAAGTATTTCCTCATCAGGCCATTTGGAGGATTTAAAAATAGATCAATCAGATGGCAGAGAGCTTATATGAGATTGCTCTCTTCTTTGTTGTTGTTGTTTTGTTTATCCTTCAGGCTAATTTTTAAAAATTTGCTGCATAAGAGTAATGAAATGAACCCCAATGAGATTAATTTAGTAAATGTTTTCTATAATTAAATCCTAACTTAAGATCAGCACTGGAAATATGAGTAAGCAACTAAATTAAATGTTTTAACTAAGCTCTGATTGCCTAATAGGAAAATCTATGATGTAACCAAGAACTCTCAAACTATGTGGATTGGATATCTCTCATATGACCTCAAGCTATAAAATAAAAATCTTTGATAAAAGTTTTTTACATTTTAACATCTTTACATTTTAAACATCTTCCCCCTCCCCTTGCTTCCTGCCAATTTTAAGTATTGGCTATTTAAGTGTGAAAATTGGGGGAAATGTCTGGAGGAGTAGAAAGAGCCCTAGAATTGGATTTAGGGAACTTGGGTTCTAGCTCCAGTTCTGCAGCAGCATAGCTACATGATCAAGTAATAAAGTTCCCTGTCCTGCTCAATGACTCTAAGTGAATATCAATTTTTGCTCTGATATTTATATGCAAAGTTAGGCCTTGCTGTGATTTTTATCATCACACATATGGAGAACTTATACTGATTTAAGTAACTTTGAGCAATAATGTAAAGGTGATAATTTTATAGTCATATTTAGTAATTAATAATGGCCCTTGAAATTACTGTGTCAATCAAATTTTAAACCCTTCAAAAACATCATATTCTCAAATTATGGCAATGCATGTCTTTCTAGAAAACATTTTCTAAATGAAAGGAACTAGTGAAGGTATATACTCATTTCCAATTAGTGTAGAAATACATCAAGCCTCTTGGGGGCTTAAAGCTTAGTTGGCTAAATTATTTGCAATATGCTTCAGGACACAGCTTTCTAAGTTTGCATGTATTCAGACAAAGATTTGGGGTCAAAGAACCCCCAAGAATAGATATATTTATGTCAAATAAAGGATCATAGAAATATCACATCAGATCTTTGAACAATTCTAGTGTAAGATAGGATGTATATTTATATTCCAATTTCGCAGAAGAAACTGAGTTTCAGAGCATTGAAGCACCTCAGCCCATTTTACAGTTATTTAGAACCCACTTGGGCTCAGAATCCAAGTCTTTTATTCAGTTACTCTAATCTCTACACCACGGGTCTTTTGAATTTTATAAAAAGAGAAAAAAAATATGTGAAAGGTAAGAAATGCCACTTCATATAAATGGAAAAGAGAGAAACAGAGCAAAGGCAGACCTTTTACCCAATGAATCTCAGGGAGATTTGTGAATATTCAAATGATATATCTCATATATAATTGTTGTCGTGTCTCTGTTCCTTATTAGAGATGGAATTTAATTGTTGAAAAAATAGTTCTCATATGGAATGTTACAGCTTAAACTATCTGTAACAATGAAAGGAAGTTACACAAGCTCAGAGGCTGGGGAAAGTCTTCTCTCCTCTGGCAAAAGGCCATCTATTAACTGGGTGAGGATGCCAAGGGCTGGTGGGCCTTGGTGGAAGGCTCAAGGGACAATTGCGTAAACCTGAACAAAAGTCATTTGATTCAAACTTATGTAGATGAGAACACAGTATTCTTTTGCAGAGCAAATTTGATCATGTTTACATTCCTTCAGTAGGTCCCCATTTTTGAAGATAAAGTCCTCAAGGGCATGCCATGTGCTTTATGATGTGGCTCCTGCCTCCCCCACCCCCACCCCTGCCCCCCATTGGTCCGAAAGGTCATCCTGCAGTTCCTTAAACATGCCAGCTTTCTCACTGCTGTGTTTTGGACCATGCTGCCTCTCCTGGCTTTTTTGTCTACATCTGCGTACAACATTTGTACATCCTTCAGGGCTCGGGACAGGAATCATCTCTTCATAGAAACTTCCCTGGCCTCTTCCCCATCCAGGCTGAGTTAGATGCCTTTTTGCTGGGCTTCCTTAGCCATCTGTGTGCACCTCTGCTTCAGCAATGATCAACCTCCATTATACCCATTCTTGTGTCTCCTCCCTCACTAGACTGGAGGGTCCTTCCAGATGGTGACTGACCTTAACTTCAAGATCCCTGTTGATTGGCACATAGGAAGGTTCAATAAATATTTGCTGAATACAGAAAAGGAAAAGTAAGTACTCATATGTACAAGAAACTGTACTGGAGGGGCAATTCGTTATGAGCCTAGTCTGAGGCCATAGTGCAAACTTCTTTAAACCCTCAAAGAAGCTCAGTTAGAAAATCCCAAGGCATTTGATGTTATAATCATCAGTGAATTCTGAATATATTGAGGTGCCCATGAACGCTGATTCTAGGCAAAACAACAAAGAAGAAGCTGTTAACCAACCAAACTTCCAATTCCCTTTCTGTGTTCCTTCCTATGCTTTGGCATCTCTTTTCTTCCAGGGGACGGTTGGTTCCTCCTGCCCAGCTCCCAAGCTTGCTAAATACACCACTTTTTGGTCCCAACAGACAATAAAGTGTGAAGGTCATATTTCTACGAACACAAATGATCAATCACTCATTCAGCAAATATACATTGAGTGCCTCTTGTGTGCCAGGGACTGGAGATGCCAGAGCAAACAATATAGTAAAAAAAAAATGCTTTCCTGAAACTTACATTCTAATGGGAGACAGATAACAGACAAACAAATGTATAATATAAAGTTAACTAATGATAAATGTTATGAATAAAAATAAAGCAAACAAAGAGGCAAGGACAGAGTTTTGCTCTGTTCTATGGGACAGTCAATGAAGAACACTTTCCTTAGGTGAATTTCTATCAGAAATTTGAATGACACAAGGGAGAGCTGTGCACTCCCTGAAGAGGTACAGTGCAAGCAGCAGAGAGAGCAACTCCAAAGCCCCACTACAAGGTCATGCTTAGGGACCGTGAGAAACTATAAAGATCCCAGGGTGGCCAGAATGAGGGAGGGGTAGGTGAGGCAAAGAGGTAGCCAGAGGTCCGAGCACAGGATAAAGATTTGAAGTTTTATTCCTGTTTAATCTGTAGCCACTGTGGGATTCTAAGCAAGGATGTGACATGATCTGATTCACTTTTTTTTTTCTTTTATTTTTAGGGCGTGGTGTACCGGGGCCGGAGATTGAACTTGGGACCTCGTATGTGGGAAGTGGGTGCTTAACGACTGAGCCACATTGGTTTCCCTGAGTTGGTTTTCTTGTATTTGTTTATTTGTTTTTGTTTTTGTTTTTTTTCTAGGAGGCACCAGGAACCGAACCTGGTACCTCCCATATGGGAAGCAGGTACTCAACTACTTGAGCCATGTCCGCTCCCCTGATTCACTTTTTAAAATGAGCGTTCTGGTTTCTGTGTGGAGAATAGATTTTACTGGGACCAGCGTAGAAGCAGAGAGCCCGATAAGGAGGCTAATGCAATGTTTCAGAGGACAGATGATAATTTGGATCAGGGTGGTAGAGGAGAAAGCGGTGAGAGGTGGTTCCGATTTGGACTATATTTTGAAGATAGAGCTTTGATGACGTGATTGCGGAGTCTGAGAGAAAGACAGATGTCAAGAATAATACCAAGCTTTTCACCCTGAGTGACTGAAAAAAGGAAGACTGGTTGAAGATCAGGTTTGGGGGATAATATCCTATGTTCTGTATTGTACAATTTTCATTTAAATTTTCTTTTAGATATATATGGAATATGCCATTGACTCTCTATATAAAGCATATATTCATGAAAGTTTCAGAGTTGGTGATTTAGCTATGGAAGATTGCAGCATGTAAATGGATTTAAAAGACAGAAAAGTAGGTGATTTTACTTAGGGAGAAAGTGTGGGTAAATTCCCAAGGCCTGAGCCCTGGGGCATGACTATAATTAACGTGGCATTTTTCAAAATATAGGTTGAGACCTATTAGAAGGTCCTGAAATCAATTTAAGGTTGGTAACAAGCATTTTTTTTTTTAAGTCAATAGATTAGGATAGATTAATCTAGACAAAAGTAGACAATTATCAGTGCACATCTCACGTAATAACTGTAAAAACTGTTTTGTAAAACGTTTCTGCTTCTGGGTTGTATGTGCTGGGTTGCATCAAAACCATTTGAAATTCTTGGACTTTGAAGTAGGAACAGGAGGGAAAGCTAGCAAAGAAGACTATGAAGGAATTGCTGTTGCTATAAGAGGAAAACCAAAAGAGTGGGGTATCCCAAAATCTAATAGTAGAAAATATTTCAGGGAGGAAGGAATGGCTATGGATTGGTAGAGAAATTACCATTGGATTTGATAATGCGAGGTCACTGATGACCTTTTCAAGAGTAGTTTCAGTGAAAGACTGGAGTGAAAACTTGACTGGAGTGGGAGAAGAAGTAGAACAGCAAGTATAGATAATTGATATGAAAGAGAGCAAAAAAATGAGGCAGTAACTTGGGTTATATCGTTTCAAATCAGTATAGGATAACTTTGGGACAGAGCACAGGAAAACCTATCTGAACTCTGTGTGGTGTCCTCAGCACTGGCCCCATGCTCAGGAAAGAATCACAAATATTGTGTTTTTGAATCAGATTTCTTTTTCTGATTTAGTTCTATCGCTTTACTCAGCCCTATTTTAAATATTTGTATAATAGTCATATCATTTTGGGATGGGCCAATCTCTAATACTAGTGCTACTCTTAAATCAGAAAGTAAAGACAAAAATCATATTTTGAGCTCTAATACATTCTGTAAAATTGATATTATTTCTTCTTTAATTATTTGAAAGTATTCTTTAGTTAAGCCATCTGGACCTGGAGCTTTCTTCCTTCCCTCCTCCCTCTCTCCCTTCCTTCCTTCCTTCCTTCCTATTAGAGCATTTGAGGGTTTACAGAACCATCATGCATAAAATAAAGGATTCCCATACACCTCCCCACCATCAACACTTTGCATTGGTGTGGAACATTTGCTACAATTGATGAAAGTACATTTTTATAATTGTACTATTAATTAAAGTCCATAATTTAACTTAGGGTGCACCGTGTTGTATAGTTCCATGGATTTCTAAAACATTTTTATTCTGTCACCATATATACACTCTAACATTTCTCCCTTTTAATCATATTAGATATATATTTCAGTGCTGTTAAATGCATTCACAATGTTATGCTACCTTCACCACCTTCCATTACCAAAACATTTCCATCATTCCAAAAAGGAGCCCTGTACATTTTAAGCCTTACCTTCCCATTCCCTACCCCCACTGGTAACCTATACTCTAGAATCTGGCTCGATGAGTTTGCTTATTCTGTTTCAAATCAGTGAGATCATACAATATTTGTCCTTTTGTGTCTGGCTTATGTCACTCAATAGGATGTCTTCAAGGTTCATCCATGTTGTTGCATGTGTCAGGACTTCATTCCTTTTTATGTCTGAATAATATGTCATTGTAGGAATATACCCCATTTTATTTATCCATTCATTAGCTGATGGACACTTGGGTTGCTTCCATCTTTTTGCAATTGTGAATATGTTGCTATGAACATTGATGTGCAAATACCTGAGTCCCTGCTTTCAATTCTTTGGGGAATATACCTAGTAGTGTGATTGCTGGGTCATATGGCAGTTTTATACTTAGCTTTCTGAGGAAAAACCAAACTGCCTTCCACAGTGGCTACACTATATTAGAGTCCCACCAGCAATGAGTGTGTTCCTATTTCTCGGCATCCTTTCCAACACTTGATATTTTCCACCTTTTAAATAGCAGACATTTTAATGGGCATGAAATAGTACCTCATTGTGTGTATGTTTTTTTTAAAAAAGATTTACTTATTTATTTATTCCCCCTTTCCTCATTGTTTTGCACTTGCTATCTGCTCTCTGTGTGTTCTTCTGTGTCTGCCTGTCTTCTCTTTAGGTCCTTCCGGAGTGGAGAGAGGCACTCAATCTTTTATGCCACCTCAGCTCCCTGGTCTGCTGCGTCTCTTATTGTCTGTCCTCTGTGTCTCTTTCTGTTGTGTCATATTGCTGTGCCAGCTCTCCGTGTGGGCCAGCACTCCTGTGTGGGCCAGCACTCCGTGAGGGCCAACATTCTGTGTGGACCAGCATTCTGTGTGGACCAGTTCTCTGCGTGGGCCAGCTCACTACATGGGCCAGCTTGGTTTTCACCAGGAGGCCCTGGGAATCAAACCCCAGGCCTCCTATATGGTAGACAGGAGCCCAATCACTTGAGCCACATCTGCTTCCCTCATTGTCGTTTTGATTTGCATTTCCCTGATGGCTAATGATGTTGAGCATCTTCTCCTGCACTATCTGGCCCTTTGTATATCGTCTTTGGAGAGATATCTATTCAAGTCTTTTGCCCATTTTTTTTTTTTTTTTTGATTTTATTTATTTATTCATTTATCCCCCCCTTGCTGCTTGTGCTCGCTGGGTCAGCTGACCACACCGTGTGGGCGGGCTTGCCTTCACCGAACCCGGGGCCTCCCATATGGTAAACGGGAGCCCTACTGATTGAGCCACAGCCGCTTCCCTCTTTTGCCCATTTTTAAAATTGGGTTGTCTTTTTGCTGTTAAGCTAAGATTTCTTTGTATATACTGGATATTAATCTTTTTCCAGATATGTGGTTTCCAAATATTTTCTCACATTAGTGTTAGTTACTCTCACACTAAGGCTCTATTGATAAAATAGATGTTACATTCCTGCCTTCTTTTTTTTTTTTTTTTTCATTTATTTTTAAAGAAGCTTTAGATTACATAAATGTGACATCAAAAATATACCGGAGAGGCAGATGTGGCCGAAATGGGTGGGCTTCTGCTTACCACATGGGAGGTCCTGGGTTCAGTTCCTGGTGCCTCCTAAAGAAGATGAGCAAGACAGTGAGCTGTTTTGATGGGCTGGCGCAGCAAGCTGACACAAGATGATGCAACAAGATGACATAATGAGGAAACAACGAGGAAACACAAGAGACACAACAAGCAGGGAAAAGATGTGGCTCAAGTGATTGTACGCCTGCCTCCAAGTGGGAGGTCCCAGGTTCTGTTTCTGGTTCCTCCTAAAAAGAAGATGAGCAGACACAGAGAGCACACAATGAACAGACATAGAGAGCAGACAGCAAGCACAAACAATTCGGGGGCGGGGGACAGGACATAAAATAAATCTTTTTTAAAAAATAAGGGATTCACATATACCCCCCCCACAACTTCTCCCATTAACAACATCTTTCATTAGTGTGGTACATTTGTTACAATTGATGAACACATATTGAAGCATTGCTACTAATTGTGGCCTATAGTTTACATTAGAGTTTACACTTTACCCTGCACAATTTTATAGGTTTTGACAAAATGTATAATGGCCTGTATCTGTCATTGCAATGTTATGCAGGACAATTCCAATGTCTCAAAAATGCGCCACGTGGGAAGCGGATGTGGCTCAATCGATAGGGCTCCCGTTTACCATATGGGATGCCCCGGGTTCGATTCCCGGAGCCTCCTGGTGAAGGCAAGCCAGCCTACGTGGCTCGGTGAGCTGACACAGCAGGATGATCCGGCAGGGGGAGACAAGCAGACACAGAAAAACGCACAGCAGATGAACACAGCGAGCACAAGCAGCAAGGGGGGATAAATACATAAATAAAATAAAATCTTAAAAAAAAAAAAAAATGCCCCATGTTACACCTATTCTTTCCTCTCCCTCCCCACAGAACCTCTGGTGGCCACTGCCTTTATATCAATGATACAAGTTCTTCCATTGCTAGAATAATAATTCTACTTTAGTCCATAGTTGCATTTCCCCCTTATGTTTGTTCATTCTTCAGTCTTGAGGATTTGGGGATGGTGATGCCTACTCTGTTTCTGACTGAAAGGGGGCTTAGCTTCCCATGGGGCAGATGAATGGAACTGTCTTGCTTGCAGTTGTAAATACTGTTCCTTGAGATGAGTGTTATCCATCATCATCTTTTTGTTAGTTGTCCTGGGTGAGTCCGATGAACTGGAGAGTAGGTATTGCAACTCTGCTGAGACTCAGGGCTCAACTGGCATATGAACAGACTGAAGATTTAAGTCTCTGGGACATATATTTAACAGGAATAGTGCTAATAATAGGTTCAAATAAAAGAGGCAGAAGAACCATGTGTATGGAAATTATAAATGAGTCTAATTTATGTATTCCAAAGTAAGGCCCACTGACAGGGTGCTGACCTCCTGAGGTTGTCTGCCTTGCCTATAGTGTCTAGATATGTGGTGTTTTCATTATCATACATTAAAATATTCTCTAATTCCCTTGTAACCTTTTCTTTGGCCCAGGGACTATGAAGAAATCAGTTACTTAGTTTTCAGATATTTATATTTATGATATTTGCCTTTTAATTGGTTTGTAATTTAATTTCCTTGTTAAGAACATGTGATTTAAATTCTTTAAATTTATTGTATGCCATAACATATGGTCTATAATGATGAGTGCTCTATGCTTACTTAAAAAAAATTTGGTGTGCTAGTCAAGTTGCTTGATAGTGTTGCTCAAGTCTTCTATATAATTACAGATTGTTTTGTATACTTATTCTATCTAATTCCGAGAAAAGAATATTGAAATCTCCAAATTTCATTGTGGAATTACCTAGTACTCCCTTCTGTTTCATCAGTTTTTTTCTCATGTTGAATTTTGAATTTGTTTTCAGATGTATATACTATTATGATTTTAATGACTTCTTTAAAATTTTTTATTTTTATTTTTAAAGAAACTTTAGATGACATAAATGTTACATAAAAAATATAAGGGGGGGAAGCGGCTGTGGTTCAGTCAGTGGGGCTCCCGTTTACCATATGGGAGGGCCTGGGTTCGATTCCCGGGGCCTCCTGGTGAGGGCAGGCCCGCCCGCGCGGCGTGGTTAGCTGACCCAGCGAGCACAAGCAGCAAGGGGGGGATAAATGAATAAATAAATAAAATCTTAAAAATATATATATATATATATATATATATATATATATATAAGGATTACCACCTGCTCCACCCCTCCCCCTCCCACACTTTCCCATTCATAACATCTCTTATTAGTGTGGTACATTTGTTACAAGTGATGAACACATATTGAAGCATTGCTACTAACCGTGGCCTCCTTGATGAATTGACCATGTTTTCAATATGAAATGTTCCTTTCTATTTCTGATAACATTTCTTTTCCAGAAGTTTAATTTGTCTGATATTAATAGAGTCACTCCAGTATTCTTTTTTTTTTCTTTTTTTTTTTAACATTTTATTTATTTATTCATTTATCCCCCCCTTGCTGCTTGTGCTCGCTGGGTCAGCTAACCACGCCGTACGTGCGGGCGGGCTTGCCTTCACCAGGAGGCCCCGGGAACCGAACCCGGGGCCTCCCATATGGTAAACGGGAGCCCTACTGATTGAGCCACAGCCGCTTCCCTCCAGTATTCTTATGACAAAAGTTTTAGTGGCTCACCCCCTTTTCTCTTATAAACAGCATATATTTGGTCTTGCTTTTTGATCCAGTCTATTTCTTCCTTTTAATTATTGTTTAGTCCATTCCCATTTAATGTAATTATCAAATATAATTGTGTTTCAAATATAATCATCTTACTATTTGTTTTCTTTTAGTACCATCAGATATTTGCTCTTTTTCCCCATTTTTCTGCTTTCTTTTAGATTAAGTATATTTTTAGGATTCCATTTTATGTCCTCTACTGTCCTTTTTTTAAACTTATATCTTCTTTTAAAACTGGTTGCTCTTCGGTTTACAATATGCATCATTGGTTTATTATAGTCTACATAAATTATTATTATACAACCTCACATATAATAAAAGTGGTATATAATCTTGCAACATAACCCTACACCAGTATGTTTCCATTTCCCTCTGCTCTGTCCTTTGTGCTATTGTTCATTTTATAAGCCCTACTAAAATGTTATTAT
Source organism: Tolypeutes matacus (assembly GCA_026826555.1). Classification (NCBI taxonomy): domain Eukaryota; kingdom Metazoa; phylum Chordata; class Mammalia; order Cingulata; family Chlamyphoridae; genus Tolypeutes; species Tolypeutes matacus. The sequence continues at coordinate 16,878,429 of JAKSZT010010858.1, forward strand.
TTTTGCTTTAAATAGTCAATTACCTTTTAAAGGAATTAACAATGAGAAAAAATCTTTTATATTGATTCACAAATTTACCTTTTCTGGAACTCTCCATTCCTTTGTGTAGACTGAGTTTCCATCTAGCATCATTTTCCTTTAGCCCGAAGAACGTTCTTTAATATTTCTTGTGGCACTTGTCTGCTGGTGATACCTTTTCAGCATTTTCTTTCTGAAATTATTTTTATTTTTCCTTCATTTATGAATAATATTTTTATAAGATTTTAGATTTTCCATCCTCTTTCCTTTTTTCCCCTTGTTTTTAGTACTTTAAAGATATCTACCTATTATAGTCTGGCTTGCATACTCTCTAATGAGGTTAAGTAGTCACTCTTAGTGTTGTTCCATTGTAGGTAACATCTCAGTTTTCCTGACTTCTTTTAAGATTTTTTCTATATCTGTGGTTTTCAGAAATTTGATTATGTCTTTCTTAATATGTTTTCTTTGTTGATTATTATGGTTTGGGTTCATTAGGGTTTGGGGAATAGTGGTTTTTAGTTTCATCAAATTTGAAAAATTTCAAATATTATTTCTTGAAATATATTTTGTGACTCAATCATTCTCCTTTCATCTAGTAATCCATTTACATATAAGTAAAACCACTTGAGATAGTCCTGCATGTCACTGAGATTCTGTTTATTTTTTCCAGTTTTTTTCTCATTATGCTTCAATGTAGATAGTTGCTCTATTTTCAAGTTCACTGATCTTTTCATATACAGTGCCTAATTTGCTAATAAATCCAGTGTGTTTTCATTTCAGATATTTTATATTTCAGCACAAGATGCCCATTTGGTTCCCTTAAATCTTCAATTTGCTTCCTAATTATGTTTATGATTTTTTAATCCCTTGCATATATTAATAACTATTTTAATATCATTGTATGCTAATTTCATCATTTGTGTCATTTCTGGATTGGTTTCTATTCACAGGCTTTTCTGTGGTTGTGCATCATATTTGCTGCCTCTTCACAATGTCCAGCAATTTTTTATTGTATGTTAGATGCTATGGATGTTATGTTGCTGAATAGCTGCCTTTTATAGTCTTCCTTAATAGAATATTGAGTTTTGTTCCAATAGGCAATTAACTTCCTTGCAAATAAGCTGTTTTTTCATTCAAGGCTTGTTAAGTTTCGCTAGAGGAAATTTAGAGTGTTTTTTACAGTAGGCTACATTAGCCCTACTCTTAAAGCATGGCCTTTCCTGGGTCTCTACTGAGTGCTGGGGGCTATTTAATAAGTTGTCCTCACTCTGGCTGGTACACAAATGTCTCCCAGCCCTGGTTGAACCCAGTAGGTTTTTTTCTCTTGGTAGTCCCTCTCCTCTCCCCCGTCCCCCATCTTGTGGATACTTGCCCTGTGCAAGTATTGAATCAAAGACCAAGGGGATCGCTGCAGAATTTTGGAGCTCTTTTTCCACGTGGCAACCTTCTTTCCAATGCTGGTCCTACAATTTCCACCTCAGCAGCCCAGAGCTATGATGTCTGCTTCCTCAGTTCAGTGAGACCTCTTCTCTCTAGTTGGGTTCTATGGTAGGTTAAATTATGTACCCCAGAAAGGAAGCATGTTCTTAATCATAATCCATTCCTGTGGGTATGAACCCATTGTAAATAGAACCTTTTGAAGATATTATTTATAGTTAAGGTGTGGCCCAGCTGAAGGAGGGCCTATTATTGGAACCTTTCTGAAGAGAAAGCCAGAGGGAGGAGCAGAAGCTGGAAGTCAACAGAACCTGAAAGAGAAAGGAGAAGATTCTGCCATTTACATTGCCATGTTATGGAAAAGCCAAGGACCCAAGGATCCCCAGCAGCCATCCCAAAATGCTTCATTCTTCAAGGATAAAACATTGTCTTGCTGATACCTCGATTTTGGATTTCATTTAGCCTCAAAACCATGAGCCAATAAATTACTATTGTTTAAGCCAACCTATTCTGTGGTATTTGTTATCATATCTGGGAAACTAAGGCATTTTCCTTCCTCCTGTACTGCAGTTTGGAGAATGCCCCCAGGTAGACAGCTGTGGTGACTCTGAGGCTCATCTTATGTTTCCTTTTCTCATGGATCACAGATCTGTGCTGTCTGTTGAATAACATCTGAAAATAATTATTTCATATATTTTGTATTGCTTAATAGTTATTTCTGGTGGGAGGCTTGTCTGGTACAACTTACTCTGTCTTGTCACAAGCAGAAGTCTTCTAATACATTCTGAAATATAGACTCTAAGGTTATAGCTTAGCCATCATTGCAAGTTTTTAAAAAGTTCATTTGTTTTGACTATTACATGAAGAATGATTTTGTCTATTTCAACAAAATTGACTAGTCTCTCCTCTTAAATCCTGATAAGTAAACTTTTCACTGCCTTAAAAACAAACACAAACAAACAATCAAAAAACAGCTTCCCAAGTTTTGCCGTTTCAAACTGAAATAGCAGGAAAAAAAGGAGTAATCAAAAATCCACATGCGATTTTATCCTCTGGACATCCACGGTGCAATACTAATGCTGTTTTACAGAATGCAGAAGGAGATTTATGTTTTGCATTTGGAATGGCTGATGAGTTTCAAAGAGCGCTAGACTAAATAGCAGAAGATGTAGAATCTTGTCCTGAGGCTCTATTACTTACTAACCATGTGATCTTAGAGAAAGGTGCTAGTTTCCTCATCTGCGAAATTATACATGGTTTATCTTCCTCCAGAGATTGGCATGTGGCTCAGACATGGTTAAATAGATTGGAAAGGACACTGTAGACCATAAAACACCATATAAATATAAGGTGTATATCTCTTCTCTTACCTTGGGAAATATAAGTCAAGTTTATGAATCAAAATGACTATTTCAACTGTAAAACGTAAAAAACAAGGCCAATAATGGAATGGAGATAAGAACATAGAGGGGATAATTTATTTATTGAAAACCACTGTCTTAGTTTCCTAGTTTTGCCACAACAAAATACTGCCAACAGTAGATGTCAAAAGGGCATATGCTCTTTCTGAAGTCTGTAGAGAAGATTCTGTTCCAAGCCTCTCTCCTGGCCTCTGGTAGTGGCTGGCAATACTTGGTGATCCTTGGCTTGAGGCATAACTCAATTTCTGCCTCCATCCTCCCACAGCCATCTACTCTATCTGTCTGGGTCCAATTTCCCCCTTCTTATAAGGACACCATTCATATTGGATTGGGGCGCACATATCTGCAAGGATCCTGGTTTCCAAATGAGGGTCACATTGGCAGGACCAGGGATTAGAGCCTGAACATGTCATATTGGGGAATAAAATTCAATCCTTAATAACCATTTATGCTCTTTGAAGAAGAAAAATCCTTCAACTTAATCAAAATAGCTTTAAATGTGGTATGATCAATTGCTTTTCATTAACCCTTAGTTTTAATTATAGGGGAGTATTCTGGATATAGTAATTACACTGATGAAATTTCATTGAAGAAAGTAATATCTCAATAGTTATAATTTACTCTAGGCTATGCTTCCAATGTTTTGGCCCCAATTCAGAAGAATATACTGCTTTTGAAAAGAGCAATCAAGGGAGCGGGTGTGGCTCAAGCAGTTGGGCACCCACTTACCACATGGGAGCTCCCAGGTTTGGTTCCCCGTGCCTCCTAAAGAAGACAAGCAAGACAGCAAGCTGGCACAACAGGTTGGTGCAACAAGATGATGCAGCAAAATGACGTGGTGAAATGATGCAACAAAAAGACACAACAAGGAAACACAATTAGAGACACAACAAGCAGGAGCTGAGATGGCTCAAGTCATTGGGCACCTCCCTCCCACATGGGAGGTCCTGGGTTCAGTTCCCAGTGCCTCCTAAAAAGAAGATGAACACACAACAGACACAGAAAACAGACAGCGAGCACAAACAATGGGGTGGGGGTGGGGGGAGAAATAAATAAATCTTTTAAAAAAAAAACAGCAATCACATTTTGAATGTTTCAAAGATTTAGAGAATTATCTCACGTTGCTAAAAACAAATTTTGACATTGTTGAGACAATTCATTCAGGACATCATCTCTGGTAGTACTTTCCCTTCTTCCACTTAACAGGCTTATTTGTCTCAAAATGAATTTGCTTCTTTCAATAATCTTACAATAGCAGAATCCCGGGTCATGGGAGCCAAAAAACACCATGGACCTGCTCTGACCCAAGATGCCATTTTATAGATTTAAATACTGTGATGGTCACCCACCCAGGGGAGTCTCCATGCAATGCAGATAGGAAGGCACTGCTTACTCAATGGGAGAGTAAATTAAAACTGTGCACACCCATTACTATAAAACATATTTTGTTTTCAGGGATTCTTTAATCTATTATTATTTTTAATGATTTTGTCATTATTAGTGGAAAGTACAGTACTCAGTATTTGGGAAAGTTACAAAGGAAGTGAATGGTAGAGGTTCTTCCCTCAAATATCCTACCCTGAGCTGAGAAAGAAAGCCCAGCTCAGAAGACTGTATTATTATTTCAGTATCTTTGAGATTAGTCAGTGCAGTGGATTGAATACTGCCTCCCCATATGAAAAGTCCAGGTTCTGACCCCTGCTACTTGTGAATGTGACTTTATTTATAAATAAGGTCTTTGGAAATGTAAATAAGTTAAAGGATATTGGGATGAGATTATCCTAGATTTAGAGGAGGCTCCAGATCCAGATTGGTGTCCTTATAAAAGAAAGGAAAGGGAGATTTGAGGTACAGAAATGCCTAGAGAAGAAGGGCAAGTAAACATGGATGCAGAGAATGGACTTAGGAAGCCCAAGTCAAGAATATCAAGGATTGCCGGCAGCTACCAGAAACTGGGAAAGAGCCTCGGACAGATGGTCCTTCAGGGTCTCGAGAGGGACCCAACCTTGCCATCTCCTTGAATTTGGGCTTCTGACCTCCAGAACTGTGAGAGAATTAATTTGTTCTTCTAGCCCCTTGGTCTGAGGTAATTTGTTACAGCAGCTGCAGGAAACTAATGCAAGGATGTCATAAAGAAGCCTGGGAAGGGGGAGTCAGAAGGATGGAGCCAGCCATGGCCTCCGGGCTGCGCGCTGTAGAAGAGGGTCCCTCCATTACCACTAGGGAGGGTGAATACTGACTAGACCAAGCCAACCATGGAAAATCTGCCTTGCCAGTGATATGATTATTCATGAGCTTGTGAGGCAGTCCTGGTCCAGGAGAAATGAGGGGAAGTCTGAGGAAAGCTGTTGTTTTCCCTGTTCTTAAATATGAACCCAGGACATGGATTGGCTTATTTTCAGCCTCTCAAGGAAGACATCTAGGATACATGGTTATAACTGTAGCATCCATCTTGCCTTTCCAAAGATAAAAACACGAAGGTGAAAGCCAGTAACTCACTGAGGATGGCAAAAGGGAAAGAGGGGAGTGACTGAGGCATTTTGCTAGTGTATTGTTAGCTTGGGACTGCTCAGTTCTGCCTATTTTTACATGACAAGTTAAATCCTACACATTGTTCAGAAATAAATAGAAAAGAAGGGAGGAAGGGAGGGAGGGAGGGAGGAAGGAGAAAGAAGAAAAAAAAGAATGAAAGAGAAAGAAGAAAGATAAAGAGAGAAAGGAAGGAAGAAAGAGAGAGAGAGAGAGATGAAAGAAAGAAGAAATATAGAGAAAAAGAGGGAAAGAGGAAGGGAAAGGAGGAGGGAGGGAGGTGGTGGGAGGGGAATCAAATTAGGAGAGAGTCATATGAAACCAGGGAAGATAGTTTTCAAAGGAGGAAATGATCCCAAGTCCCTAAAGCCTTATAAAGATCAAGTTGAATGAAGACTGAAAATAATTCCAGAAGATTATTGGTGACCTTAACAATTCAAATGATGCTGAGGGCAAAAGCCAGACAGCAGTTGGACTAGGAAGGAATCGGCGTCAAACAAGGGAAAACAGTAAATACAGACAACATTTTCAAGAGGGTTTCTTGAAAAGGGAAGGAAGATAGGGAGGAACAGGAAGAGTTAATTTTTAGGACGGATTTTTATTTTTATTTTAGTGTTTATAGGCAGAGGGTCAAGGGTCAGGAAAGAGGCACAGGCTGAGGATACAGGAGAGAGAATGACTTAGGTGGAAGTTCTCTGAGAAGGTGGGAAGAAGGAAGCTTAAGAAGACAGACACAGGTTTTGCCTTTGATTAGGAAGGACTCACCGTTCTCAGAACTTAGGAGTGGGGAGTGTGGCCATACAAATGAGAGGAGGGCTGGGCAGCAGAAGCCAGAGGGCTGCTGATGTTATTCTTTGCCCTAAAGTGGGAGCGAAAGTTGCCTGTGGAGAATGAAGGGGGCGGTGTTGACTGGGAAGCTGGAGGGCCACCTTCTGTATCCTTGGACATGCTCAAACAGCTGCATCTCCGTGACCGAATAATGGAATTAGCCCAGGAATGTGGCCCGGGTAACTCATGCATCTCGTTGCACCCAAGTGAATGATCTGCCACGGGGGTTATTGCTATAATTAGGTTAAAGGACATGCCACAAGGCTTTATCAAGATTTGTAGTGATCCCAGGAAATACGGGACTGCATCTGTGAAAAAGCAAAAGATGTATCAATGCCCTTAAGGAAGGGAGGTAATTGTAAGACATCTGCGAGGTTACTCTTTAAAAATTGAATAATGTGTAGCACAACATTGTGTCACAAAGGGAAGTTTTAGGTTGTAAATATGTTACCAGAATAGAAATTTTTAAAAACCATAGAACTATACAACAGTTAACCCTAATATTAACTGGAGACTATAGTTACTAGTTTAATTATAACAATATAGTTTCATTAATTGTCACAAAATTACCACACACATACAAAGTGTTAATAATAGGGAAAACTGTGTGTGGTAAGGTGGGTATCTGGAAACTATACTTTCTGCCTGATTTCTCTGTAAACCTACAACTTCTCTAATAAAAAATATTAATAATGTGTCTAAGATTTAATATCTTGTATCTTAATTCGATCAGCTTAGTACCTAGACACGTGAAATGGGCAACCTTTTAAATTTTTAAATTAAAAACATGTATAGCAATTTGAGCATTCATATATATTTTCCCAGCCTCGGGGCTCATGCAGGCTGTCTACCTTTAAGAAAGCAGGATTCTGCCAATTCTGGCAGCACACTTAAGAAAGGTAGATGATATGGCAATCCCTAAAAGCAAACGTGAGTCACTTGTTCAAAATTTTAAGAAGTGAACATAAGAACTGGACATGATATGAAATAACTATTATTTTCCACTGCTTTAGTAAACAACAATCACGACCTACTTGGGTTTTGCCTCTTTTACCTTATGTGGTTATCAATTGCTACGTGATGAACCACTCCCAAAACTCAGTGACGTAAAACAACGTTATTATTATCAGTTCTCATAGTCTGGGTGTCGCCTGGGTTCAGTTAGGTGGTTTTTGCTCAAGGGTCTCCTTGCAGTTGTAATCAGAGGGGTGTCTGGGGCTGGGGTCATCACGTGGCTCACCCACTCACACGTCTGGAGGTGGGCGCCGGCTCGGCTCTTGGCTGGGACCTCAGCTGGAGGTTATGGCCTCTGGCCACTTCCTTACAACAAGGTGCCTGATTCCAAGGGTGAGCGTCCTAAGAGGACCAGGTGAAAGCGCTTGGCCTTTTTTGACCTAACCTTGGCCGTTCCATAGCATCACTTCTGCTGTAGTCACAGGCTGTCCATAATTCAAGGGGAGGAACAAAGACCCCGCCTCTCTCTGGGGGCAGTGTCAGCATCACATAGGAAGAAGAAATGTGACACAGGAGCTCTGGTTGTGGCCATTTTGGAAAACAGTCTGCACATTGCTCAGTGGCCAGAATGGCGCTCTGCCTAGACTACAGTCTGAAGTCCAGCTCTTTATGTCTCTTTAGACCCCGCTGTCCTGTAAGCCCCTGGTGGAGACCTTGTCTCTGTGACCCTAGTAAGGGTGACTCTGCTTGGGCCATAAATGGCAGCTGTAGATGCTGTCTGACAAGTTAAGCTTGGGAGTATTTCTTGCCAGGGATTTTTAACAAAAACATGTTGGCTCTTCCAGTCCTTATCCTCTACAGTTGTAACATTTTTGCCAGAATTATATTCTCTTAAAAACAAATCTGAAGGAAACTGGAGAATAATCTAGGGAATGTATAACAGTGATTTCAGTGGTAGATGAAGATTGCGCTTAATAGTATAAATATAAGAATGCTCTTCTTTTACAAAGTTCTAAGAATATGGTGATAAATGGGAAAATCACACCTAACGTAACTTATGAATGATAGTAATATTGTAATATTTTGCAGCGATGGCAAGAAGGCATTATTTCAATGCTAAGGGATAACAATAGGGGGTGTAAGGGGATTTTTCTTTTTGGAGTAATGAAATTGATCTAAAATTGACTGAGGTGATGTCAGCACAACTCTGTGATGAAAATGAGAGCCATCGAGTGTACACTTTAAATGGATTATACAAAGCATGGGACTGTATAACACAGTGTCCCCTGTGGTAGATGATGGACTGTGGTTAACAGAACAAATATGTTAACATTGTCTCAAGAATGATAACAAATATGTATTACTAACACAGGGTGTTAATAATAACTGAGTGGGTTGGGGGAAAAAAACAAATGTAAGATATGGGCTATAGTTAGTAATAATGTTTTGAGGATGCTCTTTCATAGTCTGTAACAAATGTCTCAAAACAATGCAAGGTGTTGGTGGTGGGGAGATGTATGGGAGCCCTGTATGGTGATTTGCATGTTTGTTTTGTAAATTCACAAATTTTACTATACACTTATTGTTTGTGTATGTTCATGTATGAATGATAAATTTCCCTTTAAAAAGTTATTAAAAAAATACAAATCTGAACCCATTTCTCCTCAATCAAAAACCTTCCACTGTTTTCCACTGCATATAGATCAAGTTGAAATGCTTTAGCTTTTGGTTCCAGTGTTATAATAATTCAATTAAATAAAAATCAGTGGGTTGACAAATAATGTCACTTAATAATTAGATTTGGGGATTACAAATGTAGCAAGATGGTAGTTTTATTCACCTCCCATCTGTCCTCTCCTAAATGACCCCTTTGGTCGGGCATGGTACACATCTAACTCTATTCTTAAGCCCTGGCTCATATGAAGCTAAGTTAACAGAAAGATACCTTTGGTGAAACAAGAAAAAAAAGAGAGACATGTCAAGTGCAAAAATGCATTAAAGTTATGCTACATAGTCCATCTTGGCACATAAAGGATTTGTATTCTAGATGCATCATCCTTCATGTCAAATCAGAAAAGGCTATTTTCCATCCTTGCCTCCAAAGTCAGGCCCTTTCCCAGATTCATCAGGTGGAAAATCTCATGGCTGCAAAAAACTAACAGTCTAGACTGAAGGCAAAGAGCAGAAACAATTAAGATTCTTTGGAAAAGACAGAGGGGATGAAGGAATTAGACCAGGGGTCCACAAACTATGACCAGTAGCCCAAGTTTGGCCCACTTCTTTTTTTTTTAAATAAAAACAAGCCACACCCATTTACTGACGGTTGTGTATGGCTGCTTTCAAGCTACAGAAGAAGAGTTGAGTAGGTGTGACAGAGACCATATGACCTGCAAAACCTAAAATATTTACTATCTGGCTCTTTCAGAGGAAGTTTGCTGGCCCCTGATCTAGAAAAGCATGGTGAAGAGTAAGGGTATTAAAAAAGCCATGAAGAGGGGGGACTGCCTTGAGACCCCTGGTGATGGACTCATTACCAGTTGAGGGATTATCAAGGGGAAATTCAAAGAAGTGTTTGGCATCAATCTCTGGATTCTGGAGAGTGTTATGGTAAGGCACATTCTGGAAGTGGACTTTGCTTATATACTTTCAAATAGTAATGACAAAGGGGGTTATAGAAAGATAAATAGGGATGCTCCCATCCTTTGCAGTTTTATCTCCCATGACATACTCTAACGTATTCCCCTCCTTAGCTTCTTCCTAGAATAAGATCAGGTTGCTGGGCTTTTGTTCAAGTAGCATCCTCGGTCTTCAATATTCTCCCACCTTATTGAAGTAGCTTCAAATGAATTACCACCTTTCCAAAAAGCGTTCTCAGATACTCATGCTCCTAACCATACCCAGGGGGTTTGAGCTTCCATTGCAGCACTTAGAACAACTGGGTTTGTACTGGATTATTAGGACATCCATCTGTCTCCCTAAGAAGATTGGCAGCTCCTGGAAGGCAAGAATATTTTTGTCTCTTTTTTTCCTTTCATTTTTCAGTTCAAGGCTTATATCCTCTAATTAGTACAGTGCTTTATAGACTGTAAATATGTGGTAAAGGTTCATTAACTTGAACATGAGAACTTAGGGTAAAAATAGTTTTTTAGTCCCCATCCCCTTTCTTGTAGAAACTGAAGACTAGAATACATTGGTTCAAGAATTTCAGGTGGGTAGCTATTCTTGAAAAGCAGAAATTATTCTCGGACAACTACCTAAAAACTGTCATCTCATGAAGAAATGGAGCTCATGTATGAAGGGATACCAGGTCCCTTAAAGCAGCTCCAGTGAGATTACACCTGGAGAAGGAAGCTACCAGGGAATTGCCATCCCCATCCTAAACCCAGAGATGTTCTGCATTCATTGACATCCACTCTGTGATTATCCACTTCAGTCAAGATTAAAGGAGATGGAGGCTGGAATGGGATTTTTCTATTTCAGCAAGTACATTTTGTGCTAAGAGGGTAGAGAGTACTGATTTTGCACTTCAAAAAAATATAAAAAAGGATCCCATTCAAATATAAATTAATAATTATAATTTCCTCTCTCCAATGGTGGTTGCCATCATCCCCAAACCGACACTTATCATTATAGTCATTTTGGGGCTTTGACTGGCACAGGAAAAAGTGACTAAATTGAATATATAAAAAGGTTCAAAAATAACATCATTTTAGATCTTGACAAAGATGGAAATTTTAAATCCAAGAGCATTTTTCTTGATAAGACTAATAAGAACTAAACAAAGTGAATTATATCACAAAGTGTTTTTCTACTGACCTGTATAATCTTTGTTCTAAGTGCCATATAGCATGGTTTTATTCCTAGGCTTTGGTCAAACACTGAATGCATCAGTAAGTGCTAAAACAGCCGTGCTGAGAAGGATGGATATTGGAAAGGTAGAAGCGGTAAAGGAAATAGCAGCAGTGCATTTTACATTGTTATTTTTTTTCAAAAAAGCGACGAAAAACATTTCCAAAAGGCTTAATATTTAATATAAAGTTTACTTGTAATTTTTGGGAGAATGTTTCTTTAGTAAAACATATTGTTCTTAGGAGTCTGCTATTTCAACATATTTCGCCATAGAATATGTGCTATCCTTATTTTAGCAAAGAATTTTAATGCTCATTTTGATATGCAAAGCAGGAAAAAAGCATATTATATGCAAAAATAAATCCCTGAACAATACCCTATTGAAGACTGTCATACTGATGTATAAATCAGTTATTTGTCTGGCTTAGAAAAACTCTCCCAATGGTGGTAGAGCTCAGTGTCTGGACCACGGCCAATTTCCCTTTAACCTCTATGAAAGTACAGCCACTAAATTTCCCTTTGCTCAGATCTAAACCCACTGCCTAATATTAAGCAATCATGGTTGAATTGATGCTCTTCCTTTCAACTTCTTTTACTTAATCATATTTATTAGGGAAGCTTAGCACATCAAAAGTACATTTAAAAATATTTCCCATGATTAACCTTAAGGCAAAAGAGTTAATGCAATTTATATTGCCCAGTTCATTAACTATCTTTCTGATGGGCTAACAGCTGTGCAATGAAGACAGCAGACATCAATTAAATGAGACCAGAGTTTCCAGCAACCAATAGTCAGCTAAGTTGCTGGGCATTGAGTAGCAACCAATGGTTGCACTTATTTCCAAGAATTTCTTAGTTCTGTGCCTTATGGGATAGTACTTGTGAAAAACATAAGCAAATAGATCAATTTGAAAAATCAAAACACGTTTAGCTGATTTAGGAAAATTTTAACAAAAGCAGATATTTAGAATAGCATTTAACATATCACATAATCACATGTTCACACTCAAGAGTTGTTGTTATCGAAAGTATAAGCAGACAAATATAAGAAGTAAAAATTACTGAACTTGCAATTATCCCTACTGTCTTCACAGAAAGATGTTATTAAATAGAAACACAGTTTAAAAGAGACAGCTAAAATTCTTATAATTGGTATTTTTTTATGAAGTAGGCAGTATACTATTTGGGGAATAAGAGTTGATTAACACCCCAAAGTAAAAAGGAAATACTTGTGAGTTTTATTTTTCATTAAATAAGGTACATTATAATGTGGAGGTCCTAAGGCAGGCTCCTCCACCCTTGTAAAATAATGTACCAAAGTCCCTCTCTCTTTTCCTTAGGGTTTGGGGAGTATATTTATTTTCTAGGGCTGCCATAACAAAGTACCACATACTGGGTAGCTTAAAACAATGGAAATGTATCCTTTCACAAATTCTGGAAGCCAGAAGTCTAAAATCAAGGGGCCAGCAGGACCCTGCTCCCTGAAGGAGAATCCGTCCTTGCTTCCTCCACTTCTGGTGCCTGCTGGCAATCCTTGCTTTCCATCTACAGCAGTTCAATCTCTGCCTCCATCATCACATGGTTGTCCCTCCAGGGTCTGTCTGTCTGTCTGCCCAAATGTCCCTCTTATTATAAAGTCACCAGTTTGATGCCATCTCAACTAATCACATCTTTAATGCTCTCCTTTCCAAATAAGGTCACATTCAGGGGATTCAGGGTTAGGACTTCAAAGTATAGTTTGGGGGAACACAATTCAACCTTTAATAGGGAGGATGAGGAGTGAACTGGCTCTAACTATGGTACTTGGAAAAAGCCCATTCCTGCAGGGTCAGGGACTCTTATATGAGGCATAGAAGACCCTTCTGGTCATTAAGTGTGGAAAACGCCCAAAGAGTTGGTCCATGTGAAGCACTTAGCACTGGATCTCACACAAAGCAAGTGCTCAAAACAGTTAGCTATTATCCTTATTATCCCAATAAAAACAATGGCATAAAAGCTCTGGTTGTTGATTCCTGCCTTAGGGTATGATCCCCTCAATGATGTTGATTTACAATAACATTAAACAATTCTGAGAAGGAAAACCAAAGGTATAACATAAATATTCTCCCTTGACTTTGTCCAGGTTACTTATTACCTTGGGAAAATAAAATTCTGTGTAGCCATTTACTGACATTAGGAAATTTCATTAAACCTGAGGTCATTTTTTGCAGGAGAAATCCAAAGTATCTGCTATCACCGGAACGCTACCAACTCCAGAGGAAAACATGGCCTGTTGAGACCTTGATTTTGGACCTCTGGCCTTCAAAACCATGAGACAATAAATGCTGTTTAAGCCAAACCCATTGTGTGATATTTGTCATAGCAGTTCTGGCAAACCAAGACATTGATACACAATAAATAATTACAATATACATTAAACAAAAACAAGATATCAATGAAGAAAATACTTAGGAGTGATGGGAAGTATTTTTAGTTTCTTAAAGGCTGCCAAGACATTATACCAGAAATGAAGGCTTATTGGCTTGCAAGCTTAAGTTCTGAGGCTGAGAAAAGCCAAATCAAGGCATCATCAGGAGACACTCTCTTCCTGAAGAATGGTTGCAGGTGATCCTGGACTCCTCTTTCAAATGGGAAGTCATGTGCAGCATCTACCAGTCTTTGCCTTCTCCTCCAGGCTCCGTTGCTTTCAGCTTCTGGCTGTTCTGTCTGTGGCTTGCACTTTCATCTTCTGCGAGTTCCTCTCGGAGCTCCTGTGTGTCTCTGTGGCCCCCTCTCTCCATATTCATCCCATTTATAAAGCTCTCCAGTAAAAGGATTAAGACCCATCCTGGGCCATGCCTTATGGAAATAATCCAATCAAACTGTCCCACCCACAGGCATGGACCAGTTTCAAGAACATGATTTTCTGGGGGTACATACAGTCTCAAAGCACCAAAGAGGGATACATGAGATTGTTGGGGTCAGTGATGGCCTTGGGGCTGATGGTTGGTGATGACATTTAAGCTGACACCTGAATGGTGAGAAGGTGACCCGTGGCCATGTCAAGATCTTTGGGGATAACTTTCCAGGCAGAGCAGTTGGTATGATAGTCTCCCAAGATGGCATCCATCACTTCTTTCCCTCCGTGTAGGGGCATGCCACTCCTGCTATGAAAAGGTGCAGTCTTTTCCTTCCTTCAGTTGAATATGGGCTGGCCTAAGATCTGCTTTGCCAGAAGCTGTGCCAGTTCCAGGCTTACCTTCTAAGAGGTCTGGCAGCATCTGCTTTCCCTCTTTGCAGCCAGCTACCTTGAAAGTACCATGCTGTCAGGGAGCCCAAGCTACAAGGAGAGGCTACATGGAGGAACATATAGGTACCAGACATATGAGTGAAGTCTTTGTGAACCTTCCAGTTTGTCCCAATTGACAAGGAAGAGAAGAACCACCCAGGTGAGCCGAGGCAACCCACTGAATTGTGAGAAATAACTTGTTTTAAGTCACTAATTTTGGGGATAGTTTGTTTTATAGCACTGAAGAACTGAAACAATGAGAACATAACAGTCTGAGGAATGGGATTTTCCTAACAGGTTGACGAAATCCACACAACTGAAAGTAGGAGGTGATAAAGTCTCCCCACACTCTAAAGAGAGGCACTAGAAACCTCCCATATTGGACTTGCTAGGAGGTGGACCTGCTGCTTATACAAGCGGTAGTATAAGAAATTGCTAGAGTCACTGAAGAATGCTGTGAAGTGTATTGTAGGAGAATATACAGTGCTGTTTCCTCTTCCTTGCTCTGTGAGGTTAAGGGGACTGAGTCCTGCTCCCAGATGTAAGTCATGTGTAAGAGGCAGTAATTGAAGCTCTTGGAGGCTCAGGGATGTTTGCAGGAAAGGGAGACTGGACTCATTTCTTCTCTCAGAGCTTGCTCACAGAAGCTCAGAGACTCACCTCCTCTTGTGACTGGAAAGGAGTAAAGGGGAGTTCATGGAGAATCTGACAGGCTCCCCCTGGGATTTCGGTAGCAAAGAAACTATTGTCCGATGCTTGGTTGGAGAAGTCAAAAATAAAAAGCTGGCTGGGGAAACTGGCAAGGCCAGGGTGAGAAGAGAGAGCAAAAGATACCGGCACCTCCAGCCAGCACTTTGGCAGGAAAGTGCCCAAGGGCCCAGGGATTCTGTGGAAGGCAAAGAAGGGCCTGAAGTCACCTGAGAAACACCCACCTCTGCCCAAAGGCTGCCTGCTGAGGGAGAGGGTCCCAAAGGCGAGCCCTGGGTTGGATCAGCTGGGGAGGTGGGTCTGAGTGATGAGTCAGAGGATGCCCTGTCTGCCTCGGGGAGCTGTGTGGATGCCTCTGGGGTGGTGGCCCGACTGTTTCTGAAGAGCTCGCCAGCACATCATCAGGAACAGCTAACGTGGGTGTCTGCCATGACAGGGGGCACTGGGTTTGAGAGCAGGAGATAATTCACATGGCTCCAGCTACGTGAACAGCTCACGGCATCTTTCCCTTTAATCCTTCCCAGCCCTGCCCTGACCTAGAGAAGCCAGATGCTGGGAGGTGAAGCTAGGAGGGGGAAATGATGGGGATCTGAGCCACCGCATCCTGGAGCTGGAGGGAGCAGAGGAGCCTCACACTGTACGGAGATCCCATGTTTTATTTAGAAAGAGAGCAGAAAGCTAAGAGTGCTGTCTGAGACAGCTATAAAGGGAAGAGGTTCAAGAGGGGGAAAGAAGGCATTTTTTTCCCCAGAACAATGGTGGGAGAAGTAGAAAGCTCTTTTCTGCATCTACCTCCCAAGTTTAGCCCATATAATAAACCAGTTACAAGTTAAAAGCCCTAAGGGAGGAACAGGTTTATTGTTTGAGGATCTGAAGAAGGCATCTGTGGCAGGAAAGTAATGAAGCTGAAAGCAAAGCAAAGGGGAGAACAGTGTGAGATGATGGTGGAGAGGAGAGGTGGGCGGGGGTTAGAGCCTGTGGAGCTTTGCAGCCTACAAGAAGTGTTTTGGACTCTGAGCATTTTATTTTTTAAAATAATTTTTAAAAATTTTTTCAAAGATTCTTAGATGACATAAATGTTAGACAAAAAATATGGATTCTGAGCATTTTAGGAAGCCATGGGAGAGTTTTAGGCAAGAAATTGATATGGTCTGATTTCTTCCTTCCTTCCTTCCTTCCTTCCTTCCTTCCTTCCTTCCTTCCTTCCTTCCTTCCTTCCTTCCTTCCTTCCTTCCTTCCTTCCTTTCATCTCCAGTTCTTCTTTGGGGAATTGGGTTTCAGGGAATAATAGGAGTAGAAGCAGGAGGCTGTTAGAGCAATCGAGGTGAGACAAGAGATGTTGGTGAGAATGCTACCAGATGGAGGGGTTTATACTGAGAAGCATTTTGATTACTGGGTGAGGTGAGTGGGGAATATATTTGGTTTTGTTATTTGACAGTTGAAAGTCCATCTAGACAGTTAGGGGTAGGGTCAGAGTTACCTTCAGTGCTTTGGAGTGAAAACATAAATGGTCCTCAGACGACTTCGTGCAAACTAATCACCGGGGAGTGGGTTAATATGCAAATTATTGAGTCTCCTCCTTAAGCTCTTTATTTATTTTTGTTTTGTTTTGTTTTAGATGGGTTATTTATTTATTTATTTAGATTTATTTTATTTATTTTACTTTTATCCATTTTTAACCCCCTCTTCCCCCCTGCCCCATTTGTGCTGTTTTTGTATCCATTCACTGGGCAACACTCTGTCTGTTTCCTGCCCTGTCTTCTCATCCTTCTCCTCCTGTCTTCACTGGGATTCGATCCTGGGAACCTCTGATGTGGGAGAGAGGCGTTCTGCCACCTGCGCCACCTTAGTTCCTTAAGCTCTTTGGGTTTGTTGTGGATGGTATAGGGCCTGTAAGAAGCATCCAGGGACTCTGAAAATCTCTGAATCTTTGTTCTGGAAGAGCCTCCAGCTCCTCATGCTTTTGGCTTTCTCAGATGTCCAGTTACCCCTCAACTCTGAATTTCAACTTGGCACCTTTTAAACATTTTCTTTCATTGCTTTCTTTTTCATATATATTTTTAACACAAGCTTTAAACATTTTGAGGACTAGCATTTTTCGCCCTTCTTCCTCTCTCTTTTTAAATTTCCCTCCTTAAGGAACAGAGTTCTCTGTGCTTAAGTACTTTTTAACTGTTTTTAAAGCAACACAGTACTCACACTATAAAAGCATCTAAAGGACAAAGTATCAATTACAAGCTGAGCAAATGAGAAACAGAAGGAAGGGGCTTAGTGGTAATAAATAAAGGACCCAATTTTTCCAATATGTAACAGACACACAGACCCCAGCCTCCTCCTCCCATAACCAAGGCCATTTTGGGAGAATAGACATCCAAGTTGTAGGCAATAAATGGTAAACGAAAATATACAAATGCCTTTATCAGGCATTTTAATCTAAAAAGTGAAAAACACCCCTAAGGTAGCAGACGTTTAATGCTAGGCTATTTCGGACCTAATGTAAGACAGCTTGCTTTTACCTACAACAAAATGGAATTTGTTCCAGATAGCTGGATAAGCTGGACGTGGCAGGAAACGTATGATTCAATCATATGGGGTATAATAACTCATATTGATTCCAGGCCAAAGTTAGTAAATGTTCGAACCCATCCAGAGATCATGTGGAGGCAGATGGCAGAGGCATTGTCTCCTTAGTGCTGATGAGAATGAAGTCATTCAAGTCACTGATGCAGAGACGAGCAAAACCAAGTGTTCCAAGAAGTCTATTTTCTTCCAAGTCAATGGCTTATTTCTTTTTCCACTAAAAAGGCCGTCCAAATGACCCTTTCAGAACAAGGTAGTTTCCTCACAAAATTTGTGTAGGAAAACTCGAGGATTCGTTCTATTGGATCCAAGCACTCGAAAAAAAAAAAGAGAGACACATTTCAGAAGATCACCATGCAGAAGTGCAAATGAATTTTTACTCCCTTTATGATTGTTTTCGTAAGCCCAAAGAAAATGCTAGTGGATGCAGACAGGTTGATGGGCAAACGTTCAAAGAAAACTTCTTTGCCAAAAACTGAGGGCAGATCCACATAAAACCTAACTAAAGTATGGCGTGTGCTTGGCATGACTGGAGAGCTAGTTGAGTGGATACCATAGTAACAACCATGTGAGGTAGCCAATCTTATGTTAGACATGGCTTTGCCCCGAACAGGGAGACAAGTGAACTGCACGTCCCAAACTGAAAAGAATTCAGTGCGCCTTGTGTGATTGCTTGTTTGATTCTTATGCACAGAGCACAAATAGAAAGCAAACTGGCATTTTGTCATTTCTGTTTCAATAAGCTAGAAGGACATTAGTCACAAACAGAATTAAAATAAGTTACCAGGTCGCACGCCGCGTCGCTAGGCCCGAGGGAGTCGCCCAGCCGCCGTCATGAAGGCCGTGGTGCAGCGTCACTCGGGCCAGCGTCACAGTTGGTGGAGAGCAGATAAGTGCCATTGGACGGGGCATCTGCGTGCTACTGGGTATTTCTCTGGAAGACACACAGAAAGAATTGGAGCACGTGGTGCGAAAGATTTTAAACCTACATGTATTTAAGGATGAGAATGGGAAGCACTGGTCGAAGAGTGTGATGGACAAACAGTATGAGGTGCTGTGCGTCAGCCAGTTCACCCTCCAGTGCGTCCTCAAGGGAAACAAGCCGGACTTCCACCTGGCCATGCCCACGGACCAGGCCGAGGGCTTCTACAACAGCTTCCTGGAGCAGCTGCGTAAAGCGTACAGCCTGGAGCTCATCAAAGATGGCAAGTTTGGTGCCTACATGCAAGTCCACATTCAGAACGATGGGCCTGTGACCATAGAACTGGAATCCCAGCACTGCTACCTCTGATCCCAAGCAGGAGGCACCAGGGATTGAGCCCAGAACCTCAGACATGAGAAGCAGGCACTCAACCACTGAGCTACATCTGTTCCCCCTAACTTCCAGTTTTGGTATCAAAATACTTCTAGGCTAATAAATATTTGTTTAAACCATCAAACCATTACATACAATAGTCAAGAGTTTAGCCTAATAGGAATATAAAATCTTAGCACAAATATGAGTGGCCTAGAATAAAGCCAAATTTACATAATGCAAATAATATACTATCTATTAAAAAATAAATAAATAAATAAAATTAAATAAAATAAGTTACCAGACAGCAGCAGCCCAAGAGCTGGATGGTTAATTGACACATGTCTGGATTATATTAGCAACTTTTATTTTATGTAGGGGAAAAATAATTTCCTAAATAGTAGTCTTTTTAATGCGACTGAATTCCAAAGTAGAACATTGTATTTGGTGGTGGTTGTTTTTTTTTGGTGCTCATATTTACTGAAAAATAGAGTGCTACTTTCCTTATCTCTTGAGGAAGACACTTTCTTTAGGTAAAATGAATGTCTAATAAAATATACTATAAATGTTAAAACAGGGAGTGTATGTAGCTCCAGTGGTTGAGCGCCTGCTTCCCACATGCAAGGTGCTGGGTTCAATCCCCTGTACCTCCTAAAAACAAAACAAACAAATGAAAAACCAACTGTCATTGGGCAATCACTGTAGCTCAGTGGCTGAGTGCCTGCTTCCCATGTACGAGGTCCTGGGTTCAATCCCCGGTACGTTCTAAAAAAAAAAAGTCCTCTCTTATTATGTGGAGACAGACAGAATATACTTGTCGAGGTCATCAAGTAGGAAAAAAAAAAACCACTTCATAGTAATTATTTATAAAAACATGGTTTGGCACCTCAGTGGAAATAGCCTAAAAGCGCAGTAAATTATTTCAATGGCATTAAAATCAAGATGGCACAGAAAGGTTGAGATGATTGATCTATTATTGCAAGGTAATATCTCTGCCAGAATCTACTGATAGGTTTTGACTGATGCTTTGAAAAATGTTCAATTTGGAAAAAGAAATTGACATGTCTCAACTAGGTCTAGAAGTTTATGCCATTCATTTCTTTTCTCAGAGGAAAATCTTGGAGAGCTCAATGCTTTTTCTTTCAGTGTTATCAGCTAAATTGATCAAGCCATTGGAGCACTAATTTTCAGCTGAAAAAAAGAGTGTGTTCGGTCATGTTAATTAATACAGTAGACTCTAGGTTACAAGGGGCGAGTCCTGCTTCTAACCTCAGGAAAGGCCCTTTATAGGAACACACTTCATTACCTTCCATGCCTCTGGGCAGCACGTAAATCAGCAAGCCAACTTCACAAAGGAGGTGGGGATTTTCATCATTCTAGAGGGAGAGTCTCACACTTTTTCTATCCATGGATCCCTCAGTTCACATCAAATTCCCTTCAAAGCTTGACCTTTAGTAAAGAACACCCTCATTTTTCCTTCAGCCTAAAACCACAGAGGAGAGGGCCTAGCACAAGAAAACAATTATACAATAACTGAAGATTTTTTTAAATGGCACAAACATGATAGGCTCTTTTATCAATATCCTATGGTTTGAGGCCATACATGCAACAAGACGAGTGGATGGACATTTTTAATCATCTAAAAAAGTTAAGAGAGAGATCTGGCCAGGGAAACCAAAGTATACAAAGGAGAAACTGTTTAATTTTGTTTGTTTTTGTAGCTAAATAAAGTGATTGTCCTAGATATGCACAAATTTACCATCTGGCTCTCATTCCATATTGTCTTGGTTTAAAAATCACTAGATGCAAGACTGCCTATTAGGGCTATTCTGATTAAGAAGAGATGGTGAGGACAGATGGCAGAATTACATGGTGGAGAAAGTGATGGGGGGTGGGGGGATGAACTACTTAAAATCACCATTCTGCTAGCATGGAGGCAGTTAAGTAGTTGAGTGGGGACTATGAATTGAATGTCTTTTCTAGAAAATTATATATGTTATTATGAAATAAACATCCCAATTATTTATGGACCATTTTTATTTTTGCTATGTGTTGAAGTTAACATTTATTGAGAACTGGTATGTGTATCAGAGACCATATTAATTTCTTAACACTCACCATCTCATTCACACCTCAAACAAACCTACTACTACTTCAGATTTTCAGACCTAGTAACTGAGACTTTGAGAGTTAAATAACCTGCCTTCAACCTAAACTGTTCCTGGGTTACACAACTAGTAAGTGGCAGAGTAAGAGACTCAAACCCAGTCTGACTCTGAAGATCTCACCTACAGTGCTGGACTGCTTTCTGCAACCTTTAATAACTGCCGGTACAGGCGGTTCATATTTATCTGATTTAATCACCAATTCAACTTGCTTTTCCTAGTCTTCTCCTTCCACTCATCCCCTGCCATATGCCTCTAACTTCCTTGCAATTGTGGGGATTTTCAAGTAAAAGCACATTCAATACATAGCCAATTCAAGATATCATCTCACCAACCCTTGATATTTTCCTTCCCTACAGTACTTCCTTCCTTACTGTGTAAAAAACCCTAGATCATTTCTGCTCAGTTCTGCTAACATGCATGATTAAATTTGCCATTTCCCCACAGGCATTAATATTTGACTGACTTCACTCATCCATTGACAGTCCATGTTTTTAATTCTCTTTTTAGTTCTCAGATATATTAGATTGTAACCTGCCCAGTTGAGTTTCAGTTACTCTGTGGTTTGATCCTCAATTTATTTCTCTGTCACTGTGGTAAATCCCAATTCAGAATCAGATTTCATTACTGTGTTTTTGCATTCTATCCGATTATTAATAAAGATGTTAAACCAGGCCAGTCCTTCAAAGTGACCCTTGGATTCTATTTGTAGGCTATTTCAGGGAGAGCATCCAGGAATAGTTTGAAGTGAATGCAAACTGTGAAATCGGATTGCAAGTAGCTTCTAAACTTGTTATCAAGGGTCAAAATAATTTTCCATGTGGCAATTAAATGGAAACTGGCTTGAGATAGCAGGAACAAAGCATGAAGAAAGCACTGGAAGACAGAAGGAAGATGATGAAACAATTTGAGTTCTTGTTACTAGAAATGACTTGAGGAACAGCATCTGTAGTGCGTAGATTATTGTTACGAGTTTTAAAACCCAAATCATATTTTCCCCAATATACTAAGAACTTGTTAATATCATTGTACTTTTATAGCGCAGGTTTATTTTTTGTCTCCTTAAAATCACGATGCCAGAAGGTAAATGTTATTTCCATTTAATGCCTAGGGATGTGAGCCTCATGCAGTTATTCTTCCCTGGCATCTGACCAAGGTCCCCCAGTCGCCACGAGTTCTTGTCAGGTTTCTGACATTTAGCAATGCACCTAGCAGTTTGCACATAATAAGTGCTTGATAAATATTTGTGTAATGAAAAATCCTTTACAAGCAATCAGAACCTCCGCCATGAAGATGTAAGAGCTGTGTGTTCCTATGAGATTCATACGACACTACCTTGTTTCTCCCCTCCCCTCCCTTTTTCCCTTTACCTCTGTGGGGTAACTCCTAATTTTCAGTCCTAAAGTGAAAACTTGCTGATGCTGCCTGTGACCGCCATAACTGAAATATTCTGATTTGGCTGTGTGACTTTCCTCTCTACTCAGCTCTTACTACTGTTCCAGGCACAACATGACTGCCCCCTGGGATAAGAGCAAGGGTCACCAAGTACTTAGCACCCCTTACCACCATATGGCCTTGGAAGAGAAGTTGTGGGTCTTAGCCTGGTGGGCAGGGAGACACCCGTGCCAGAGTGAAGGCTTAGTGCTCCTGGCGCACACGGCAGAACAGCCCCTTGAGGAGAACGGTGCAGACTTGCCTGCGACGCTTCCTGACGTGCCCTACATCCTGGTTCCCTGAGTCAGCCTCAGAGGCTCAAGCTCCCCAGCGACCCCCCATCGCCTGGACTGTGCACCACACATCACTCTATACCAGCACATCTGGGATCATTTCTTGAGGGAGACCCTCTCCAGCACCCAATCTAAAGTAGCCATTTGGTCACACATGATTACACTCACACTGTTTAAATTCTCTTCTTTGCCCTCCACAGTATCATGACCATTTCCTGATTTTTCTTATTTGTTGATTTTTATTTTTGCTACCTCAGCCAGAATGCAAGTTTCCTGAGTTCCACCACCATGACTGTCTTGCACCCAGAGCCCTGCCCAAACTCTGAATATTGGTTGAATGATGATCGACATCTATCATAGGAAAATTTATCTGAATTCCTTCCAAATTTCTTTTTTCCTCATCTTTTTTTGCTCCATGACATTACTTCCTGTAACCATCTTGAATTAGCCTTTTTATTCATCCATATCCTCAAACCTTTGGACCTGGTACTAGGAGGTTCTTGCTTTTTCTCATTTGCCACTTCCAAGTAACTTTCTTTCCCTCTCCTCTAAACCTCCAGCTCCCTAGTGGCCCTGCCATCAGACTGTGCTTCCTGCAGCTCTCCTAACTGCTGCCTCGCACTGATGCCTGGTTATGTCCCTTAATGTTGATGACACGTTGATTAATTTAGTACCAGACTCTCTGTGTGTCAACCCCTCACCATTCTTGATGACTTCAACATCCAGGAAGAAGATCCATCCCACATACTGGCCTCTTAGTTCAATAAATCTTTTTATCCCCATTACTCTTCCTCCACCTGCCCAGCAATCCACTTTCATGGTTACACCCTTATAACTGTCATCATCAATAAAGGACCACTTAAAAATCTTAACATCAAGCATGTGCTTCTGATACCCACCTCCCATCCTTCTGGTCCACCTAACTTATTCCTTCCACTTGAGCAATTTTCTCACCTCAATCTTTCCATTTACAATTCCAACAGATTTTCATGATCAATTACAGGCTTCATATCATCACTTTCCTTCTTATTCACCTTGGGTTCCAGATCCATTACTATAATTACTCCATTAGAAACAGTCTTATTTCCCTTACCCCACTTTCCCTCTGTTGCCCTCACCCACAAAACCCCAATGTTGGCCCCACCCAACTATCTATCTACTTTCTCCAGGTAGAATACAAGAAGTTAAACATTGCTGGAGAAAGATGTACAGTGATGTTGACTGGTCATACTGTAAATGATATTAAATGGTCACTCAACAACTCTCAGATGACTAATCAATGTTGTCCCATAATTCTACTGCATTCCCTAGCATGTTCAATTTCCCATTTTTGAAAATAT
Source organism: Tolypeutes matacus (assembly GCA_026826555.1). Classification (NCBI taxonomy): domain Eukaryota; kingdom Metazoa; phylum Chordata; class Mammalia; order Cingulata; family Chlamyphoridae; genus Tolypeutes; species Tolypeutes matacus. The sequence goes on from JAKSZT010010858.1 coordinate 16,902,547, forward strand.
ATTTTAATACCCTTTACTCTCTCTTCAAATCCTCTTTCCTGCCCCTTAGCAGATGACTTTGCCTGAGAGTTCATCAATAGAAGCAATGTGATTGGAGCTCTGCTCTTCCCACCATCAAATGTCAACCTTGCTTCACCTGTACCCATATACTCTCTGACTTCCCACACCCAATTCCTGCACCAATTTCTCTCTCTCTCCATACTGGATAATTACCATCAGCACACAAACATATATCCTATCTGAAAAAAAAAAAAAAGCCTTTGACCTCCACCCATCTCCATTTATCTATTCATTTCTTTCCTCCCCACATCTTTGCATGTCTGTAGATGTTGTCTCCACTCCCTCACTTTATCTTTACTTGTCAACACATGCTAACTGCTCTTCCATCTAAGACCAATCCACTAACCCTGGTCTTATCAAGATGACAAATGAGGCCCATGTTGCCAAATCTAATAGTTACTTTTAACTTTCTTGATCTTGCAGCTGACTACACTCTCCTTTTTAAAAAGCGGTCTTCTCTTGACTTCTTACTATCCTTTCTTTCTGGACAACAAGGTAATAGAGTGCCCCAGGGGCTCTCCTTTACTACAAACTCCACCTACAACCTCATGTCCTCCATGGATTTAAATATTATCTATAAGCCAGATGCCTCTTCTTAAGTTCTAGGCTGCTCTATCTAACCACCTGATCTCCATCTGGATATATAATAAACCATCTGTCTTAATGTCACCAGAGAACACCCTTCAAAAAACTTGTTCTTCCCCTGCTATCTCCATCCCAGTAAAAGCACCATCCTACACTCAGTTCTTCCATCAAAAAATTCATAATTTATTTTTTTCCCTTGGCACATTCCTATCCAATTTATAAGCAACATCAGCTGAGGGCACTTCTAAGTCAAGTCCTAAATCTGACCACTTCTATCCGTACTCCTGTTGACTTTATCCAAACCACTGTCAGCTTTCATTTGGATGACTGTGCTAGCTTCTTAGCACATTTCCCTGCCTCAAATGCCATGAGATAATTAAAAATATGTAAAATACACAAGTGATAATAGGTGATAGATTTCACATGCTTGGCAAAAACAAAACAAAACAAAACAAACAAAAAAAAAAACCTTCCTTTACTGCTTAGGCGTGCTAAGATCTTTCATTCAAAATCAAAGATAAAGTTAAGATAAAATGCCAAGGAGGGGTCTTCCCAGGCAAGCACGAATTTGGAACTTGGAGGGGGGATGGGGGAAGCCTCCCAGCAGGACAAGTTTTGAAGAAAAGCCGTTTGTGCCTATGGCTTCCTTCACAATTTTTATGCTGCTAGAGAAGCAAAAATGTGGGTCAGGAGAGAGAGCTGTGTAGTTCTGAATTGTTAGCAAATAAAGATATAATATTTTATGCATTCTAACTGCCTTCAAATCCCTTCCTTCCCTGGTCTTAATCAAATTTTGTTCCCCCTTTACCCATATATATACTCTTTTCTTCACTCTTTCCTCATCTTGATACTCCCTTTCTCCCTATAAATTTTCTTAGGCTGCTCCTTATGTGTGAGAAACATATTTCCCTTACGCTTTTCTCAGCAAAATCCCTCTCTTGCAAATTTGCTTTCAGAATTATGTTTCACCAAATCATTTGAATCCAGTCCCTGGTAAAACTCTGCCCCTCTAGGAGGAGAAGGCATGCGAATGGCTCAAGGAAGAAGAGAAATGAAACCACAAGTCAGTAATATCTCTCTGCAGAAGCTCCTGCACCTCTGACGGTGCTGGCTGGGCCTCGCTTATTTAGCCTGTTTCCTGCTTTGTCCTTCACCTGCGGTCGCAGTGGACGAGGACTGTCCCTTCCTTTATGTTCTCAAAAGCACCCTATCAATAATAAGAGCGCGTGTTTTGTTGTTCTACTATTTGCTGAGTTGCTTACCTTACACATATTCTTTCACAGTGACAAATATCCACCCTCTCCTGATTCGACATCTATTTTCAATGAGGGACAAAGGCTTGATGTTAATTCAATTGTTCAGAGCACATAGCACAAAGCCCAAGATACAGATCTAAATGTAGTAGTTGTTCATCCTTACTCTATACCTGAAATCGAAATTCAGGCCATATCTTATCCCAGAACCTCTATTTTATATGGAAGTAAAAGAAAAAAGCAAGGTGAGAGTTATACTGTAACTAAAATAAAAATAGCTCTTAATAGAATCGATTAAGATAAGGCACATAAATTCACTTTTGTAAAGTATATTCGTATACGAATATAAAGTGACAATGCATTATACTGACAGTTGATTTTCTCACCTTCAGACTGGATGGTTGTTTTAATCTTCAGAGAAAAACTTCTGAATTTCCTACAGGGTAGAAGAGTGGGGGATGGTATGAAAGTATGACTTGGCTTTCTCTTTGATTCTGGAGCAGAGGGAAAGGACATTGCTGCCGTTTGAAAAAAACAAAAAATAAAAAGAATGGAGAATGCTACTTGCTTATAGTCATAATATCTTTATTTCCTTAAGTTATTCATGTACCAGTTAACATTATATATGTCCAGCCTATGTCCTTTTCTCATAAAAGAAAACTATATACACACTAAACAATGTGTCATTAAGTAATCAATGCTATTAATTGAAATTAATTAAAATTAGCTGAAATTAATTGAAAGTGTCTAATTTACATTGTCAAAACTACAGAACATTTGAATAGTTTAAAACCTTTACTTTTCCCTCTCATTTATCTCAGTTAAATCGCAACACCATCCCTGAGAAGAAAGGAAAGCAGATACATGACACCCACCTCAGGGATGGGCTCACTGGGGGCCAGGGAAGTTTCAGCTAGGATGGCATTCAGAGGTGTGTTTAACAACCAGCTCTCCCGGGACAAAGAACCCCAAACTCTGATCTGCAGCATTTTCCAATTCTCATGGTATAAATACTCCTACCAGAGCTGACTTCAGTCTACCAGTGTGAAGTCACTGAATAAGAATTGGGAAGAGATGCATGCAATTGATCCCCGAAAGCTGGTGTTTGCCAACCTCAGCGTGCCCACTGTTTCATGGCAATTGTATGCAGCACCTGGAAGACTGCATTTCATTTTTTTAAGTTTATTTTGAATGAAGATACATAAAGCCAACCCAAGCAAAAAAATAAATAAATGCACTCTATGAAAGGATATGGTGGTATGTCATGGAACACAAAGAGGAACTGACCCACCGGATCTTGGAATGTGTCGGGACTAGGGTAGCTCTGGGGCCTTAGCAGTGGAATGTGTGATCCCCCTCCAGAGTGCTGCCATTTACTTGCCTTGGTTACCTACTGGTAACTTCCAATTCTCTCATCTTGGTTCAAAGTCCCGACTCCAAAGCGAGATTAACTGATTGGTCCAGCGATGGTCAGTTGTCCACAGTCTGGGTCCCATGGAATGGATGCTGCTGCTGGGGCCCCACCCCCATGGGACAAAGCTGTTTCTGGAGAAGCAGGATTAATGGTGAACTTGGAGCTCCTCTCACGGTGATCTCACACGTGGTTGTCCAACAGTCAGGCCCCCTCTTCCCCAATTTCCTTATGTCCTTCTCCTGGAGGCCAGGCTCCCAGGCTCCTGCAACCTGGGCCTAAATGGTGAAATTAACCACTGCCTATATATATGCAACAGTTGGGGAAGAAGAGAAAAGAGAATGGGCACTTTCATATAAAAATGGGGAAGGACATAAAAGAGAAACTTTTAGTTAAACATGTAGACTTGATTACACAGGGAGCAATTCTGCTCCCTCCTCAAAGCCCCACCAAGATGGCAATTACAGAATTATAGAGTTGGAAAAATCAAAAGTCCATAGGGTGAGAAGAATGGGAGCAGAGAGAACAGCAACAAAATTTCAGAAGTTAGAAAGGAAATGAGCAAGTGGTAACTGAATTAGCAGAACAAAGGATGTTGAAATATAATTTGGGGGGGTCGGATGTGGCTCAACTGGTTGGGTGTCCGTCTCCCATATGGAGGGACCCGGGTTCAATCCCCAGGACCTCCTGGTAAAAAAATAAAAAAATAAAAAATAAAAAATAAAAAAAATAAATAAAAAAAAGAAATATAATTTGGGGAGGGAAAGCTAAGTCAATTTCTAAATTGAACTCCAGAATGAAGGGTTTTGGAAAAGGAAAGCACCACATCCTGCTGAAAATGTAGTTTGGGGAGGGCTGCAGAGAGAAAGGTCATCTGCAGGTATTCATGGGAAGTGGTTACTCTAAGATCCCCTCCCTCTTTACATTTCAATTCCTGATTCCAGCTCTCCTCCCCTGGCAGAAGGCTAGAGGTTTAGGTTATGGCAATTCTGAACAGAAGAAGTTCATGCTAAGGAAGGGGAGCTGCTTGTACCCAAAACAGGAGGATTACATGAAACCTTACCTAATATATGTGGACAAGAAGACAACCATTTTCAATATCTGACTCTAGAATTCGTGCAGCTAAATTTCTATCTCCTGAGAAAGGAAAGAAGCAGCTCTTGAAAGCGAGAGCGGCTCTGGCAGTGTCAGCTGGGCCTCGCTGTGGCTAAGAGCCCGAGCAGGCTGTGTGGCCAGTGACCTCGTGCACACGAAGGGCCATGCTTGCGCTATAGTGCAATGAGGTTGCCGTCGTGGAATTCTTAATTCTTAGCTACTCTGAAGGTGTGCTCTGTAAATGCAGCTGATGGGACAATGAAGTGTGCTCCCTTGGCGCAGAGTCCTAGGTCAGGTGTGGTCCAAGCTCCTGCCGCCCACCTGCTTCCCCGGAACAGGTTCTTGGCGCCCACCTCCGGAGACCTCGGGCCCTGTTCAACCTCCCTTCCATATCCTTGCCCCGCAACTGCTGCTGCCCTCCCTCGGGGCGGTGGTCAGTGGCAACCGCTGGGGCGGGGGCAGTGGGGCACCCCCCACCTGCGGAAGGGGCCTGGGCGCGGGCGTGGGGCAGGTCAGCGCAAGAGGCCACCGTGGGCTGACAGGGACGCAGCGAGCTTGGCGAGGGGCGCCCTAACCCTCAGGTACCGCATCTCTCAGCACAGAGATCGCGTAGATCTCTTGAGGGTCACGCCTCTGTCGTGGGTTGTGCCTTATTACCATATTTATTTTATTATGCTTGGCAATGATTTTCTTATTTTCTTTTGAAAATGTGCGAAAAATTTGAAATCTGACATAAAGGTGGGTTTCTCCAGATAAGTTTAACGTGGAGGTAGTGGGTAGCGCTCTACTTTAAATCAATGTTTTAAACCAATGTTTCTCAATGAGCAGCATGCTATTGGCATTTGGGGTGGGTCATTTCTTCCTTACGGAGATTTTGTGTCCCTGTCCTCGCTGGCAAAATGTCTTTAGTGCTCCCAATAACTATGAGAACTCCCAAACGGTGCCAGTATCTCTGGAGCAAGTCTCACTGGATGAAACTATTTATTCTAAATTAGATATTTGGCTTCAGGCTAGTTGTATCTCACAGGTGGTTTGAATTAGGGTTTTATAGCCTCATCAGGGTCAACTGGTAGCTCCAAATTCTCAGAGGCTCTTTCCCCTTGCAATCTGCTCAGAGTCAAGGACCCAGACAGCAGATCTTCCTCGTGGTGCCCGGAGGCTGGGATATTTACTTTCAGTTTTCTCTTCTATTAGGTTGTAACCCTTTGGGGCTCTGTCTTCATCTGAGCCATTACCTAGAACACTTCCACTTGGGCAGACCCAAGGTATTATGTTCTGTTCCCTATGTCCCCCCAGACTGGGAAAACTAAACCTCAAATGCACCAGGTTTGGCAAAAGCCCCCAGGGTGAACTGATTTCTTGCCAACTCACTGATATTTTTAATAAGATTTTGTAATATATATTTTACGCAAGATTTCTAGTCACTTTAAGAAACTGGAGGAGTCTAGCTGTCTGCCTTACTATATGGAAATCTCACTTTGCTTTTTAAGAGAATCAATAGTTGCAGATTTTCTTGGTTAATTGGGAAAGTGTTAGAATATGTTTATGGTGAAGGCAAAGAGAAAATATGGGAATTGGAAGCACCATATATAGAGCATGGTATAATGATGAGGTGAGAGTGCTCGAATCCTTTCTCCATGGCCCACTCTCTGGGTGACCTTGGGCAAATTACTAAATATCTTATGCCACAGGTACTTCCTCTGTAAAATGGGGCAACAACAATGTCCACTTTTCAGGGTAGTTGAGAAGATTAAAGAGGAACCATATGTTAGCCGTCTTCTGTTCCTCTCTACCGCAGTTGTCCTGGCTCCCCACCAGATAAATGCGTAAGCTTGGTGAGCCCATAGTTGCAGCAAATGGATCCACTAGTTCTGTGGACTGTTTTATCCAGGCTGTGGAAGATTCAACTCTTTGGCCATGGAGAATCATCTTCCAGGAGGCGTGACTGAAGGCACCAGGTACGTTAGCACAAAAATCCCAATGCAAAGAGTGCAATCTATTAAGTATGGACTAGATGCCAAAAGGTTCTATGGCAATTTGCTGTTTGAAAGAATGTATTCCATATAATTATAAAAGTCTCAGCTAACCATCTGTTGTGCTATGGCATCATGGTGTTGGTTGGCAATACAAAAATGAACATCTTGTTATTCTTGTTCAAGACCACTTAGGTTTCTCTGACCGTATGAAACACTAATGTTAATTGAGTCCAACATTTACTGTGTGTTTTTGAATATGAACAGCAGGGTAGCAGACCATGGGAGACAGATTTGCTGGACAGCAAAAGAGTCAAAGAATGCATGCAAGTTGTTATCACAGAAGGTGCAATGGGGTTATTTATTTAAGACACCTACTGAACACCTGCTATATGCCAGGCACTGTGCTTAGGGTTGCAAATACAGGCCTAAGAGACACAGTCCCTTATTGTCAAGGAGGTGACGGTCAGGTTGCAGGAGGCGGCAGGTCCCATACACTCACTGCTACAATAGTGTAAAGAGGGACGCTCAGGCTATGCTGAGTCACCTGGGGTAGGGATCCTACTCTGACATCCCTTGAAGCACTAGGGGAGGCTGTCCAAAGCCTTGACAAATAGGCTGCATTTTTTAAGGTTGAACGTAATTAACTCAAGAGAAGAGGAAGATGGGAGAAAGATATTCCAGAAAAAAAAAGATAAAATAATAGAGAAAAACCTAAAGCATTGCTTCTCTCAAAATCCACAATATCGGATAGCAACGATTGGCTGAAGTCAGGATGCATCTGCCTTGAGAGAAATTTCGAGGTAAAAAAAAAAGTGTGAGATACTACAAGGGGGATTCCCTATTTTCAGTATTCCCACAGCCTGCCCACAAAACTCCCTGAGAAGCCCAGAATAATACTGATAATGCTAATAATATAATAGTAATTGTTTAATTTTGTTTAGCGCAGCATTTTCAATGGGAAAGAAAACTTTTTTCCTTTTTAAAAAATATATTTGGATCTGTGTAAAAGCAAAGCATAAACAAGTCCAATATGGAAGCCAGTGCTCAGACCTGCATACAAATGAAGTCTGAGTCTGGGATCCTTGGTACTTGATCTAAGTAGAAGAATTTTTGCAAAAGTGGCTGCAACAATTTCCCTCCATGTGTCCATGCCCTTGTCCACACTGACTTTGGCTTTGGTCTAGTGGCTTGCTTTGGCTAATAAGGCAGTGACAAACATGACACATGCACAGACTTAACAATTGCTTGTGCATTACGGCCTCTCACTTGCTGGGCTTACCATTCTGAGACCACCAGGTGACCAAGCCTGAGCTAGCTTGTTGGACAGGCCATGCAGAGAACTGAGGCAGCCCAGCCTATGGCCAAACCAACCACCAGACATGGGAGTGGGGCTGCGGGAGACCAGCCAGCCCTCTGAGAACCAGCTGATTAATATGTCTGTGAACTTAGCCAACATCACCTGCTGCCGGTGACCCAGCTGAGTCCTGCCCAAATTGCCATTGCAGAGAACCATGAGCAAATAAATGGCTGCCTTTTAAATCCACTACGTTTTGGAATTACACAGCAATTGAAGAATTATACTTATCATTGCTGAAATTATGTCTGATGATTCACTTATTTACTGCCCTCCCTTTTAGAATTTAAGTCCTATGAGGGCAGGAACTTTGTCTTGGTTACACTGTGGTCTCCAAGCTTAGACCAGGGTCTGACCCACAGAGACCCTCAGGAAATATTTGATGAGTGTATGAACTTTCTCTCATGGAGTAACCTCATCCAGTTTCCTTCCTGGGGCAAGACGGAGGGAAGAGGCATGCTGTTAGGAGAAATGGAGATGATAAACATAGGAGAGCTGGAGCAAACAGTGCCCTTAAACATTTTTTGTATGATTGGAAAATTTCAAGCTACACAAAGGTAGAGAGACTCTTTCTGAGCCCGCCTTCCGATTTCAACAACTACGAATTCATTGCCAACGTTGTTGTTCATATATTCTGAGTGAAAATATTTCAGAAATATTTAAGCATGGCAACCTATTGGATACAGGGTATTTTTTTTTTTTTTATAAAAACTTAAATGGTTCTGAGTCTATTAGAGAGAAAAATGATTTAAAGGCTGTCTAATTTTTCCTAAGTACAGTATTATAAATGAACCAGCCACTCTTACCCATAAAACTCTATTCCTTTCAAAATCTTGGCATATTATTTTAAAGGCTGCTCTAGGTTAACTGCACATTATGAACTCAGTCCTGACATCTTAATGAAGAGAAAACTCCCACTGGAATGAAAAAAAAAATACGATTAAATGTAACTGCTAAAGAGGAATAACAGAAATGAAAGAAAATGTATGGTTAACACAAAGATAATTTCTTTATGTGAGATCAACACAGGTCAAAGTACTTCAGCGCGCAGATCAAAGGCCTGGCACATTGTGAGGAAGCCAAGAACACAGCAGGGACCCAGCCCTGTGGGATGCTGCGTCCTCCTGACAGGACACATTCTTTTCATGTAATCAAGCCAAGTTCAGAATCCACTTTAATTCATAGGACCAACAGCTGAGCATCAAGCCCCTTACCTTCCAAAGCTCTTTTACTATCTAATAAATTTATTGGCACAGACCTCTGCTGACAGCTTTGCATCCCTTTTTTAAAAAAATAGCCTTTATTTAGTTGATAAATTAACTTTTTATTTGAGAATCTTAGCATTAAAACCTGGGAGAAAGTTACATTATGCCTGCCTCAATTTTTATCATTAAAACGCAAAAGCAAAGCAGGTGAAACAGGAAATTTTATAATGCACCCTCATTAAAAAGTTATTGTAATTGCTCAGATCAGTGAGATCATGCACTATTTATCCTTTGTGTCTGGCTTATTTCACCCAACATGATTAGAATAAGCAAACTCATCAAGTCAGAATCTTGAATACAGGTTACCAGGGGTGGGGTGAGGTGAGGCGTGGGAAGAGGGCTCCTATTTGGAATGAGGAAAGTGTTTTGGTAATGGATGGTGGTGATGGTAGCACAACGCTGTGAATGCAAATAACAGCCCTGAAATATATATATCTGAATGTGCTTAAAAGGGGAAATGTTAGATTGTATTTATGGTAACAGAATAAAACTTTTTTAAAAAATAGATGGAACCACACTACACACACAGTGAGCCCTAAGTCAAACCATAGAGTTTAGTTAGTGGTACAAAGATAAAAATGTACTATGAAAATGTTCCACACTGGGAGGTGGATGTGGCTCAACCACCTGGGTGTCCGCCTACCATATGGGAGGTCCCGGTTTAGTTCCTGCTGCCTCCTGGAGAAGGTGAGCAAACAATGAGCAGACAGACGAGAAAACCATCTGGGGGAAGAGGGGGATAAATAAAGAAAAATGAAGGTAAATTTAAAAAAATAAAAATAAAAAAATTTAAAAATCTTAAAAAAAAAAAAAAAAAGTTCCACACCAGTTGAATATAGACTTGCCATTGGATCTGGCAATGCCATTACTAGGCATATACCCAGAAGAACTGAGAGCAGAGACACGAACAGACATCTGTACACCAGTGTTCACAGTGGCATTATTCACGATTGCCAATAGATGGAAACAACCCAGGTGTCCATCAACTGATGAATGGATGAACAAATTGTGGTGTATACACACGATGGACTATTATGCAGTAGTAAGAAGAAATGAAGTCGTGGAGCATATGACAACATGGATGAACCAGGAGGACATTATGTTGTGTGAAGCAAGCCAGACACAAGAGGACAAATACTGTATGAATGCACTATTATGAAGTCAATATACTCTGTAAACTCATGGAGTTAATAATTACAATATAGGTCACCAGAAAATAGAAGGAAGGTAGAGAATGGAAAGCTGAGATAAGTCTTTGAAGAACTGGTAAAAAGCTTGTTTGCAAATCTTTAGAAATTAATAGGAATGGTGAAAACATATCATTGCAACTAGTAGAGCTGTGTTCTATTTGTCATTTAGCTTGTTCATATTTTTATAGAATCTTTATATGACTGACATTATTTTTTTATATGTCTAATCTATAAGCAACCATTTCTATTTTTGAAATTTCTTGTAGTCAGCTCTTTAAAGGATATATTAAATTTGTTTTGGGAACTTAATCTATATATATTTTTAAATGTTTGCTAGGAAATCAAAACCACAATGAGATACCACTTAACAACTACTAGGATGGCTATTATTTTTTAAAAAAAAAAAAACAGAAAATAACAAATGTTGAAGAAAATTTTAAAAAAATCCACAGAACTATACAAACAGTGAACCCTAAGCTAAACCATGTGCCATAGTTAATAGTACAATTATAAAAATGTGCTTTCACCAATTGTAACAAATGTTTCACACCAATGCAAAATGTTAGTAATAAGGTGATATATGGGAATCCTGTATTTTATGCACGATTTTTCTTTAAACCCACAACTTCTCTAATAAAAAAAAAAAATGTTGTTGTGAATGTGAAGAAACAGAACCCTTGTGCATTGCTGGTGGAATGTAAACGGTACAGCCACTGTGGAAAACAGTTTGACACTTCCTCAGAAAATTAAACATAGCACATAGAATTACCATACGCCCTGGCAAGTCCACTTCTAAGTATATACCCCAAAGAACTGAAAGCAGGGACTCAGACAAATACTAGTCAACAGCGTTATTCGCAGTAGCCAAAAGATAGACCCAACCCAAGTGCCCATCAATAGACAAATGGATAAACAAAATGTGTTGTGGCCATTCAGTTCAATATAATTCAGCCGTAAAAAGGAATGGAGTTCTGATAGATGCCACAACATGATGAACTTTGAAGACATTATCCTAGGTGAAATAAGTCAGACACGAAAGGACAGAAATTATATAATTTAACTTACATGAAATGCTTAGAATAAACAAACTCATAGAGACAGAAAGTAGATTAGAGGTCACCAGGGTCTGGGGGAGGTAGGGGGAAAGAGTTAATGCGTAATGGGTGAGGGTTTCTGTTTGGGGTGATGAAAAATTTTGGTAACGGGTGATGTTGATTGTAGCACAACACTGTAAATGTAGTTTTAACGCCACTGAATTGTACACTTAAAAATTGTTAAAATGGCAAATTTTATATTATATATATATTACCACACACACACACGCACACATACACATACACACAAAGTGTGCTATGGACTGTGCACACCGGCATGCTCTTTAGGTACAGAAGATTCTAGCAGCAACCAGGTGGAGAGTGAGTACACTCAAATAGATTCATCCTCAAATGAGAAAACCCTCATTTTTTTAACATTTTAAAAGGTTTAAAAAAATAATAAAAAGCAACAACAATGGACTTTGAAAAGATTTTGCATCTTAGATGACAGAACACAGAGCACTTAAGATCCAGGGGAGGGTTGCTGAGGTGGCTCAGTGGATGAGCACTGCCTTCCCACATACAGGGTCCTGGGGTTCAATCCCCAGCCCTGGAAATTAAAAAAAAAAAAAAAAAAAGATACAGGGGAATATTTAAAATATTTTCTTAAATATTTATGATATTTAAAAATATTTACTATGGAAAACTGAGATAAATTTGGGGAAGCATCTACTTTCATGCTCAATAAAATTTAAGAGTCCATGGATTTCATGAAATAAGAGATCTATGAGGAGATAATAATTCTAGTCTTATATAAAAAGGGATATGAGAAGATAAAATTACCAAATTCAAATAATCTTTGGAAGACCAATTGATACTGCAGAAAAACAAATCATCAGGTAAAAGACAAACATAACTATTTCAGAATGCACAGGGAAAAGAAAATGTAAATGGTGGAAGGAGAACTACGGATTTTGAAGAAATATGGAATTAACACAAAAATGAGGACATTATCGTTCAAATTTCTTAGCTAGAAGCTAACACTGGCTAATTTAAGCAGGACAGGAATTTGTTGAAAAACACTGGTTAGCTCACAATATCTCCTAGAAGATACCAGAATCAGGCTTGGAGGCCAGGTAGCTGGGAAAAGGCAGATAATCATGCACAGATATGGCAGCTGGGACCCAGGAAATATTGAATGCTAAGTCCCGCATCCTTCCACTACCCTTTTCTGTCTGGAACCTGGATGGAGCTGCTCCCCATTGCTGTCATCTGCTTCCTCCCATCTTGGATTTTGTTTCAACATCTGCAGTGGGAACATCTTGGTGAGTAAGTGTAGATCTATTCAGGCACCCTGGCTTCCTCATACAATGGGCGATTCTTCAAACATAAAAAGTGTGTTCTACATGTAAAGCTTTCCAGAGCCAAAGAAAGATCTGAAATTATAAGTGGAAGTAGCCCACTGCACCAGGCAAAACTGATGAAAAGATAGAAAAAAAAAAAAAAAGGTATAATCCTTTATTTAAATCAGCTATATTGGAATACAATTTGCATACCAAAAAATATACCCATTTTAAGAGTACAGTTTGATGACTTTTGACAAATGTATACTGCATCTGTTTAACTCCCACCACAGTCAAGACCTAGAACACATTCAGCACCCCAGAAAGTTTCCTTGTGTCCCTTCCCAGCCTATCACCCTGCCACGCTGGCCTCAGGCAACTGCCAATGTGCTTTCTGTCCCTGTGGATGTGATTTCTTGTCTAGAGTGTCATATAAATGGAACCATACAAAAGTACTCTGGTATCTGACTTCTTTTGCTTAGCATATTCTTCTGACATTCAACCATGTTGTTGCAGGAATCAGTAGTCTGTTCCTTTTTATTTCTGACTAGTTTTCCATTGTATGGATGCACGTCAATTTATGTATCTTTTCCTCTATTTTGGACATTTAGGCTGCTTCCAGTTTTAGTTATTAGGAATAAACTTGCTCCAAGCTTTAATACACAAGTTTTTATGTGGACTACACATGTCCTTTTGATATTTAAGTTTTTCAAAGATAAGAATGGATCCAATAGATATCCAGAAAAAAAGAACAACTTGTCAACAGAGAAATGAAAATAACAAAGGAAGCTGTGTTAGTCAGCCAAAGGGTTGCTGAAGCAAAGTACCAGAAATCCATTGGCTTTTATAAAGGGTATTTATTTGGGGTAGAAGCTTACAGTTACCAGGCCATAAAGCATAAATTACTTCCCTCACCAAAGTCTCTTGCCTCGTGTTGGAGCAAGATGGCTGCCAACGTCTGCAAGGGTTCAGCCTTCCTTTACCTCTTAAGGCTCTGTGGTCCCAGCTTTTTTTTTTTTTTTTTTTTTTTAAAAAAAAAAAACATATTTTTATTAAAGAAGTTAAGAACTTACAAAAAAAGTCATGTACCAGTGTGGACTTCCCATAAAAACTACATTGTTGTGGAACATTTGTTACAAATTATGAGAAAATATCATCAGACTACTACCACTGACTATGGCCTATAGCATATAATGTATATATATATTTTTCCATACCCTCTATTACTAACACAGTACCTCTTTGGCATTGATGCAAGAATATAACAGTATTGCTGTAAACAATAGTCCATAGGTTACATTAATTGTATTTTTCCAATGCTTCTGTACATTGTTACTGCTTTGCAAATAGTGATGTACATTTGTTCTAGTTTATAGAAGGACATTCTTGCATTTATACTATTAACAACAATACTCATACACCTCTGGGTTCATTTTGTTATTCAGTCCCTAGATTATTCTCTAGCTTGCATTTAATTGACATTTACATATCTAGTCTACATTTTACAGCCACAATCCCATTTATAAACCAGTACTTTTGTCATAATCACTATAGTGTATCACCCTCAACTCTATCCATTTCCTCAGTTTTAAAGTCAAGCTAATTAAAAATTCTACATGCATTAATTATCAGTACCCCTTCTCAGCCATCAACCTAGCTCCTAGTAATCTATACTCCAGGTTTTAAGTCCCAGCATTTATTCTTCATATTTAGTTTGTATTATTGAGACCGTGCAATATTTTTCCTTTTGTGTCTGTCTTATTTCACTTAGCATAATGTCTTCAAGATTCATCTATATTATCTCCTATGTGTCCCAATTTCATTTCTTCTTATTGCAGCATAGTATTCCATTGTATGTATATACCACATTTTGTTTATCCATTCTTTGGCTGGTGAACAATTGGGTTGTTTCCATCTTTTGGCAGTTGTGAATAATGTCACTATCATCATAGGTGTGAAAATGTCTGTTCTTTTCACAGTTTTCAGGGTTTTTTTTGTTTTTTTTTTTTATTGTGGGTAAAAATCAAAATTTTCACAATACATACCAACATTTGCAAAATGATATATAAATATATATGCATATATGTGCATTTGCTTACAAAAATGTTATTTATATATATATAAAAATATATTTTAGAGGTGCTTAGATTACCCAAAATATTACACGGAACCCACTGGGATTCCCATGTTGTTGCCCACCTCCCACACCTCCCACCACATCCCACACAAACATCTCCCACAAGTGTGGCCCACCAACCTCAATGGACTTACATATCCTGGGGCCTTGCCATTAACCATAGACCACAGTTCACACCGTAGACCACACTCTCTCCCACTCAGTTCTGAGTGGTGTGTGCTGATTTAAAATGGCCTACATCCGTTGCCATAACGGTACTCAGGACAACCTCCAAATCCCAAAGAAGCCCCTGTATTTCAACTGCTCGTCCCCTCCCTGCCCCAAAAGTGTCAAGTGGCCACTGGCTCCACCTCATTGTTATAATTTCTTCCATTGCTAGAATCACCATATGTGAACAACAGAATACCATCAAGTCCACTCTAGTCCATAGTACTTCCCCTAATCCTGAGGGGACTGGGATGGTGATGTCCACTCCACCTCTAAGTGAGAGAGGGCTTATATCCCATGGATGGGTGGCATGATCCTGCCTGCAGATGCAGGCCCTCTCCATTCCCTGGGATGGCCATTGCCCATCGTTGTCTCCTCGCCAGGTGACTTGGATGAGTCCATTGAGCTGTAGGGTAGGAGTTGCAGCACCACCGAGATTCCACGCACACCTGGCACATAGGTAGGCCAGAGGCTCCAGTCTCTGGAAGTATACCTAAAAACTTCAGCATCACATATAGGTTTGAATAGAAGGGACTGATGAACCATGTGCAGGGAGGACTTATTTGAGTCCAATTCTGTCACTCTCAGGAGCACAGATTCCAAAATAGAGCCCACTGATAAGGCATCAGTCTCTGAGTCTATCCCCACTTATATAGGACCTGGGTGTCTCCAGAGCTCTCAGGAGCCCCTCTGCGTGGGGTGATAGGCACTTAGATGTTCTATGAGCTCCTACTGAGGTGTGCGTAAGAGTTACCTCTGGGATGACCTCCCGACTCTCTTTGAAGTCTCTTAGCCACTTGAACTCATTTGTCTTTACCTTTTCCCCCTTTAATTCAAGGTCTTTTTCCAGTTGTGTTGCCAGTTGGCACTTGGTATTAATCCCTCGTTGCCAGGAAGGCTCATCCCCGGGAGTCATGTCCCACGTTGGGGGGAAGGTAATGCAATCATATGCTGAGTTTGGCTTAGAGAGAAGCCACATTTGAGCAACAAGGAGGCTCTCAGGTGGCAACCCTTAGGCACCCCACAACTGCAGGCTAAGTCTCAGTTACAAGAGCAAAGACTCACAAGGGTAGTCATCAATAAAAAGAACACATCAGTGGGTCATCCTCTTTTGACAGACACTGTCCCTGCACTCAGAGGACTGTTGCTGCTCCCTTGGAGACTGTGGCAGAGCTCTCCAGGCTAGGAATTCAGGTTCCCTCATTTATTGTGTGATTGTCCACCCATCGTGACCATGCCCCATCTTTTGATCTTTTGAACGATTTTGTATATCTTTCACGTATATTCGGATGAACTAATTCCCATGAAACCCCCCTCCCAGAGCTGTTGGATGGGATAAGTCTCGTCTCTCTCCCAGGACTCGTTCCTCTCTGGGCTCAGCTGCTCTGGTCTCTTCACAAGGTTAGCTGTAAATTATCAGGCTCTAGCTCTTCCCAGGGCCTCTGCTGCATCATGGAACAGTCTCTATTCCTCTGTGTTCTTCTCATATGTTTACTTCCCTGGGCTCCAGCATCCAAAACCCAAACTCTATCCTGGGGCGAGGACTCAATATCCTATTGACATGGTCCAATCAAAGGCTTAATCATTATTTAATCAAATAAAAGTGAAACCTCTGAATCCACTACAATCTAATATGCCTAGAGGAACAGACCAGTTTACAAACATAATCAGTATTTCTTTGTGGAATTCATCAATAATATCAAACTCCCACAGAAGCCTAGAGCACCAACATGGCTGAAAAGTCCAAAGTACTTTGTGGTGTCAGACACCTAATCCTGCATTCAGACTGTGGCTCCTCTAGACAGATTATGTGATATTGGGTGGTGATTCTCTCAGGCTGCTGCACCTCAATTTCCTCATTTTAAAGACGGGGATAAATAATACCAACCTCGGGTCTAACACAGTGCTTAGCAATTAGTAAGCACTTTTTATTATTAGCTAATAATAAAAAGAAAGGTTATGGAGACAAAAGGAATAGGAATATCTCCATAATACGATTAGTAACTGTATTAGTCAGGGTTCTCTCAGAAGACAGAATCAACAGGAGATATCTGTCAATAATATGAGATTTCATAACAGTCTCTCATGTGACCGTGGGGATGCACAAGTCCAGGTTCCACAGGCAGGCTGCAAACCAGGGGCTCCGATGAAAGTCCAATGAAAGGTCCTTAATGAGTTTCTGGGAGAAGTTGCCTGTCCAAAGATGACCTGGGAAATTCTCTCTGAATGCTGAAATCACTTCCTCTTTTAAGGCACTCAACTGATGGGATGAAAGCATCACCCATTGCTGATGTAATCTCCCTGATTGATGCAGATATAATCAGCCATCCACGCAGTAAACTCACTGGTGACCAAAGTCCATAAATGCTCTTGTATTACAACTAGCCCAGTGCTTGCTGGACCAAACACCTGGACACAATTACCCGGCCGAGTTGACACATAAGCCTAACCATCATAGTAACTTTTTCCTATAATGCAAGAAAATACTTTTTCTTGTGTCTAGAGAAATTTTACAAATAAAAGGTTATGTATTATAGCGTACACACACACATACACACTCAAATTTCAGTAAATTACTAGAAATGGAAATAGTATTTTCTCTTACATTTAGGTAACAAAATAAAATAATGTAAAGTTCTTAAAAAGCCAGGACTTAGATATATATTTAGATATGAAAATGTGGTGGGCAGGTTCTGAATGGACCCTCAAAGATCCCCCCTCCTGATAGTCACACACGTTGTGTAAGCCCCTGCCCTTGAGTGTGGGCTGGACACTGTGACTCACTTCTAATGTACAGAATACAGGAAAATGATGGGATGTCATTTCCAAGATTAAGTTACAAAACACCATCTTCTGTTTTGCTGGACATTCTTTCTTTCCGAGTCTTCTCACTTGCTCCATTTGATGAAGCACGCTGCCATGCTCAGCTGCCCATGTGGCAGGGAACTGAAAGCAGACTTGGGCCAGCAGACTCCTGTCAACAACCACCTGAGTGAGCTTAGAAGCAGGTCCTTCCCCAGTTGAGCCTTCAAGTAACCACAGTCCTGGCCGACACCTTGATGCAGCCTGTGAGAGACTGTGTTAGTCAGGGTTCTCTAGAGAAACAGAATCAACAGGAGATATCTGTCAATAATATGAGATTTTATAAGAGCCTCTCACATGACCGTGAGGATGCACAAGTCCAGGTTCCACAGGCAGGCTGCAAACCAGGGGCTCCGATGAAAGTCCAATGAAAGGTGCTTGAGGAGTTTCTGGGAGAAGTTGCCTGTCCAGCAACGAGCTGGGAAATTCTCTCTGAATGTTGAAATCACTTCCCCTTTTAAGGCATTCAACGGATTGGATAAAAACGTCTCCCATTGATGATGCAATCTCCCTGATTGATGCAGATGTAATCAGCCATCCACGCAGTAAACTCACTGGTGATCGAAGTCCATAAATGCCCTTATATTACAATTAGCCCAGTGCTTGCTAGACCAAACACTTGGACACAATTACCTGGCCGAGTTGACACACTAGCATGACCATCACAGAGACCAACCCAGGTTCCTGATCCACAGAAACTGCGCAGTAATACGTAGAGTTGCTTACCCCACTAAGTTTTGGAGAATTTGTTATGCAGCAATAGATAACAGATACAAAACCAATGCAACACATTGATTGGTGAGTTAACCAAAACCAAAATTATTGATTATTGAGGGGAAAATAGCAATGAGAAAATCACATACCAAATGTTCAGTTGAGCCTCAGTGGAGTTCCTTGTAGTAGACCAATGCGTCAATGAGAACAACCATAAAAGCTGGATACATTGAAAAAATATTGTTTAAAGGCTTCAGACACTTCTGAAGCAGGTGGGACTCGAGGGGCTACATTCCTGGTGAGAAGCCAAGCTCATTGAGGTGCGCTCAGCCTTCTGCCTTTGGGCATTCGCCAGTTCTTGTGCCATTCAGGGCAAAAGGGCAGCTGCCAAGAGATGGAGAAACCCACAGAGCCCTCGGCAATTGCACAGGTCTGGGGAGGCAAAATTAGATTTCAAGACAGCCCAGGCTAGGACTTGAAAGGCTAATATCTGAGAGAAGGAAGGAGTTGGAAGCTGGTAGAGGGTTCAGTGGATTAGTGTATCTAGCCCCACCCCGGGGGAGTCCCATGTACTGAGCTCAGTAGTGACTGCTCAGATGGACTCTTGGTCTCCCCTGCTCACTCCCGTTTGTCCTCACTCCTCGATCATGGAATGGAAATTCTGAATAAAATAAAAACTCATAAGCCCTCTGCCTAAAGCTTTGCCCAGGATTGAAACAAGATTCAGTTTCAATCTGGTTAAATGAACAGAAACTAAAACATTTGAAAAATACCAGTAATAACTAATTAGGACAATAATGGGGAAAAGCATACCATAAGTTTTATTATGTTGTGTTTTCATTATCAGTTAGTTCAAAATATTTTCTAATTTCCATTATGATTTCTCCTTCTGAGCCATGGGTTAATATATGTGAAGTGCTTAAAAGGCACATAGTGAGCACTGTATAAGTGCAAGCTTTTATTATTGAAAAGCATAAAGACACACACACTCCTATACCCACATACATACATATATAACAAGTAAAAATCAAACTGGACAGACTTTTGCAACATATATGACAGACCACATACTAACAGCAGCTAGCACTTATGGGGTGTTCTAGACATGTTCTCTGAATGACAGTATTATTTTACGTGTACTATTACCCCTATTTTACAAATGAGGAAAGTGAAGCACAGTAACTCAGATAGAGAGTTGGTAAGTGATAGAGCTTAAATTCGGGCCTCAGCAAACTTACTATACAAAGAGCTTTTGAATCCTGGTCCAGTTTAGATCATGAAAAACATAGTAGTCACTTTCCCTTTTCAAACCCTATTAAAATAAAAGTAGAAATCTCTGCGTTAAACCCATAAGATATTGGGAAGTTGGGGTGGGGGGTGCCAGTGGTAAAATAAAACAGAAAATGCTGGATGATATAAAGCAGTTGGTAAGAGATTGCTAGTAAATGCTCACTTTGCTGGGAAGCTACAACCTCACCACACTGAAACTTGAGGTCCAAAAATGGATTTCTCCCCAGGCAGCCTTGGAACTGCAGCAAGATCTGAGCTAGCACTGGCCAAGGAGGTCAGCCAGGTACTGAAAGGGCAGGGGCTGAGGAAGAGATGTTTCTGTCCCCAACTCAGGAATGGATCTCCAGGCCGTGGTGTCTAGTGCTGTCCTGTAAAGTGGACGTTCTGACCCAGGAGGCCTGGGGGTGGCCCCCAGGTTACTAAGGCTACCAGGAAGGACAAGGACAGTTCACGTCCACAAGACATGGAAAACCAGCCTAGCTGCACATTTGTCTGTGTGTCTGCTCTCACGCCTCTTCTCGCCCTCCTTTCTCTCCACCCCCACCCCTGCCTTCCCTCTCACACAACCCATTCAATGCAACTACCAAAGTCCAGTTTCGTTGCCGGTGTTGGCCATGTTGCAGAAAAGAATTTAAGGATACGCCATATTTTAAGCAAGCAAGTAAAGAGTTTATTGTAAAATCAAAGAGAAAGTACACGCCTGGACAGGGGTGCGGGGGGCGCTCAGGGGAGAGACGGGAGGTGGAGCTGGGGATGTGGCCTTTTAAGGTGTCCTTCCCCGCACTTCCTCCATGTACATGAAGACTTGCGAGCTACAGCATTCTCACTGGTTCTGAGTATGGAAAGAAGGATTGGAAGCACAACTTTTTCACTGTTCTGAGTGGGGGAGAGGTGAAGAGAACCAATGTTTGATAAACCACTTTGCAATCTACTTTGGCAGCATTTATCCAAATTTAAATTACACTGTTTACCTTATATTCTAGATTTCCACTTCTAGAAATCTTTTGTACAGAAATATTCACACAAAGATACACAGGTAGAAACACACCATAAGAAAGAATTGGAAACTACCTAAATTGGTGAGTAAATTAAGGTGTGTCCATAATATGGACAAAAATACAGCTTTTAAAAGAATGCTATCCAAGGTTTTTTGGAGACACTTAGTATAATTTAAGACACGCTTTTAGAATATCATTTGGCAATGGTGTCAGAAGTCTAGAACCTTCATCTCTTCTTGCTGCCAACTTGGTTCCATGCTTCCCTCAGGAAATGCACATCAAAGCCCTGTCCCTGCCCCAAGGCAGGAGTTCACAGCCCCAGCCTAGCCCCGGGCTCAGAGTCTGGGACAGTTTCTGAAAATGATTAATTCATACTAGACTCAAGCAATAGATGGCCCAGCTGGCAGCAGCAACTGAAATTAATGAAGAACCCGTCAGGAAAGTAAAGCAAGTCAGAGTGAAAAGAAGGCATGGAAGACTAGATCCTGGGTCTTAGGTAAAAGGATTACTAGAGTCACCCTCCGGAAACCCAAGGATATGCTCTTTGTAGCCACAAAGCTAGAAGTCGACAAGATTCTGTAACCAAGGGTTAAGAATTAACAAATAATTACCATCACTGAATCATTATATAGATGCCTTTTACTTCCAGTGTATTTAAAAATAGCCAAAGGTTAATATCTGCAGTTACTGAAACTGACTAGACTGACCTCACCCCTTGTATATGGTCATTTCCAACTAAAAAGCTGCCACTCTGATGATCATTCCAGATAGATCTTACCCTTGTATATGAACATTTCTATTGAAATGCTAACTACTCCATCCTCCTATGTTTAAAATCCATAAGAAAAACCTTGTAACTGACCCTCCTTCTGTAGTCCCCCATCCCCAGATGCCTTGATCTCTGATGAAGATTGTCCTGTGATTATAACTTTGTGATGCACCCCAGTTTTGTACTCACCCCTCATCCTGTTCAGCCCCTTAATGTTTCTTAATGAAGGAACCTGGGCCAGCCCCACCCCAATTACTCATTAGCATAAACTTCTGAGCCTGGATATTATAAAACTATCAGGATTACTGAGGCAGGTTAGTTTAGGAAAAGGGAAGACTAGTCTAAGACCTGGCAGGAAAACATGGCCAGGAAACACGCGGCCAGGAAACCCCGCCTGGAAACCCCGCGGGAAAGACCGCCACCAAGAACGAAGCCAGAAAGATCCCGAGAGACACCCCAGGAAATCCCTTCTGGAACGAGATTGGAAGATACCCTCAAGGGACCTCGCCATTGGCCCCCTGGGAACTAACGGTGGGGTAACCAATCCGCTAGGGCCCCTCCCCCAGCATTAGGAAGGGGAGGAGTAATTAACAGCTTAATAAAGGTGGCCCCACAAGCCTAGAATGTGCTCTGCCTAGAGGAGCCGGCATCTACAGGTCTAGGTGCTACTCCTGTTCTCTTCTCTCATTTCTCAATACTGGCCTAACTAAACTGGCATGCACTTAACATTCTTTTATGTAACATAGCTAAGAGCCCAGAGGACTCCATCATCCCCCATCTTCACTACTGCAGTACTAGGAAGCAGTTTTGGGGCCCTTAGGCCACTTATGTCCTTTGCTATGTGTAAGCAAATCAACTCTTTCTCTATTTGAAACCCTGGAGTCTCAGGAATTGTTCTTTAAAGTGCATCAGGTGGAAAGAACCCACTTTTGCTCAGTATCAATTCCAGCTTCAGATCCCTACATAGTTTTTAGGGAAGCCGGGATCGAAGATCTATCTCAGCAAGCTGCTGAGAAATAGAGTTCAAGGTGCAGCTGCCTTGAACATTCAAGAAACACAGAGACTCCAAATGTACAAAAGGAGAGTGAAGAGGAAGAGATTGATGAGCCAAGTCAGACGTTAAAGAAATAGAATTAGTCATTTTAAGGCAGTCAAAGCTCTGGAAGAACAACAGCAAAGATGTAAGTGCTATTATGCATTTAAGAATGTAACCATGTGAAAACAAAGACCTTTTGTTTTTGGTGTTTCAAATGAGTAACTGCAGCTTAGTTTGAAATTTGTAGCTTCTATCATTAATGCATTTATGGCTTCTTGTTGGGGGGAAAGCCCTTTCCATTGCTTGGCCCATCAGTTCTACTTTAGCAGTTTTTCTTGGGGAACTCTTCAGAAAAAAATGCAAAAGAAATTTTCTATATTGATGCTCATCTAAATATTAAAAAAAAAAAAGACAGGACAAAGAAAAAAAATCAGGAACAACTGAAATGTCCGGGAGAAAATAAACAAATGGTACATCCATGCAATATAATGCTTTCTCACCATTAAAATGTCTATTTTAGAAGGATGTGAGAAAACAAGCAAAATACATTGTCTGTAAAGATTCCTTTAGCTAAACCATGTTAGTTAACTATCTAAAGGAAAGCTTTCTGATCTATGAATATGCTTCCTAAACACTAATGTGTTGAAAAGAATTCTTTGTTGTGCTAAAGATGTCCGTGGTCTCGTATTCTCCTTTTACAGAAATTAGTCAGTTTCTCCTCTCTGGCACCCCTACCCCCACCCCAAGGTTTCCTAGTCTTCCTTAATCAATTACACTAATCTATTGCTGGTCAATTGGTTCCTTGTAGTTTACCTCCAAGGTGGAGCAGAGAGAATTGGGGGAACATTTGCAAAACAAAAAGAAAGCATTTGCAAAACTCAGGCTTCTCTTCTCAGCCCAGACTCTTAGACCCTATCTCCGGTGGTGCATTAATATTTCAACAGAGACTCTGTGTTTTCTTCCTTCCAATTAACAAGTTTGAAAGAGACCAAAAGCAGTCATATGACATACGTTACATTATAGCTTTAATTCTTCCATTGAACTAATGAATGGCATTTTAGTTTTAACTATTTTAATCTCATTCCTGTAATTCATAGCATGTAGCTGTGCCTCGTTGCTTACTAATGAAAACTGTCTTTAGTCACAAGGCAAATTCCTGTTTTCTACTCCCTAGCAAGTCCCTATTTTCCGCTCCCTAACAAGCTCCTTTTTTTCTTCTCTCCCTTATCTAAAACCTAATAAAACATACACTGGAGGGAGAAACCTGAAACCAAGGACCCTCTGAGGAGCACAATTAAAGTGGGCACAAACAGCGACCATGTGCTCACCCCTTCTCCCCTCCTCTGATGCCCACTCTGCAGCCCCCAGTTTGCTGGTGGACTCAGCCAGCGGCGTCCCTGTCCCCACCTCTCTGTCTGGCACTAATAAAAACCCTGCACTCCTCTGTTCAAGAACGCAGATTTGAGACTTTATCTCCTGACCTCTGCCGGCTTAATAAACCCCTTCCGTTGTGAGATCAAAACCTTAGTGTTACAGGATATGGTAAATATCATCAAAATTATTAAACTGTATCATCTAAATTGTAAACGAAAAAAAAAAAAAAAACCTTAGTGTGGATCCCAATTCTCTGTGCCAAGCAAAAGAACCTAGAAAACTCGCATAGGTCCTCTTCAGGTTTCTGGAAAAGAGAGAAAAGCTGCTTTGCTACAGGTACATTTATTATTCCTGGATGGTAGAGTTAGGGCATGTATTAGCCCAAAGGGGTGCTGATGCAAAGTACAGAAATCTGTTGGCTTTTATAAAGGGTATTTATATGGTGGTAGAAGTTTTATAGTTAGAGGGTCCTAAAGAGTTCAACTCAAGGTTAGTTCCTCACCAAAGTCTGTTGTCACGTGTTGAAGCAAGATGGCAGGCAACATCTGCGAGGGTTCAGCCTTCCTCTCTCCTCTTAAGGCTCCACGGGGACAGCTTCTTCCAATCTCAGCTATAGGCTGGCATAGGGCTCAGCTTCTCTATTTTCTTCAGCTGCAAACTATCAGGCGGATGGCTCTCTCCTCTTCCGTGTCTATGGAGTTCTCTCTCTTCCTCTGTGCATAGCTTCTGTGTTCTTGATTGTGTGTCCATTTATGTAGCCCACCAAGGGGGCGGGGACTCAACCCTGCATGCCCTGATGATGTGGTTCAATCAAAGCCCTATTCTTGATTTAATCAAGTAAATATAAAGCCTTTGACTTTATTTTTTTTTAAATAGTTTATTTATTTATTTATTCCCCTTGCTGCTTGTGCTTGCTGTGTCCATTTGCTGTGCGTTTTTCTGTGTCTGCTTGTCTCCCTTTGTTGGGTCTTCCTGCTGCGTCAGCTCACCGCGCCGTGCGGGCTGGCTTGCCTTCACCAGGAGGCCCCGGGAATGGAACCTGGGGCCTCCCATATGGTAAATGGGAGCCCTATCGATTGAGCCACATCCGCTTCCCTAAAGCCTTTGACTTTAAATCAATCAAAGGGTATCATACCCAAAGGTACAGACCAGTTTACAAATATAATCAATATCTCTTTTTGGAATTCATAAATAGTATCCGACTGGCACAGTATGTAACCAAGGGTTGAGAATGAACAAATACTTATGATTATTAAATCATTACATAGATGCCTTTACATTATAAAATAACAAAAGGTTAATGCCTGAAATTAACTGAAGCTGGCTAGAGTGGACGCACCCCTGTTTATGGTTACTCTATACTTAACCTCACCCTGGAGTATGCTTGCCACTGTGAAGGTAATTCTAGATTGACCTCACCCTGTGTATACTTACTACTGGGATGGTAACCACTCCACCCACCTCTGTTTAATATCCATGTGAAAGACCTTGTCACTGACCTCTGTTCTGTAGACCCCTATCCCAAATCCTTGTGACTGACCGTGGTTGGCTACCTCACCCCTGTCCATCCTGTTCAGCCCCTTAATGTTTATTAATGAAGGAACCTATGCTCAGCTCCACCCCAATTATTCATTGGCACCCCCATGATATAAAATATTAGAATTTCTGCAGATCAGGGAGGCAGTTTTGGGCCATGAGGCCACTTGCTCCGTTGCTTGTGCAACCAATAAAACGGTTTCTCCCTTTGAAACCCCCGTGTCTCAGGAATTAGCTTTAAAGATGCATCAGGAAGGAACTGCTTTTGCTTGGTATCAGTTTAGCAACGCAAATGAGACTAAGGACAAAAGGGTCCCTGAATGAGTCTGACTGCCTGAGGTTCTGGGGCTCCAGCGAGAGATGGAAAGCATGGTAATTGAGCTTTCTGTGGCCGCTAGACCCTCTTGGTCTAAAAGCTCGACAATCAGGTTTCTCCTACATTGCTGACAGTCCAGGACCTAAAGGTGCTTTAAAGCTTCGAAGAGAGAATCAGTTCCTGTCTGGACATCTGTCTGGGTAGGCGGGTCACCAAGGTCAAAGTGAACTGGGAAGTTAGTTCGGTGATTTGAGTCTCCTTAATCTCCTTCCAGAACAATTCCCCATGCTCTGACCTCTCCACCTTTTCCTGTTTTGGGGGGGCTACTATTGTGTCTGGGGTTCAAGTCCCCACATTAAGTCTGTCAGTTAAGTACACTCCTGAACCTTGAGTCTGTCTGTTGAATATACTCTTGAACTTTGAGTCTGTCTGTTAGATATACTCCTGAAAAGTACTCTAGAACATAGGAAGTGCTAAGTGTCTGTTCGTTAAATGGAGTGTGTTACTGTTACTTAGGTAAACCAAATGTTTAACGTCTGTCTAAACTGCTAAATTAGAGTTTAACTGCATCTACACTGCTCAAGTATTCCTAATTGGCTATGTTGCTGGGTGGCCTTCCAGGTCCTTGGCCACGACGTGAGAAAGAATTCAAAGACCTGCCACAGTTTAAGCAAGCGACAGGAGTGCACGTGTGCTCAAGAGGGGGACCCGTGCTGGGCTGGGGCTGTGGGTTTATTAAGGCCAAACTCCCCCGCCCCGTCCCCACGTCCTTCCTCCATGTAAAAGAAGACTTGCAAGTTGCAGCATTCTCGTTGGTTCCTTTGTACGCAAAGAGGGATTGGAAACACAAGTTTCTCACTGGTTCTAAGTGTCTGCCATCCTGAGTGGGGCGGAAGGGGAGGGGTTCTGCAAACATGCAATGATGGGGCACCTGGCCTTGTTGGTGGGACTTCTGCTGTCACTGGTAGCTCTCTATTGCAGGCACCGGAAAAGATGGGTGACCGGTGCCTGCTCACACAGGACTGACCCGGTGCCTTGCCATGGCACCTTCTTCCTCCCCTCAGGTTCCTGTTCTAGCCTGCCTCGTTATGATCACCACCACTTCTAGAAATACAATCATCCCATACTATCATCAGCACTTTTTGTCATTGTTTAGTTTCATAAGTCATATAAGCAGGTCCTTATATTTTAGGATTCTTTAAATTATTATGAATTCATAATTTTTAAAGTCTAATTTTTAGCTTCCTTAAGGAAGCTAATCTCAAAACCAAAATTGCCTTTGAAATCAGTGGGAAGTCCATTCACAGAGCACTGAAAACAATGAAAAATCAAATGAAAGTGACTCATCAGTTTGATAGGGCTTACCTATTGCATATACATTACCTTTAATCTATTTTAAATTAGCTTTTTATTTTAAGCATATGCTCTTGTATTATGTATAGCTGTCTGATTAGTTTTTGGACACTTTCCTGCTTTCCTAATTGCTTCGACTACTTTCAAGATAAAAGAAAACCTAATATTTAGCTTCTCTTTCTCACTTTTGAACTTATTCTGAAATTTTTTTTTGTTACCAGAATGCTATAAAAAGAAATAAAACTAAATAGAGTTACTGTGACTAAGAGACTTAAAATGGAGTTGGGGGAGTGGGGGTGGCTCAGGGGCTGAGCTCCTGTTTCCCCCGTACAAAGTCCTGGGTTCAATCCCCGGTACCTCCTAAAAATAAAATAATAAATAATTAAAATAAAATAAAATATAAAATAAAATGAAATAAAATTATATAATGGAGTAGGGAGGCCATTCAGGAGGTTACTTTTATGCACATCTCAGCCAAAGGTCACAAACTGCCAAAGTATGCATAGCCACAGGCAGCAAATGCTCCTCAAAACCTTCAGGGCAACCGGACACCCAACTAAGCCATAAACTAAAGAAATCAGTAAACTATCTAACCTGCAGGACCTCTGGGGTACCCCAAATACCCACTAATCACACACAACTCACATAAACTTCTTTTTCTTTAAAAACTCTCGCTCGGAAGCATGGACAGGACCCAATTTGGGTTGCTCCCTGAACCTGTGCTCCTCATATGCCAATTCTAAGGCCCCAGAGAAACGCCTTTGTTGTCTTGCAGCTTAGTTTTGTTGTTTCTTGGTCGACAATACCCTTCATTGTGGAGTTTGTAATTTCTCTGTTGGTGACGTGTTTTAAAATTGAACTCTTTCTCCTGTACTCAAGCCCTGGTGAGAGTTTTACTGTTATTTAGGTTGGCGCTTCTCAACTTTGCCACTATTGATGTTTTGGGCTGGATAATTCTTTGTGGGGGTTGTCCTGTGCATTGTAGGATGTTTAGCAGCATCCCTGCCCCCATCCATTACACCCCGGAAGAACCACCGGGCTGCTTGTCAGAGTGTGACAACCGAAATTGTTCCCGGACATGGCTGAATGTCCTCTGGGAGGCGATGTTGCTCCCAGCTGAGAACCACAGATTTGGTGTGAGTTTTGGGCTTGTGTTACCGTTTCCAATCATGATTTATAAATGAATTTTTCTTTGAAACATTAAAGTGTCTTTTACAACAACTAGCATTTTTTTTTTTTTTTTCCAGACAGTAAACAGATAAGAGCCTAGGAAACATCACACTTACTCAAGGACCCTCCTCCATTCCTGTTACTTTTTTTTCCTCTGACAATGGCATCAAAAACCAGTTTCAGAAGAGCATGGTTATAATTCCTCATATTATCAAAATTCAAAGGTCAGGCATGTTACTCTCCCCCACCACTACCACAAGTCCTAACTTTCCTGCTACTGGGCGGCTGATGTGGGAAAATGTGGAAGGAAGCCAAGTTTGCCCCTGAAGCCTCCTTAACCATCCTTCCCCTTCAGTTCTGGTCCTTCTTTTAGGTCTCAATCACACCTTCTCCTCCTGGGTTGCCTCAGGAATGGGCTATTTCTCTTTTTGGGGGTATGTTAATCATGAGCCCCAGGTTCCTGCTCTGTAAGTTGGGAACATTTATATGCTCCATGCAGGGTTCTTTGGAGCAGGTGCCAGCAAACCTTTGGAAAACACCAGATAATAAGACTTGGTAGATGACATATCATCTCTGTTGCCTTTTGTTTTAGTTTGCTAGGTGCTACTGGGAGCAATATATCAAAAATGAGTTGGCTTGTACAATGAAAATTTATTAGGTTAAATGCTTACAGTTCCAAGGCTGAGAAAAATGTCCAAATCAAGGCATCGGGAGAAGCTCTTCTGCCAAGCATTGTCTGCTGCGATCCTGGACTTCTGTCCCGTGGCAGGATACAGTGGTGGTCCAGTCAATCCCTGCTTCCTTCTCCAGGCCACATTGCTCTCAGCTTCTTGCTCTTGTGGTATTCTCTCTGCTTAGTGGGCTCCCCTCTGTCTCTGCAGCCTTTTTTCTGGGTCTGTGGCTTTTTTATTCCTTCATTTTTAAAAGGACTCCAGGGGAGTGGGT
Organism: Tolypeutes matacus; assembly: GCA_026826555.1. NCBI lineage: Eukaryota > Metazoa > Chordata > Mammalia > Cingulata > Chlamyphoridae > Tolypeutes > Tolypeutes matacus. Next base: position 16,931,820 of record JAKSZT010010858.1, read on the forward strand.
GTAGCTCAAGCAGTTGAGCGCCTGATTCCCACATGGGAGGTCCTGGGTTCCGTCTCTAATGCATCTTAAAAAACAAAACTAAAAACAAAACAACAAGCAAACAAATGAAAAAACCACTCGGGGAGCTGATGTGGCTCAGTGGTTGAGCGGCAGTTTCCCACAGATGAGGTCCCGGGTTCAATCCCCAGCCCTGGTACCTAAGGGGAAAAAAAGAAAAGGGGACTCCAGTATGAGGATTAAGGTCCACCCTGGGTCATGCCCTACCAAAGTGATCTAATCAAAGGGAAGGTCCCTTAGCTGAATCTAATCAAAGGGTCTCATCTACAATAGGTTTACATGTACAGGAATGGATTAGCTTCAAGAATAGGATTTTTTTTGAACTGCCACACACATCTCTCTCTTTTTCTTAAACTCTAACCCTTGAAAAATTAAAATAAAAAAATCCTCTTCTAGAGGGTTGCACCCATCACTGGCATCATGGCTGGGACATCGATACTCAATCACAGGGTCCCTGTCCAGGCCTTGGATCCTCTGTCCCAAGAGTGAGCACAACTCAATCTGTACAGGTGGTAACAGAGGACCCCATGAACTGCTTGGTCTTCTAGGAAAAGGTTTTCAGTAAATGTAACTGGTGTGTAGTGCAAGCATGATGCGTGGATTTTGATTGAAACACCAAAGTCATGTTTTCACTCCCCCGGGCTGTTTCTGTGGAGGAGTGTGTGTGTGTAATCCTTTTTGCCTTGGATGAAGAAGTGGAGAGACCTTGGGGATTTCTGCTCATTCTTGAGTAATCACCCCATGTTATTTTAATTTGCCCAGTTTCAGTTCAGAACTTAGAAAGCCTAGTATCTGACAACAACAGCAACAAATATCTGGACTCCATTTAAACAGAATTGCCCTTCACCCTCTTGAAAGGGCATGTTTCTAGAGGGGAGTTTGCAGTACGGCATGGGGGCTTCCTTCTGTCTTTCTGCTCTTGCTCTCTCCCTCCTCCCCATGCCCCCCACTGCCCAGCTGTTGTTCAGCTCCCTACCCTGGTCAAAGTAGAGGAAAGTGGAGAGGTAAGAGGAAATGGAGTTCTTATTTGTTGGATGGATTTGTCATGGAGTGTGCTTAAAGCTGGGGATCCAGGTGGACCTCATCAAAACCAACCCTTTCCTAGTTTTTTGAGCTCTTTTGAAGTTCCCTGCTTGGTCCATTGTTCCCTTGATCTGTACAGATAAATCTCAATTCTGGATGGTCCCTAGTGCCACCCTCCTCACCCCATGGCCAGTTGACAGTTCATGTCCAGCTTCTTTCTGCTAAAGTTTGCTTGCTCCTTCAAGAGCCCTACTGTACAGGGACTAAGATAACATCATGCTGACTCTCTTGCATGGCTCAGATCTGGGAGAGGCACACTGCTCAGGCAACCCTTGACCTTATGAACCAGGAGTGAAGGCATATCAAGATGGCCCCATGATCCTGACTCCAACACCAAAGCACTTAACTCTTCTCTGTCTGTCTAGATTTCCTGAGCTGCAGTAGATTCCAGAGGACTGTCTACTTGTCATTTACTAAGTGCCTCTGAACTGTCAGGAGGTTCCCTGAATGGAGGAATCCCCTTGTTGCTCCACTCGGAAGGCTTGGGGTTAGAAGAAAGCAGCTTCTCCCCTGAGTGGGGGAGTAGAGCAGACTCACTTCCATTATTCTTTCAACAAATGTTTAATAGACATCTACTGTATGCCAGACACTGTTTCAGGTGCTGAGATTACAGCAAGTGAACCAACTCCTGTCCTCATGATGCTTCCGTTTCTAGTGCCAGCAGCGCCTTGTGAAGAAATCTGTTCTCCAGTCCTTCCTTTCTCATAGTGGAGGAGACAGTTCAATATTTGCAGCATCAGGTCTGGAGGATTCTCTTGGCAAATTCCTTGTATGGAGGGTGAGTTGAGGTGGTGGTAGCCTGCCTCACACAAACTCCAGAATCTTGGTTATCCTATTATTTAGTTGGAAAATAAGGCAGGATGAAATCCATTTTAGTGAGAAAAACACTTTAAACTTAGAAAGTGGCTCTTATAGTAAACTAGAGGTGATGATTGTAAACAAATCAACTCAAGCAAAGAGAGTCTGGATAAAGCATGACAGAAATGTCTGTGCCTGGTTTATTTCACTCATCATCAACTCTTAATAATATACATCTCCTTTAAATGTTACAATCACTTCATTCTCCTTTGTTCATTGTATAAACCTCTTTTGAATACTCATGTGCCAAAGCACTGGTACAGACACTGGGGACAAGATTTTATTTATTTCTCCACATCCCCTCATTATTTGCACTTGCTGTGTCTGTTAATCTTCCTTGTTTCTTTTTTTTTTTTTTTTAAAGATTTATTTACTTTTATCCATTTTAACCCCCCCTCCCCATTTTTGCTGTTTTGTGTCCATTCGCTGGGCAATTCTCTGTGTCTGTTTCCTGCCCTCTCTTCTCCTTCTTCTCCTCCTGTCTTCACCGAGATTCGATCCTGAGAACCTCCGATGTGGGAGAGAGGCATTCTGCCACCTGCATCATCTCATTCCTGTTTTTTTGGTGTGTCTTGTGTTCGCTCTCCCTTGTGTCACTCTTGTTACATCATCATCTTGCTGTGTGGCTTGGTGGGGCCTGATGGCCTGCGCCTTCTATATTTTTTCTTTTATTTTACTGGGAGGTCCCGGGGATCGAAACCACATCCCTCCATATTGGAGGCGGCTACCCAACCATTTGAGCCACATCCGTCCCCCTTCCTTGTTTCTTTAGGAGGCACCAGGAACCAAACCTGGGCCCTTTGGTATGGGAGGGAGGTGCCTAATCACTTGAGCCACCTCCATTCCCTGCTTTATTGTGTCTCTCATTGTGTTTTTCTTCTTGTGTCTCTTGTTGCATCAGCTTGCCACACCTGCCTGCTGCGTCAGCTCACTGTCTTGCTCATTTTCTTTAGGAGGCACCAGAACCTCTGTTCCCTGCTTTGTTATGTCTCTTATCATGCTTTTCTTCTTGTGTCTCTTGTTTGCACCAGCTTGCTGTCTTCTTTAGGAGGCACTGGGAACTGAACCAGGGACCTCCCATGTGGTAGGTGGGAACTCAATCGTTTGAGCCACATCCGCTTCCCCCATACATTTTTTAAAGATTTATTTTATTCATTTATTTCTCCCCACCCAGCTCGCTGTTTGCATTTCCTGTGTTTGTCTGTTCTGTGCTGGTCTCTTTAGGAGGTATCAGGAACTGAAACTGGGACCTCCGATGTGGGAGGGAGGTGCCTAATTGCTTGAGCCACCTCTGCTCCCTGCTTTGGTGGGTCTCTCATTATGTTTTCCTCATGTCTCTTGTTGCATCATCTTGTTGCATCAAGCTCGTTGCACCTGCCCGTGGCGTCAGCTCGCTGTCTTGCTAGTCTTCTTTAGGAGGCACCGGGAACCAAACCTGGGGCCTCCCATGTGGTAGGCAGGAGCTCAATCACTTCAGCCACATCCGCTCCCCACCACCATACATTTTTGACAAATGTAAATGGTCTGCCCTCAAGTAACTTAGGATGTGCCGGAGAAGAAAGATGAGTGGTGAGAATAAGTTGAGGGCCCAGATGGTGCTGGCTCACGGGAGCAGACAGGCTCTAATGGGCCCGCCACCTGGGGATTGTGGGTGGTGGGAAGTGGGGGGGGGGTGCAGATTGCCCAGAGGAGCATAAGAAAACTTTTTAATCTGGTTATTTTAAGTGGCAAAAATTTTGTAATTAAGCACATTGAAAGGGAATCTTGTGAACATGGGTGTCATACCCCCTTATACATTGATCAATATCCATGGCAGTGATGTGAATTTTACTTGGAGACTCACATCCTTAATTATGAATACGACTCATCATACACTGCTTCAAGGCCATCAGATCTCCAGGAGGCTTAGGCAGGTGTATAGATTGTGAACTGTTACTGCTAACCCTTTTCAGATTCTTGGGTCTGTTTCCCGCCCCCCCCCCCACACACACAGAAGAAGAAGAAGGCAGAGATATTAGCTGTTATTTCCCAATTCTCCTACGCTGCTTATATTTCCAAACTTGTTATTTCTCATCTGCTGTGGACAGAAAAATTAGGTAAGCATATTTATTAAGATTATATTTAAAATCAAATGTAAGAGAGCCAATGGTCTCTCCTGAGAGTAAAGCAGAGCTTTAATAAATGGAGTTTTAAGCAATTGTACAGGTAGTGGGTTATGGTGGCCTTTAGAGGCCTTTGCTAATTTTCTGGTTCTCAGGTGGTAGTAGATTGTCACATTTAATGGAATAGTGACGTCTCAGTAATTAAATGTCCCAAATTCTTTTCATCACGATATCTTTCCAACAGAAGGTGTGCTCCTCTTTTGGTATTTCACTACGTGGTAGGCACATTTTTATTCCATTTATCACAATCTTTACTTTTTTATGATATTGAATCATATCCTCTTTCAGCCTTCTGGGTCTCTAATTCCTCAATCCTAAGTCTCAGTTTCTAGTTCACTTGCTTCTGTCCATTGCTGGGATGGAGCATGCCTCACACACTCTTGTCCACTCATCAAAGTCCAGTTCAAGTGATCCCCTCGGAGTAACTTTTTAAAAAAAATGATGAATCATCTTTCCCAGGTGAAATTCTTTTATCTCTGTACTTCCATACCACTTTTATTCCTCCTACTCTAACTCTTTGCCTATGTGACATGTTTATGTCAGTGTTCTTGGTTGGATTACGAGTTTTCTGAGTTTAGGCCCATTCAAGTATCTCTCACAGAGCTTTGCCAACAAGTTGACACTTGCTAATTGTTAGTGTTGACTGCATACACACACAAAGATGGTCTTTACTTGCTGCACCCAATCCCTTTTTGATGACACCCATCATTTGTGAGATCCTCCCACATATACACCAGCATATTAGCTCATGCCTATATCAAAGATTAGTTTTCTTTAATGGTATTAACTTATGCCCACTCATTCAAAATGCCCTGCATCTAAGAAGCAGTTTATAAATCTGAGTTTTCTATTTCAGTACCCATTCAGTATCCTTTGGTGTGTAGTTTCACATCATGGGCCTAGCTAGGGGGGACCGGGTTTGGGAGCTTAGCTGGACAAGAGGAATGTTGACAAATACTGGAAATCCTATCAGCCAGAGGTCAAATTCCAAGATGTGGGGATAATAGGCAGCTATTTTTATTATCTAGCAGTCATTCCCCTGGAAACAATACCTCTTCCTTTGAGGGCTTGCTATTGACTCACACCATTCAGGTAATTTTGTTGAAAGTACCTTAAGTGACTAGTCAGCAGCTCATGACCCAGGCTGGGCCCATTGTGGTCCTTTACTGGGGTTTTTTAAATTCTGGAAAAGGGGTGGCATGGGGTGGGATTAGAGTGGGAGTGAGGCTGGTTGGGTGAGTGTAAACTTGGAGCAGCCAGTGGGCATGCCTTCTTTCCTTGTCTGAAGGAGGGCTCTTCTAAGGCAGAGAGGAGCAGGCAAGTGCTCCTTCTGGGCAGAGGCCCTGGGCAAGAGGCGGGGACCTCGCAGCACCCAGGATTCAGGCCAGCACCCCACTGAAGCTAAGCTCCAACACAGAAACCTTGTAGCTTTCTTGCTTCAGATCCTGACTTTCTCAGAATATTTAAGGAACTGTTGAGGGGCTGTGGTGAATTGAATTGTGTACCCCAGATTGGACAAGTTCTTGGTCTTGGTCCGCTTTCTGGTGGGTGTGAAGCCATTGTAACTAGGATCTCTTGAAGATGTCACCTCAGTTAAGGTGTGGCCCCACTGAATCAGGATGGGCTTTAATGCTGATTATTGGAGTCCTTTATAATAAGCAGAATGAAATTCAGACCGAGAAGGAGAAAGCCATGGGAAGAAGCCTGAAGTCAAGGATACCCAGAGGAGAAAGGAGAAGACGTCATTGTGTGCAGTGCCATGTGACCGAAAGGCCAAGAGACCACAAGGACCACCGGCAGTCAGCCCCAGAGGTCAGTCTTTGGGGAAAAAGCATCGCCTTGCTGACACTTTGATTCTGGACTTCTCCTAGCCTCAAAACCATGAGCCAATAACTTCCTGTTGGTTAAGCCAACCCGTTGTACGAGTTTTAGCAGCCAGGAAACAAAGGCAGGTGCCCAGGTGGGTGAGATATCCCTGGGAGACAGTGGGCAGGGAAAGGGAGAAGGAAAAGGAAATGTGCATCTTTCATTGTGTTTACTACACAATGAAATGTTTTTTTTAAACCGGGAGGTCCCAGGGATCGAACCTGGGTCCCTCCATATGGGAGACGGACGCCCAACCATTTGAGCCACATCCATCCCCATTTACTACAGTTTTTGATTAATCCTTAGGGATTCTGAATGCCTCCTAACACTTTATCCATAGAAAAGTTTGTGTTTATCTAGTAAATTCTCCAGCTATTAAAACTAATCCTTCGCTCCCCACCCAGATTTAATGGAAGTATAACTATTTTTAAGCTATTATGTGTATGGAACTCTATCGATAACTTTTAAAGCGTAAACAGCAATTCTTCTGAATGATAATTTCAGTTAATAGTTATTTATTTAATCCACATTTATTGTGCTCCTGCTAGTGTCAGCCATTAGACTGTATGCTCTAGGGAAAGGGCTCGTTTAAACACTGTGTTAGTCAGCCAAAGGGGTGCTGATACAAATTACCAGAATGCTGTTGGCACTTATAAAAGAGTATTTATTTGGGGTAGAATCTTACAGTTACCAGGTCATAAAGCATAAGTTACTTTCCTCACAGAAGTTTGTTGCCACGTGTTGGAGCAAGATGGCTGCCAACATCTGCCAAGAGTTCAGGCTTCCCGGGTTCCTCTCTTCCCCGGGCTTGCTTCTCTCCTGGCTCAGGCTTGCGTCTCTCCACAAGGCCAGGTGTAGACTATCAGGCAAACAGCTCATCTCTCTTCCCGGGGCCTTATCTCCTTCCTCACGACCAAGCTCCTCTGTGTGCTTACTTCCCCAGGCTTCAGCATTAAAACTCCAAACTCCCTTCTCTGCAGTGCAGTTTCTCTGTGAGTACCCGCCAGGGGAGGGCACTCAACGTCCTACTGACGTGGCCCAGTCAAAGCCTTAATCATTATTTAATCAAGTAAAAGTAAAAGCTCTGAATCCAATACACAAATATGCCCAGAAGAAAAGACCAGTTTACAAACATAATCCAATATTTCTTTTTGGAATTCATCAATAATATCAAACTGCTACAAACACAGACTCAAAACTCAAATCACTTACAAACCAGTGCAAGGGGAAAAAATATATCTAACCACAATGCAGGGCATAATGTGACAAAGGTCATAAAAATCATACCTAACATGTGAGTTTGGTAGAAAGAGATTATTTTCAGCTGAGGAGAATAAGGACTGGCTTTATTTGAGATCCTTTTAAAGCTTGGGTGGTCCCATCAGTTCATGGTGATTCAACTGCATTCAAGGTATCATTTAGTTTTAAGATGCGCATATAATAATTGAACATGTTTATATACCTTCATACCTCTCATTCCGAAAGGACTACCACATTTACAAGTTTCAAGGCAGCACAGACTAAGGGAGAAAACATTTTTTTTTTTTTTGTAATTTTTTGATGCAATATGATCCTTTTAAAATCACTCATGCTCTTAAGACACTATTTTAGTGTTTTGAAGGTCTCAAAACATTTGGGGAGGAAGGTTTGAAGGACAAATGTTTTGGTAGGAATTAAGAAGCTAAGTGCATGAAATCTCATAGTTTTTTGGTATTTTTATCCAGGGTTTAGGTAACATTGAATTTTCAGGGAAGATACCAGGTTCTTGGAGAAATGCTAGGTCAAAATAAGTGGGTGAGGACCAAGGTGTGCACTGAAGGTAGAGAAGAGGTCATTTGGCCAGGAGAGATTTGGAAGCCCTTGTGGTAGAAGATCCAGCCGGGCAGGAAAGTAAGGAGTGGTACAGGAGGCAAAGCAAGAAAATTTGAGGGAAAGAATGGCTCCAATTAAGGGTAGAATTGAAAATACTAAAATATAGTATAGCATAAAATCCTAGTTGGGAGCTGAATGGGTAACCAATGAGATAGGTCAGGTGTGAGGACCATACATCCACACACCTTTGCTTTCGCTTCCTTAAGACCAGTGGCATGCATTTTCACAATTCTGACCAGTGTCTTCAGTGAGCATGAAATCAAGGTTAACGAACATCTTGACCTCACATATACATGGTAGTGAATAACTGATTAGGCAGCAACTATGAATAACTAAGAGAACAGAATTTTGGTTAATTCAATTAAGCAATGAAAAAAACTTTTTTTGCATCACACAGAGCCTACGAAAATTGTTTATGAATTCCTAAAATAGACATGGGACTATGTTTGTAAACTGGTCTGTTCCTCTGGATGTATTAGATTGTATTAATTTCAGAGGTTTCACTTTTACTTGATTAAATTATGATTAGGGCTCTGATTGGGCCACATCAGTAGGACATTGAGTCACGTCTCCTTGGTGGGCTGGGACTCAGAGAGAAAACAACATGGCAGAGGAGAAAGTTGGAGTTTTGATGCTGGAGCCCCGGGAAGTAAATACACAGGAGAAGAACACAAGGAAGAGAGATGGCTCCATAGACACAATAGAGGCCCTGGGAAGAGACAGAGCCTGATAATCTACAGCCCAATCAAAGCCTTAATCATTATGTAATCAAGTAAAAGTGAAACTTCTGAATCCAATATAATCTAATATGCCCAGAGGAACAGGCCAGTTTACAAACATAATCCAGTATCTCCTTTTGGAATTCATAAGCAATATCAAACTGCTACAACCAGGGAGGGTCCTTAATGCAGTATGACTGGTGTCCTTATAAGGGGAGAAGAAACACAAACAGAAACTGGGGAAAAGGCCAGGAGAGGATGGAGGCAGAGACTGGCATGCTGCATCTGCAAGTCAAGGAGCGCTAAGGATTGCTGGCCAACATCGGAAGCTAGAAGAAACAAGGAAGGATTCTCCCCTACAGGGTTACACTGCCCTGCTGACACCTCGATTTTGCACTTCTAGCCTCCGGAACTGTGGGACAATAAAGTTGTTGTTTTAAACCGCCCAGTTGTGGTACTTCCTTATGGCCCCACAGGAAACTAAGATAGGTGAGAAAACAAGAAAATCCAAACCAAACAAAATGTAAATACAAAATATTGAATAATAAAGCGATGAACAAAGGTAAAACTGGGCAAGGGTTAGCGTGTTAAAATGGGTGTGTGGGGGGGTCCATTTCAGAGAGGAAGGTTAAAGAAGGTCTTTTTGATGAGGCAAATCTGAATCCCTGCTGGGAGGGGTTTGAAGTGGTGTGCTTGGGGAAGAGGTGTAAGGAGGGCAGTGGGGAGGGGTGAATAATGGGGTGTGGGCCTGGGGTTGAGAGGGAATGGCGACATCTTCAGAGACATAACCAGGGCCCAAACTGGAGACTTCTAGAACATGCTAAGATTTTGGATAGTACACTAACTGAGCAGGGGGACGACATGATGGGACTTATATTTTAATGAGGTCACCCTGGCTACCATAGGGGATGGGTTCAAGAGGAAGAAGCAGGGTGACAGGAGGCTATGCTTGGTAGTTCTGATGTGCCGTGACGGTGGTTTGGACTGGATAGTGGGGATGGAGGTGAAAAGTCGAGCTAATTTTGGCATATATTTGAAAGTATGTATGAAATTATTTTTTTATACATTGAATGTATGATGTGAAAGATAAAAGTCAAGGATGAACCAAAGTTTTTGTCTCCTGCAACTGGGTGAATGTGCAACACCGATTTACTTGCATAATCTTCTAGGAGACCAGCCGGTTTGGGGGAGTGAAGGTTGCTTTTGGACCTGGTTAGTTGGAAATGGCTGTTAAATATCTGTATAGAGCAGTTCAAGAAGGCGATTTGACACGAGTCTGGAGCTGAAGAGACTCATCAGTGCAAGGTATTGGACTGGTATGGGGCAGACACTGCTTCAGTTTGTTGTATAACATAGCTCCTCTCTGAACTGAGCACCAAAAAAGTATACAACTTGCCCTCCACTGTCCTCTTTAAAAACCACCTAATGTCCACACAACATAACCTTGCTCTATCACAAGAAGTAAGTTCTTGTTTTCCCTCAGATACGTGAAGTCAACTGAGAATTCTGTGTATTGTAATCAGTAGTCACAGAGAAAAGTTAGTATACCCCAAAGGTACCCCCTGAACAATGTTAGGGAAGTCACTGACCCCTGTTAAGTGGCCATTGCTGACCCCACCTTCCCCCACCTCCTTTTCTAGGCAAGTCACAAGCACACGGACCTCCTTGTCTATTGTGTTCCTTTCCACAACCTGGGGATGATGCTAAACCTAATGAAAAAGCCCTGCAGGACCTTAAGCCTGGAAGGAACACAGCAGCCCCAGATGCTGCTCATCAAGGCAGGAATTCTCACCCCCACTCCTACCCCTGCAGATTAAAACCACGCTGAAACAGTATAGCAAAGTGAACTATGTAAGTGGCAAGGATATTGCTATTTCTGGACTTTTGTTCTGTACAATAAAGGGATCATTTGCTGAAAGTTTCTGAACCTATGTTCCCCAGACCAACTGTTGTATTAACTCACTCCACAAACAATTTTGAAACATCTCTGATTGCTAAACTTAAGGAAATTGGAAAGAACTTCTAAAGCGCTCCCTAGGCTAAATTTTCTCTCTCTCTCTCTCTCTCTGTGTTTTAAGGGCATATCAAGGTCATCACACTTAATCCAGTTTGAGAGTCATTCAGAAACCACTCTGAGCCCATGGAGTCTGGATTGTTTTCTCTGGGAGCTGGTCACTAGCGGAGTTCAAGGAGAATATTCTACAAATATCAACCACAAACTTTTGGGGCTATACTTGTCTGTTCAGGCTCACCTCTTTCCCATCCTTGGATTCAACTCAAGAAACTGCTGGTATCTAAATGAGGCAGGGAAAAAGGGAAGACGAGTCACAGCTGGGACCTGGCCGAGAGCATGGCCATGAGATCCCACTGGAAACCCCCCGAGGGAAGGCTGCTGCTAAGAACAAAGCCGGAAGGACCTCCCCGAGACCCTGGCCATGAGGTCCCATATGGAACCCTCAGGGGGTCAAAGAGAAGCCCCCCCCCCCCCAACTCCCAACAAAAGGGCCCCTCCCTGGGGCGAGAGCTAACAGGTGGCGCAACCAATCAGAACAGCCGGCAGGTGGGGCCCCTCCCCAACATCAGCAAAGGGGAGGAGGAAGGGTCTTACAGAGGTCTAACCCAGGGCCCCAGGAGTTCTCACCCTGTAGCACGCCCACACCCACGTCTTGGGGTGCATACTTTTTTCTCCTCTCTCGTTTCTCAATAAACTCTTTACTCCCTTGCCTACCCTATGGTGTGTCCTTAAGGCCCTTTATGCGACATAGCCAACAACCAAGAACCCAGAACTCAGAACACTCTGCTCACATAAAGGGTGTGCCCCCTCATCACGAAACACTCGTGAAGGAACTTTTTACTCTGAGTGTCTGTTGGAGGCGAGGGCACCTGAGAATGGAGGCTTTTCAAGCATTTGATTTCTTAATATAGTTCTCCTTATTATTTGGGTTAAGTAAGGCATGTTTGGTGTGCTTTTCGGTATTTGCTCAAATTGTTAGGGTTGCCATTCCCTGCATTCATTTTTCAGTCGGCACAAGCTTTTACACGTGGGCTATGTGATGGCCAAAGTGGCTGCGGGTACCCTGCTGCTCCTTCTCTGACATCCGGCTCCGTCGGCTCTGTCATTGGGTGCCAGCTTCATCCCGTCTGTGTTCCCCTGTGTTCCCCATTATTCTACATTTTTATGACGGAGGAAGTAGTCTCAATTACACAGAAGATGTTTTCCCTTGATCCACTGGGTTAATTGAAGACAATGAACACCGTTTCCCTTTTCGGGACTGGGGCAGCCTTGAAGGTCATAGAAGGTGGGAAATAATGTTGTTATGTGGTTATCCACCATATCAAGGAAATTTAACTTTCTCTTACCCGAGTTATGATTTTTTTTCCCCAGAAACAACTGAGAGGACACATTTAGCAGTGTGGCTTTTTCCTTTAATCCATGCTACTTTACTGTCTGAATCATTCTAATTGTTTATACAGAACCTACAGCTTTTATATTGTCCATAAAATGTTTTATCACACCTGGTAAAAATTTACTAGTCATAAATTGAATTATTTAAGGGCTTTTGTACAAATTTAGACAACCCAAGACCCTGTGATTAAGGCTTACGATTATCTTAACACCATAGCAATACACAAACTCATGCAATGTCATTTTGACAAGTGAAGGCTGAAAATGAAAGCTTATCTATAACCACATTTTCCTCAATGTGATAAATTCCTACAGCATTCAGGGATTATTATTTTTAAAATGTGCTGATTGCCTGCCACTCTGCTACCAAAAATAAACTAGCCTGAGGAAAGCGAAAGGTTAGAGGACGTTCTCTGGTACTATTTCATCTGGGACCGTTTGTGACAAAGCATTCTTGAATTCTTTCTTACTGTCTTCTCTCTCTGCTTTCCAACTAACCCAACTACTGTCAAAAGACCTAGACTTTAAAAAAAATCAAGTATACACTTTGCTGCCAAAATGGGAAATGGAAAAATAAACCGAAGCTGGTAGTTTATCTCAGCCATTACAAAACGTCTAATTATTAATGGGAGTCAGTGCTGCCAAACACCACCTACTACAATACTATGTAAGGAGGCTGGAGAGAGGATCCTGGAAAATACCATTCGGTGTTTGAAAGTCTGATAATCTGGAGTCAGGGAGCTCAAAAGTTCTTTGTTAATAGTCCGGTGACCTTGAGCAAGTTACTTAGACTATCTGATCCTGGGTCCTCAGCTATGAAATACAGCCAAAAATGACAGCCCTGAGGGCGAGTCGGTTGTTTCAAAGACGTTCAAGTGTTACACCGGGAAAAATCACCATCGATTTGAATATGCACATTGCAGTACATAAATGCAGCGCTTTATGATTTCACCCTCCACGAATAAATATGGAAACTACTGATGTGTACTAGAGTTCCCTGCAGGTGAGGGAGTTTATTTAGGAAATGAGCTGGGGGACAGTGGCTCTGCCCCAAAGATGAGTCTCAGAGGTTTTGCGGGTTGAGCAGTAGAGAAACTAGTTTCGGGTGCGTAAAACCGAGAACCGAGGTTGCAGCTCTCTTTTCCGGGGTGCCATTCGAATTGTTTGCACCGCAAGGATGAAAGTAGACACACATCACAGAACGTGATGCCAGGACTCGTAGGAACTGTTCCAGGAAATGACCCTCCGATCTCCGGAACACCAAGATACTTACAAATGAACCGGGATACTCACTGCGAAGGAGGGTGTGGGGGGAGAGGAGGACGAGGAGAGGATTCCGGGTTGAGACCGGGGGAGGACACAGGTTCCTAAGACTCCTGATTACCGACTCCGGTGGATCAGTGACTCCGGTGGATCAGTGAGAGAGCTCTGGAGGGACAGGGCTCGGGAGGGAGGGGAGTGATCTCTGGGCAGCGGCGGTTACAGTCCCCGCGTCCCGCGCGCCCTTCCCCGCGCCCCTGCACAGCGGGCTCGGGCAAGCCCAGGGCACCAGCCTCGCGCGCCCCCCACTCCCACGCAGGTCTCGGGCTCGACCATCCCGCCTCCCAGCCCGACCCTGCGCGGCCGCACCCCACTTGCCCATCGGATAACGGTTTCTGGACCCGCAGCCTCCGACCCCTCCCCCCCCAACCCGGCCTCTCACGAGAGCCGCAGTGCCGCGCGGTTTGGAGAGGGGTAATCCGCCCCGGAACAGACGTGCGCGGCCCCGGGGCGGGGTCGGTGGAGGCGGCTGAGGGATTCCCCTCCATCACCCCGCCACTCCCTCCGCACCCGCACCCTCCACACCACCCTCCTCAGGTCCGCCCCCTCTGCACCCTCTCCTTAGTGGGCGCCCGCCCTTTCCCCCACTCCCCTACGCCGGGCCCCTCCCCCACCTCTTCCTCCCCACTCCCCACCCCCACCCCCAGCCGCGCGGCTCTCACGCGCAGCCGAATTCTGCGCCGCCTCCGTCAGAGCCGAGCTGGCGGCTCCGCGGAGCAGCAGTCTCTGCCGCCGCCGCCGGGCCCTCCGCGTCCCCTCCCCGTCCCGCCCCCCAGTCCCTGGCGCCCCGTTCCCCCATCCCCACCCCGGCTCCTCCCTCCCTCCTTCCCTCCCTCCCCCCTCTGCTCTCCCTCCGGCTGCAGCCCGAGCCCGGCGGGCCAGCCTGGCCGGCCGGAGGGCAACGGCGGCAGCACCATGAGCTTTGAGGGCGGCCACGGCGGCAGTCGGCGCCGCCGGGCGGAGAGCGGGGACACCGAGCCGCCCCCGCCGTCTTCCCCGCCGCCGCCGCGGGCAGAGCCGGCCCCGGCGCCTCCGCCCCCGCGCTACCTGCCGCCGCTGCCGGAGCCGCCCGCGCAGCCCGCGTCCCCCGAGCGCGCCGCGGGGCCGGAGGAGCCGCCCGGGGAGGTGGCCCCGAGGCGCAGGGGCGCGGACGAGCTGCGGCCGCCGCCGCTGCCCCTGCCGCCGGCCGGCCCGGAGGAGGTGTCGGCGGCCGGCGACTCCGGGGAAGGTCCGAGGCACCTCCCGGAGGTGGCAGTGCCCGAGAGAGCGGCGGGGAAGGGCGGCCCGGGGGAGCCCGAGGCCGGAGCGGGCGGGGAGGGCGAGCGGCGGGGCGCCGGCGACCAGCCCGAGACGCGCTCGGTGTGCAGCAGCCGCAGCAGCAGCAGCAGCGGCGGCGGCGACCAGCGCGCCGGGCACCAGCACCAGCACCACCAGCCCATCTGCAAGATCTGCTTCCAGGGCGCCGAGCAGGTGAGGCTCCGCGGGACTCCGGGACAGCCGGCGGGGGGCTCGGGCAGAGGCCGTGGCGCGCGGGCTCGCGACGACCCTCGACCGTTCAGCACCACGGACAGGGCTCGCCTCCACGTTCCTCTCCAAGGAGGCTCCTGCGGCCCCGCCGCCCGGGCGACGGCCAGGGGGTGCTACCCCTTCTCTTTCTGTGAAGGCGGATGAATGTCCCGGTGGCGAATGCGGGGTTTAATTTGATCTCCACTTTTCCTCCCTCTACCTGGTTTCGGAGTTACGCATTCCTCAGGTGCTTTAATCATAATATAAGTATCTCTTTTGTGAATTACCAAGTGATTTTTTATTTATACGTAGAAGCAAACCTATAGGATGTAGGGGGAAACCCGTTTTTACAGATATATCTTGAGGCATGTAGTCTTCAAATACAAACTGGGGGTGAGCATTGACGGCAACCAAAAAGGGCAGGGTCAGTCCTTATTGCAAATACCCATGACTTAGTCTTACCGATGGGAAAAGTATGTTTACTTTGACCTTGTGAAGGAAAGGCTATTTAGTCAACAATGTACTTCATACTTGGTGAAAAACCCAGACCTAATATTTAATTATAAATTCCATTAGAGGTACAGGCAAACTTACCGGAAAGTAATCATGCAGACGAAAAGACGAAATGCGTCGTCTGAGAAAACATTAGGTTTAATATCTTTAAAAGTAAGGAAATTGCATAAGAATATGCAGGCTTTCAGGGATATAGAGCCTTAAGTCAATATTTATGGTGCTACATTTAGAAAAAAATAAAAGCATAATGCTACTGCAAGCTGTTTTCTGGGATGCCATGCATTTCTTTAGTAATGATTAAGAATAACTGCAGAGGAAATGCATCTGACCATCCACTTAAAAGTTATTAAAGAGATTTAATAGTACAGCTTTCTCCCAAGGGTACTGGGAAGTATATCTTGCAGATAGTTTTGCATGTTGGTAGAATATTTACATCAACTCTGAGCAGTATCTTTAGTTTTATACCCATCAGAAGTACAAAATTTTAATTTCATTTTCTCACTTAGACCTTGGTGATTGTATCCTTCTTTGTAAATGGCTTTGAAAGAAGACAGCCAGCATTAGATTTTTAAGGTAGAGACACAGGCATAAATATTTATACTGAGCTGTTTTCTTTTTAGGGTGAGCTGCTAAACCCCTGCCGATGTGACGGGTCAGTTCGGTACACACATCAGCTGTGCCTGCTCAAGTGGATCAGTGAGAGGGGCTCCTGGACTTGTGAACTCTGCTGCTACCGATACCATGTCATAGCCATTAAAATGAAACAGCCTTGCCAGGTAAACATTGACGGCGTGTTTTTTTTTCTCCTGAAAGAATTTTGCTAAACATGAGTGCACTTGCGTTTAGTTACTATTAAGGATGTTTGCAAGTGCTACCTAAAATGTTTTATGAAAATCACTGTAAAACCAAGATTTAGAATTTGTGGAGATGTGCTTTGAAAAAGCCATGACATTTTATCCGAGAAACTCAAAAAGACATTTTAATCAAATAGTTTCCTTTATTAATTTATTATTTATTGATGAAATTATACTCATTTTTGTTTCTAAAAGTGCAAGTAAAGGGTAAAACATCTTATATTCCAATTAAATCAAATTAGACATAATACACAGTTTGTCCTAGTAATGTTTTGTGAACTTCAGCATTGAAGTCCTGGAAGGGTTCCATTTGTGGGAAACGGAAGTAAAGCAAAACTTTACTAGCTGAAATTTTGCTTCAGCCTAATAGTTCTAATCTGAATACTTTTTTTCACTTACCCAGGCTTTCTTTTTTGTCATATGAGGTTTTTATGCAGTTAAATTTTGGCTACTTTCATTCTTTGCTGTGTTCAGCTATACAGAGGATGCAAAAGTTTCTTTCAATAATGCTACTAAAATTGCATGTATTCTTAAACTTTTTGTGTCTAATCACATAATAACAGAATACCTGTAGATATATAAATTCCCTTGGAAAAAGGTGGCTTTTTAATCATTCATGGTGGAATTAATCAGGTCCTTTGAACAAACCGGAGGGATGTGAAATACAAAATAGTTAGAATGACATCATCAACTAATGCAGTATAATGTGTGATTGATCAGAGCTGGTAGTGAGAAGGGACTGACGCTAAACACAACTAGAGAAAGTAAGGTTCACATGAGAAATAGGAGGCATTGGAAGGAAAAGAAAGAGGGGATTGAAAGTTGGGAGGGAAAGAAAGCAATTAAATCCAGTCTTCCCTGTTTCTATTGAAATTACCAAATTTAGTTTGCACCAAGCAATGAAAAATAGGGGAAATTGTTCGTGTTTAAAGAAGGAACCTGGAAGCTGAATTATAACTGCATTAATAATTTAAATCTCCTAGTATTTTTACATCTGTGCATACTTTATACAGCTTGCAATTAATTTGCAACTCTGATAGTCACCACTTAAGGCATGGTTAGCAAGCATGAAATGAAAATATAAATTTTCTCAATTTGACCTGAGGCTTACAAATAATTTAGAAAGAGGAATCATAATTAATGTGGATGAGTGATATTATCATGCTTAAGAGTGGCACAAATTTGACACATTTTCCCAGACCCTCTATAATTTATTGAGCTCTTTGGATATCAATTTATGGATCCATCTTAGTTGTCCTGACAAGAAGATGGAACAATGCCAAAGACCTGGATATGGCTAGTATTATTGGGTCTACAGTAGTTTTTGTAAATAAAAATAGGAATTAGGAAAAATGGAGGCTTTGGAGCCCTTTTATAATTATCCTGTGAAAAGTGCTAGTCGGATACTCAAAACCTGAGAGAGAATTCTAAGCATTTAAAAAACGTTAACTTATGCTTCTCTATATTAATTCATTTAGGATGATTCATTTTGCAGCAAATAGAAATAGGTCATTTTAAAACAGAGGTGAGACAAAAGGCTGGGGCAAAAATCACTATTTACTAACTCTAATCCTATAGCAAAAATAGTGATTACTGTGTTTTGTTTCATTTTTTAAAAAACCATTCAATAATTATTTTAACAAAAGCAATTCCCCAAACTGTGCATATGAGATGACCAACAGAAACAAAAATAACCCCCCTAAAAGTTATTAGTAACACATTTAGGATCAATTTTATAAAGACCCATACAAAGACTACCATGATCTGTAGCCTGATCTGATTGTTGCAGTGAACTACAAAATAATATTTAGAGCTAAAGTTGGGATGAGTGTGATGATGATAGCTCAGGTCATGCCAGAGACAAAATGCCCTTCCAGAGCTACATTATATACGTATACAGCTTGGCACTCTTAATAAATACAAGTGTCAGTCATTCAGATTCCCGAAGTGTGGATTCTTACACATAGGAGTAGTTTATTCCCGGGTGAAGTTTGGCTAATTGTCATTTCTATCATGGATGACCCACAAACCGAATGTTCACTCTGATTTCTGGCTTCCTCCCTGGCCAGAGTGAGACCAACCGGATTTAGCATTTATCACATTCATGCTTTTAAAACAGAAACCTAGCTCCACATAGTGCAGGCACAAACAAGAAATCTGTTATGGTCCTCCCCTTCAGTTTTCATATCCCTCAGTCCTTAGAATAGTGTCCTTCCCACAGCCGTGAGCTTGTGAGTCCTTGTATGAAGAACAGAATAGAGAATAAATAATAATATTAAGAGAGAACATTTGCTGAACACTTCATCTGTACCAGGTGCTGTTCTTAATGTTTTCTAATACTGAGATTTAATCTTCATAATAAACCTATGGGATGGAGAATGTTATCACTATCTTATATAAAGGGAAACTGAGGCACAGAAAAGTTAAGTAGTTTCTACTAAGAACATAGCTGGTATGAGGCAAAGGCAGGATTTATTAAACTCAGTCAGTCTGGCTCAGAGTCCACGGTCTCAGCTGTGATGCCCCACGTCAGAAGGTATTCTTCCCAAACCCCTCCTAGCTGCCCTGATGTCTCTGGGGTCTACCATTAGGTAGCCTGTGTAAGGCTGGGTCCAGCAGGAAGTGGTTTCAGCCTGCGCCTCTAAGATTGTCTGGGAATGTTGTGTATAGCAGCCCCCCTCAGTCCTCGTCCTCAGGGGTTGAAACAGCAACTATCATTTATGATCTCTCTAGAGCAGGGGTTCTTAATCTTTTTTAGT
This sequence comes from Tolypeutes matacus, assembly GCA_026826555.1. Classification (NCBI taxonomy): domain Eukaryota; kingdom Metazoa; phylum Chordata; class Mammalia; order Cingulata; family Chlamyphoridae; genus Tolypeutes; species Tolypeutes matacus. The sequence goes on from JAKSZT010010858.1 coordinate 16,950,795, forward strand.
TCCATGGACCTTTTGCCAATTAGGTGAAAACCACAGACGACCCCTTTCTAAGTCCACACTATCCTGTGTATTCTTTTTTTTTTTTTTTAAGATTTTATTTATTTATTCATTTATCCCCCCCTTGCTGCTTGTGCTCACTGGGTCAGCTAACCACGCCATGCGGGCGGGCTTGCCTTCACCAGGAGGCCCCGGGAACCGAACCCGGGGCCTCCCATATGGTAAACGGGAGCCCTACTGATTGAGCCACAGCCGCTTCCCCTGTGTATTCTTTAATAAATATATCACACTCACACCAAACGCGTCCCCACAAGAATAATGTTCTTTCGAATTTTCAAGTCAAGCTCACGGACCCCGAAATCTTACCACGGACCCCTTGGTTAAGAACCCCTGCTGTAGAGTCTGTGGGTTGATTGAGGTCAGGTGGGAAGTTCTTCTCCACATGTGATATCATCTGGTGCTGACATCTCATGTGGACTGACTGCCTTGGAACATCCAAGACAGCTTACGCATTTGACTCATCATTGATACCGGCTGTTAGCTGGAAGCTGGGGCTGTCAGCTGGTGCTTCAGTTCTCTCTGTGTGTGCCTTAGGCTTCTCAAAGTATGATGGTTGGGTTCCAAGGACACGACAGTGGGAATTAAAGATCTCTTAAGGCCCCAGCCTGCTTCTCTGGTTAAAGCAAGTCACATATTGAATGGCAGGGAAATAGACTGCCCCTCTGAAATCAGGCCCTTTTCAGAAGAGTGGCCGTCCTTAAGCCACCATAGGAGACAGCTTCTAAAATGTATCCACCTACCCAATCAGCATGTACCTGTGCATTTTCAAAAGCCACTGTTCCCAATAATGTGCCCCTGGTGCCTGGGGACAGAGAAGGGAATGAAACAGTTGAGAAGCAGGTGTGTGTGAGAGACACGGGCTCCATAGTCTAAAACCTGTTTAACTTTTTTTTTCTCCACTGAGATGAGAATTCTTCGAGAATTTTGATTTAAACTTAATTGCATTGGAGTTCAACAATGCTTAGCAATGTGACCCAACAGAAAGCGCATACACAAGTTTTCTAGAACACAGTAAACCTAAACTGCCATAATTTTAGTGGTAGGGGCTAATTTTTATTTTTACAAAGTAATGCAAATACATTTACTTTCCTCTCTGCTTGCAAAATCTATTTTGTTTATTAACATATCCAAGATGATGCATTCCTGATATGTTAAGAGTAAAAGCTAGTTATACTTTGAATCTCATGGTATAGTTTAAAGTTAGTGAAATGCAAGAACATATAGAATCAAATTTACTTTGAGATGTTGGCGACATTGTAAACTAATCAAGCTAGATTCCATTTTACGAATATTTTCAGTACATTTTTTCAAGAAATATGGATATTTTATGAAATAGCATTTTACCAATAAGTATTGTACTGGAAGCCTCAAAGTGCTGCTATAAAAGGCAGACTGCCTAAAAATAAAAAGAAATGTAATGCAAATGGAACCTTGGCCAAGTTACTTAAACTCTTTGTGCCTCAGTTAACTCAACTTTAAAAAAGGTGATAATTATAGCACCTATCTTATATGTTATTTTGAGAATTAAATACATAAAAGTATTTTATGAAAAGAGTCCAGCACATGGTAAGCAGTTTCTCCCCTCTCTGTGTCAGCTCTGATGATTATAACTCGTCGGGTCAACTAAGAGACGGGGACCTTTAACTGCTCATTGCTCCCAGGTCCTTTTAAGTCTTTTGTAACCAAAATGATTCTTTCCATGAGCTTCTTTACCCCTGGATTTTTACTCCCTGCCGTTTTGGGGAACCCATCTCAGTTTTGACCAAATTAGTTATCTTAAATTCTTAAATAAGGAATGACTAATTATTTTAAAAATTGGGTACAATGAGATATAAGATCCTAGAGCCTGTGAGCATCTTTGTGTTCTTCCTGCACCTCACCGTGGGTCTGACTTACATCCTTCTTGGAGTCTGCTCATAATTGGAGTTATGAGGTGCTCCTTCTAGATATTTTCAATGTGACAAATTACTCGGGTATCAGAAGATAATAACTACAATAACAATAAATCCACTTCAGTCAGCAGTTACACTCCCCCCTTATGTGTGTTCGTTCCTCAATCTTGAGGGATTTGGGACGATGTCCGCTCTGACTGCTTCAGGCTGAGAAGGGGCTTAGATATTATGGGGCAGAGGAAAGGAGTTGTTTGGCTTGCAGTTGAAGATGCGCCTTGCTTTTGGGATGGGGCCGGTCTATCATCCTTGTTTGGTTAGTTGTCCAGGGCAGGCCCAAGGAACTGGAGAGGAGGAGTTGGCTGCACTTCTGCTGGGTTTCAAGGCTTAGTCGACATAAGAACAACCCGAAGGCTTTCAGTCTCTGAGAAATATACTTAACAAGTAAACTGAAAATCCTAGGTTCAAATAAAAGAAGTAGAACGATCATGATTAGGGGGTTTATAAATGAGTATAAATGTGTTATACTGGGGAAATAGCTTTTTATACTCCCGGATAGAGCCTGCCGAGCAGGTGTTGATTTCGTGTGGCTGTGTGGCCATGTGGCCGTGTGGCTGGCCTGTGGTGTCTGGACGTCCCTGGGGCACTTGTAGAACCTTAATTAACTTCTTGGGGTCCTTGTGATTATTTTCCTAAATGGGGCTCTGTCCGGACAGTGTTATTTCCACCTTCAGAGGTGGTTAGGTTGTTATCTGTAGCTGAGGCAGTAGAAGAAGCTGACAGATTATCATGGAAAATTCACTGCGATTTAGAAAGTGTAGTTAGAAAACATAGAAGCATGAATCTCATTAGTGTTGCCTGCAGTTAATTGAATGCTCCAAGGCATTTGCATTTTAGGGTTTAAACTTGTCCGGAGGCTCTGAGAACCTTGGTGATTGACATCCTGAGGATCCACCACTTTTTTTTTTCTTCTAGCTAATATTCTTGGTAGGCTTAGCAGCAGAAAAGGAGCTGTGGGGAGGTTTTCCATTACCATGCACGAATGACTTAAAAGCAATGTTAACATTTAATATTTAAGTGCATCTAATGGCATATTATATAGATAATTTTAAATGTCAAAATAAATGAAGAACACATCATGAGGCAAATTCCTCATTGTTGAAATTCTTTTTCTTTCATTTGCTTACAAAATTCTCAAAACACATGAATCTGCATTTTACTCACTAGAACAGATTAATGTGTCTCTACTGTATAAAATATGTAAATTTTCCTTTGTATACTAGCACAGCCATCTTATGTAGTGTGCAGGCTATGTGTACAGTAGCTTCACAATTTGTCTCAAAATCCAGATGGTTCTGAGATGGTAGCAAAAGGATGCGTAGGTCACTTGGGAAAGTGTGTGCTGGTGTTTTTGTCCTTAACTTTTGTAGAGAGAGGCTTGGGGACAATGTGGTCCTTTTGGGTGCTTCTCTCCACACTATCTGTATTAGTCAGCCAAAGGGGTGCTGATGCAAAATACCAGAAACGGGTTGGTTTTTATAAAGGGTATTTATTTGGGGTAGAAGCTTACAGTTACCAAGTCATAAAGCATAAGTTACCTCCCTCACCAAAGTCTATTGCCATGTGTTGGAGCAAAATGGCTGCTGACACCTGAGAGGGTTCAGGCTTCCTGGGCTCCTCTCTTCCCAGGGCTTGCCTCTCTCCAGGCTCAGCTGCTCTATTACCTCCACAGGGCTAGCTGTAGACTATTAGGTGAATGGCTTGTTTCTCTTCCCGGGGCCTTCTCTCCTTCCTCACGACCAAGTTCCTCTGTGTGCTTACCTCCCTGGGCTCCAGCTCAAGACTCCAGCATCAAAAACTCCAAGTCTGTCCTTTGTCATGTCTTTTATCTGTGAGTCCCCACCCATCAAGGGACTCAACGCCCTACTGACATGGCCCAATCAAAGCCCAAATCACATTTAATCACGCCCAGAGGAACAGACCAGTTTACAAACATAATCCACTATCTATTTTTGGAATTCATAAATAATGTCAAACTGCTACACCATCCTTCTCTACACACATCTTCTTTTTCACATTTCCTAGCTCATTTTAAGTGCAGTTCCCTTTTTGATGCCTTTCTCCTGATTTCTCTCTTTGCCCCTCCTTCCAGCTGTCTGTAGAAGGGACAAAACCTCTTCCTGGGCAGAGCTGGGCAGACTTCTTGGTCAAAGCCAATTAGAGTAGACCCTGGCAGCTGGTTGGACAGAGGAGCCTCTTTAGGTCCCCAAAATGTCTTCGCTTGATAGTGTTTATCTTGTTATTTAAACCAAGGGCCAGCAAACTTTTTCTGTGAAGGCCCAGATAGAAATATTTTAGGCTTTCCTCAGGCCGTTCAGCCACTGCCCTTAACTCAGCCTTTTTAGAGTGCGAAAGTAGTCACAGGCAAGTAAGCAAATGAGTGAGGTCGAGTGTGAGGGAGCTGTGCTTATCAACATTGAAATCTCAGTTTCATATTTCCCATGTCCAGAAATAGTAGTCTTCTTTTGATTTGTTTATTTATTTATTTTTAAAAGATTTATTTATTTCTCTCCCCCCCTACCCCCCCCACCTGCCCCATTGTTTTGCACTCGCTGTCTGCTCTCTGTGTGTTCTTCTGTGTCTGCTTGTCTTCTCTTTAGGCGGCACCGAGAACCGATCCTGGGACCTTCCAGAGTGGAGAGAGGTGCTCAATCTCTTGTGCCACCTCAGCTCCCTGATTTGCTGTGTCTCTTAGTGTTTCTCCTCTGTGTCTCTTTTTGTTGCATCATCTTGCTCCACCAGCTCTCTGTGTGGGCCAGCACTCTGCAGGGTCCGGCACTCCTGTGGGGTCCAGCACTCCACATGGACCAGCTCTCCGTGTGGGCCAGCTCGCCATGTGGGCCAACTTGCTTTTCACCAGGAGGCCCCAGGAATCGAACCCTGGACCTCCTATATGGTAGATGGGAGCCCAATTGCCTGAGCCACATCTGCTCCCCTGATTTATTTTTTAACGATTTAAAAATGTAAGAACTTGCAGGCTACAAAAAATAGTGAGCTGGATTGGGCCCACACCTAATTTAAACAGAGCAGCGATATGGAATTAGGTGTTTTATGGCCTCTTGGAAAATTAAACAGGTGAAGGGTTTCTGGATTTTCATATGTTTCTTTTTAATTTGGAGGGAAATAATCATAAACATATCGTATTGAAAATGGTGGCACTTTTTCACCAGCATGAAATGCTAGTAACTTCTTAATATCATATATTAAAACCTTTGTTTCCTCCAAATCGTTTCTTATTTGTGTCTGACTCAAATCTTAAATTCCCAGACATAGCTTTGGTTAAGTTAGGAGCAGAAGGCAAGGCTGTCTCAGCAAAGCGCCCTGGGGCAGGGGCAGGCACCCCTCACATCCCAAGGAGTCCTGGAATGTATATTAGAGAATGCTTTTAGGTCCATTCCTAAAATCAGTCCTCTCAGCATATCTACAGCCCAGCAGGTATGCTTGGAATATCCCTTTTCGAATGTTTTCAATAAACTGAGATTATTTTAGTTTTCTTGGATTTGTTTTCTAAAGGGGGCAAGCATAGCAGTGAGAGGGACAGGTTTTTACTTTTTTTTTTTTTTTTTTTTTGGTATATTTCTGTCCTGATATCTTTCATTTATTTATTTACTTTTTATTCGTTTCATTTGGCAATTCTCTGTGTCTGTTTCCTGCCCTCTCCTCTTATCCTTCTCCTCCTGTCTTCACCGGAATTCGATCCTGGGAACCTCCGATGTGGGAGAGAGGCATTCTGCCACCTGCACCACCTCAGTTCCTGGTTTTTTGGTGCATTTCGTCTTGGCTCTCCCCTGTGTCTCTCTCCTGTTACGTCGTCATCTTGCTGCATGGTTCGGCGGGGCCTGATGGCCCACCCGCTCGCAGGCCTGGGGGCCCACACACCTTCTATATTTTTCTTTATTTTACCGGTAGGTCCTGGGGATCGAACCCAGGTCACTCCATATGGGAAACAGACGTCCAACCATTTGAGCCACATCCACTCCCAGGGACAGGTTTTAAAGCAAATTCTATAACACACCTCAGTATGGCTTAAGATTCATTTTCTTGTTTATTTTGTGGGCATTCAGTGTATATTTGTGGAATGAATGAATGAATGAGTAGATGTACAAATGAGTGTTTTTATAAGTTGGCTAGAATGACTTACAGAAATCCAATTGGATTCGTTGCGCACACATTAGCCATCTACACCTCTTAATTTTTAACTCGTTAAGTTCATCTTCTAATAATGCTATTCTGAATCTGCCAGGGCAAATGCGTCAGCTCTTCAGACACAGGAAAAAGGTCTTGAGAGTAATGCAGTGATCTATTTTTAAAAACGTAGAATTACCAAAAAACCTCTCCAGGGAGACATATCTGCTCTTTTCAACAAATGAAATATCAGGAAAAAAACCTCAGTGAATGCTAAATTACCGATGTGTGACACTTGCTTCCTTGAGGTTGTCACTGGTTGAAGGATTTCATCTAGCATTTGTTCAGAGAATTTGAATAATTTGTTGGGAATTTTACTGTATGATCATTGGCTTATATGAGCTGCTAAGAATGTCTACGGGGTATATTTTTTTTGGCTGAAAACAAGGTGACGTTTTTTGATAAGAGGTTTGTACAGTTATAATATAACTTCTAGATTGATTTTTGCGCAGGTGAATATAATACCCTAACACAGGGAGATGCAGCACGAGAGCAGGCAATTTCCTCCTTGCTCTTTTCCTACTTTGCCTTGGCCTGTGGCTTTGCTGTGATGTGATTGATGTTATGCTGAAGGGATTAGAACAAAGGAAACTCAATCTCCTTCTATTTTCAGACCCTCTAAGGGTAGACTGGAATGACTCTGAGGGCAAGTGAGAGTGCCTCCAGCCCTTCTGAACAGCACAGAATGGACTGGCGAGGGTGTCCTTGCTTACGATTACAAGTCAATGGATGGCAGACACAGAGGGCATCGATAAGGAAAAGTGCTTCATGGCTGGTACTTTCCATATCTTGGGATACTTGCCAACAGCTTCTCTGTGAGCAGAACTCACAATTCAAAACCGTTTGACATGATTTACCCAAAGAAAGTCCAGTATAAGTAGAGGTGGACTGGAAGCAGTTGAATGGAAAGACATGACAAAAACCTGGAAGCTTTTATATATAGACAAAGTCAATAAAATAACTTATTGAGGAGCCTTTTCTTATTCCATGCTTCCCTTGGGAATGGAATGCTTTGTAAACTACCACCTAAAAACTTGCTTTCACTCCAGTTTTTATCTCATCAGTTGTGTACCTTATGGCTGATGATACTTGGGCAATATATCTGTTGCCTTACTGTGCATTTATTATTGCTTCTCTTTTTGGTATGCTGATAATTTGCAGGTGGCGAAGAGCTTAGTTTGGGCACAAACCCGCCCGCCTTCTCCCCCAATGCATCTGGCTGTGCCCTTGTTATCTATGAACTTGGAATTGTGCCAGATACTACCTCCTTGTTCAATTTGTGTCATGACTTTATGCTACAAAATACTTCAAATGGACAAGGAACTTTTTCAAGGAATTCAAAAAGTCTCTCCTTGGTTTGTTCAACCTGTTAGAGAAGATTTTAAGAAGGATAACATCTCTTACAAATAGAGAACTTTACTTATATTCTTGTGAAAGAATATTCAAGAAGCAACAGGAAATACTTTGGCCTTTCTCCCTTCCCCATCCACACCCCAGTATTACCTTCTTTTCTGTGTTATCTGTAAGTTTTTATATAAATATGTAAGTAGCTTCTCTATTGATATGAAGAAAAAATAAAGAAATTAAACAGCTTAATAGTAGAATAGATAAGCACATAGAATTTGATGCTGGCAGATGTGGGTTGTAATTTGAACCCCTTTGTGCCCTACTGATAGGGTAACCTTCAGAAAGTTATTTAATTTCTCTGAACCTCTGCTTTCTTATCTTTACAACTGGGAATTACATCATTGTGTGGATTTAGTGAGATAACATTTATTAGATGCCTACCTAGTACAATGCCAGGCATATATTGGGCATTCAGCAAATATTTGTTTCATTGTGCGTTTATCTCTCCTTTTCCTGACAACATCCAACTCTTGCCTTTTGAGTGGGAACCAGTACATGGCAGTTCCCAGTCCCTTGGAGAGAGGGACTCAATGAAAAGGGGTGACAGCCCCTGCCTGCAGTGTATTCTCTAGGACCAAGCATGTTTAAGCTCAACCCTGAAGTTGAGAAGAAATTTTGAATGCACACCCACCCTTCAGTCCCCTGCCAAACCATCTTTTTTTGCTTTTCATCGTAGACTCTCAACTACACTGTCATACCTTCTATTAAAGTTGTCTTCAGGTCTAGGAAAGGCTTTTCAGCATTTGAGAGATAGTTGAATGAAGTAAAAGAAAAAAGCTAAGCCAACAAGATTTACTTAACTTTGCCACAATTTGTTGGGTAGCTTTTGGTGACACATGGTCCTTCAGCAATGGAGTGAAAAACATAGATATTAAAAGGTTTTGAGTGATTTGACAAAACAATTAAGGCTGGGTAATGAATCTCCCTACCTCCTGTCTGCCTCCTTTCTCTGTTCAGTACCACCCTACTGTCCTTGAAGATAATATCTATTACAGAAAAGGAAAATTGAAAATGAAATATGGTACTTTTATTTCAGGCATGGTTAAACTCTTTACTTTAGGGAAAAAGTACTATCCATTCCTTGAATTGCCTGTGTGGAAAATTTCAGTGCCAAGTGATGTTGAATGCACAGAGATTATTACTATAACAGAGCATAGGGATGGATTATTTATGTGTTTGTTTTTGGTCTGGAAGATTCATATTCAAGGGGTATCCTCAAGATAGTCCATGTTTGTTATTTTTTATTATGAATTACGGAATTGATACTTTTTTATTTATTATTTTTTCACTCATTCAACCATTTAACTACTACTACATGGCCCTGGAGATACAGAGTTAGTTAAAACAGGCAAGATCTGTGCTTCTAGAACTCTAATTATGGAAGGTGAGAGACAGATAATAAACAAGTGAGCAAATAAATACAAATACTAGTAATTGTAGATTATGTTAAGAACTCCAATGAAAATAAACTGGGTAATTAAAAAGTATGCTAGAAAGAACTATGGGTTAGAACTGTGAAGACATCAGAATGAAGTCATGTTTAGCTTAATATAAATACCAATGTGTACATAGAGAAATATTTATAGATCTGTGTATACATAAGTTAGTATACACATACGTATTTCTTAGTTCTGCCCTTTGAGAGGGTTTACAGGCAGTGACAACCCAGTAACCGTGAGCATACCCAGCACCCACATCTTGGTTTCTAATACCATTCTCCAATAAAAGGAGCCAGTCTCATACAAGATGAGACCAGAGCATCATGTAGCACACAGGGTAAAGAAGTGATTAGAAGCAAAAGGATGGGGGCATGTCAAAGGGACATAGGAGCTAATCTGAAAGAGCTCATAGTGACTAAACTGGAACAATTTAAGCAACAAAATAAACAATGTAGTATTGGATTACAGTCTGAACTATAAAATACATATTCATGAGTCTATGCTGATATAAATAGATCATTGAATAAATAAATCTCCCTTACAGAAGAATTCTGAATAATTTATGTATTTACTCCCCCAAGGAGCTGGAGCTTCACACTCACAACCCCATGAGTGTGGCTATACTTAATGACTTGTTATCAAAGAGTAGAGTATGGAAAATGGGAGTGGTGTCTAACTTTCCAGTGGAGACACTGGGCAAACACTACCAGGTGATCAAGTTTAACATCTTCAGAGATAAAGCATGTTGATGTCATGTGCCCTGGATGATGTGATGAACTAGTTCACCTCTGTGGACTTCCTCCCCCAAACTGATACATGAGAAAATTATCAGACAAACCTAAATTTAGGAATAGTCTGCAAAACACTTAATCAGTACCCCTCAAAACTGTGAAGGACATGTAAAAGAAGGAAAGCCTGAGAAAGTGTTCGACCAGAGGAGGCCAAGGAGACAGGATGACTAAATGCAATGTGGTATCTTGGTACAGAAAAAGGACATTAGAAAAGCACTAGTGAAATCTGAGTAAAGTCCAGAGCTTGGTCAAAAGTAAGATACCAATGTTGAGATATCAGTTGTGACAAGTGTAACACATAATATAAAATGTTAACAATAGGGAAACTGGGAGCCAGGTATATGGGAGCTCACTGTACTAGCTTTGCAACTTTTCTACAAATCTAAAACTATTCTAAAATAAAAAGCTTATATATATATATAAAGAGTATGGGGGAATGCTAAGTTTAACTAGGTAAAAAGAGTAAGAAAAGTCTTTCTGAGGAGGTGATAGCTGAATTTAGATCTAAAGATTAATGATGATCTCACCTTTCAAATGCTCTTCAAAGATCATTCTGGAAGGAGAACAGCTTAACCAAAATCTCCAAGTGGGAAAGAGTTTGGTATTTGAGGGAATAAAAAGAAACAGGTGGCTGGAGTTCCATAAATGAGGGGAAGTAGGAGTAAGAGATGATGTTGGAGAGGCGGAGGGATGCTTTACCATCTATTGTAGGCCAGCATGAAGAATTTGCAGTTCATTGTAAGAGCAATGGGGAGTCAGTGGAAGATCTCAGGCAGAGAAGTGAGGTAATAATAAAAGACACTTTTGGTTTTCTTGTGGAGAGTGTATTGGAGAAAGGCAGGGCTGAGGCAGGGGCATAACCATAGCTTATGCTAGGGTGATGGCAGCAGAGATGAAGAAAAGTGCAGGCACTTGAAAAATATTTTGAAAGTGGAAGCAACAGGCTTTTCATGTTTTTGTTCTTGTATGATTTATTTGGTGGCAAACATCTCTTGAACTGACTTGAAGCTATTCTTGGTCTTTATCACACTGTCAGTAGTCACATATTTTGCTGCAGAATTATTAGAATTATTAGTGGGATTGCTTACAGAGTGCTGCCCTAGACCCTGCTGGGAGTGTGGGGTATTCTGTAACAGACCATAAACGTAACATAACACCTTTTAAAAAGGTGGGCGGTTTGGAATTCTGAAACACATATAACCCAAATCTTTTGGAAAAGGTATTTTGGCCTAATGTAGAGTCTTCTTTACAAAGTGTTCGTGGGGCTTCTGAGAAGTACATGTGTTCTGCTCTTGTCTGGTAAGACTATTCTATAGTATTAGCTGTTGGTTGATAGTGCTGTGTTCAACTGTCTTTATTGTTATATCTTCTTGATAGGTTGAGCCTCTTATCATTATAAAATGTCCTTTTTTAAATCCCTAGTAATAATTATTATCTTAAAATCTTAAAACTTCATTGAAAATTGTCCCAGATTTCTACCAGCCTTTACTGCGATATTGCCATGCCAATTAGCATTGCTTTCTTTGTGAAGTTACCAGTTTAGAAAAATCTAAGATTGAACAATCATGGTGGTTGTGTGCTATCTGAGCTTATGTGTTTTGAATCCCTAATTGAAATTGCAGTGAATATTCTGCTAGGCTCTGTTTATGCATTTGACCTCTCCCACAACTCATGAATGAGCTATGTTCTCTCTTACCTTTTCCTCCACCAGCTATCTAAGACTTGGTGTGAGTATTTGAGGAGTTGTGGGACTCAAGGCTTTTCTAGTAAGGAGGAGATTTTTATTGCCATTCATTATTAGTCAACTGCTTCTCCTAAGCCTCCTGAGGCTCTTGAGGTGCAGTCATGTTGACACAATTAACCTTTGTAGTTGAAGCTCCTCTTTTTTGCTTTAATTTGAAAAATGCCTTCTAGAATGGGTGAAGTTATATGAGTCAGTGTGATATAATGGAAAGAGCATGGACTTTGGTAACACGAAGGTTACAGACTTTAGCCTAACTACTCATTAGCCCTGTGACCACCATGACAACCACATGTACTCACTCTTTCCTGTAGTTGGGAGGGCTAAATCAAGGAACATTTTAAAAGTGCATGGCATGTGATGGCCTCCTATTAATTCCTGACTCCTCAAACTCTGTTACAACAAGGCTCGCAAGATATAAGATTCCATTTTTTTTTTAAAGATTTATTTGATTTATTTATTCCCCCCACTGCTGCCCTGTTTTGTGCTTGCTGTCTGTTCTCTCTGTCCATTCACTGTGTGCTCTCTGTGTCTGCTTGTCTTCTCTTCTTCGCTTCTCTTTAGGAGGCACTGGGAACCAATCCTGGGACCTCCAATGCGGGAGAAAGGCACTCAATCGCTTGAGCCACCACAGCTCTCTCTTTGTATCTCCTCTTTTGTCTCTTTTTTGTTACCTCAGCTCTCTGCGCGGGCCAGCACGCCGTCACCAGGAGGCCCTGGGAAATGAACCCAGGACCTCCCATATGGTAGATGGGAACCCAATTGCTTGAGCCACATCCGCTTCCCCTGTTACATTTTGATTTGTTTATTTGTTCAGTTATTCATCTATTTAATTAATAAACAAATATTTACTAGTCACCTATTGGATGCTCGGCACTGTTCTAGTCACTGCAGATGAACAAAAGAGTAAACAAAAGGGATAAAGAAACAGATGTTAAATTTGCTCCTTTCACGTCTTTTTTTTTTTGTTTTCTTTTTTATTAGAGAAGTTGTAGGTTTACAGAAAAATCATGCAGAAAATAGAGTTCCCATATACTTTCTCTCTTACCATCCCTTGCATTAGTGTGATACACATGTTACAGCTGATGAGGCAATATTATAATGATTATAATATTAACTGTGGTCCATAAACATGTTGTACAGTTCCATGGTTTTTTTTTTTTTTTTTTGCTCTAGTAATATATGTACAACCTAAAATTTCCCATTTTATTCACTTTCAAATATACGACTCAGTGGTGCTAATTGTATTCACATTGTTGTGAATTACTGTTACGTTCTTGGAATTTGACCCACGGTGCTTCTAGATCTATCAGGTTAGAGATATTTCTATTTTCATCTTGTTTGAAAATAAATTTGGCCCAGATTCCGTTTACTTTAAAAACCTTTGACATGTTATTGTTCACCCAATTTGTTTAAACAAAGGGGCCTGTTTTTCTGTTTGATTAGATTTTGAGTAAATCAAACATAATTCTACATTTTCTTTATTCCATTTTGCAGTTTTGGAGGTTTATATCTTTACTCTGTTTAGAGATTTTGGAATAACTGTTTCTTAAATAATTTAAGGATCTAAAGCATGTCAACTCAAGTAGAATGTTAAATCCATTAAAAGTTATTTTAAGGAGTGCATTCAAATTTTGATTGCCCACTGTGTATCTGGGTGGGTGTAGCAAATTTAAATAGAAGAAAGCATCATCCCTAATGATCTCTTTCAAAATATTTGTAGTATATTGATGATCAATTATTTAAAATATTTTTGTTAAAACAAAATTCTTTAAAGAATATCACTTATTCTGATTCATGTATCTAAATGCATCTAATGACCAGTTACTTGGTGAAGTTTTATTGGAAAGAGAAACAGTCATCTCATTTTGATTGGCTTTCCTTTTTTTTAAAAGAGAGCTATATTTTGCTTAAGTCAACATTTTTAAAAAGATGAGACACAATTTTCATGATGTAAAACTTATGAACTTCATTAGAAAATGAGGTTTTTAATTACTGCTCATTGTTCTACTAATGGCAAGCTATCTTGCCATTTCCCAATCAGCTTAAGTTCTTAGTTAACAACCAGAGGAACATTAATTGCTTTAAGCCTTACTGTGGAGGCAACAGGCACCACCCTGAGGTTTGGTAGAAAGGTATGTGGAGGTGTCTGGCTGGTTGTGAATCCCCAGGAAAAGCTGAATGTCATGAAAACAACTGAAAATAAATTGGGAAAGGAAAAAAGAAGAAAGATATAGAATTTCCTTTTACTAATTGGGAAATGCAAATTTATTTTAGAGGTACATGGCATTTCACGAAAACTAATTAGAGTATTAGACAATCAGGCAATTTGTCTGGATGCCCATCCATACCCTTTTCAGATCAGTGGACCCAGAATTGTCCTTGGTTTGATGCATAGCATGTATGACCTCTTAGTTATTGAAAATGAACAATGAGTAAGTAGCTCAAAGGCACTTGGTTTGGAACACTGTCCCTATCTAATGGGATGACAAACCCTTAGAGCGAAAAGCATCTAAAAGCATGGCAAAGGATAGAAAGAATCTTATGCACTGTCAGGGAAAACCATTTCCACTCTGGTTTCCAAAGATCTTTCTGGTGGAGCTGAGCATGTAGGTCTCAATTGAGGAGTATGGCATTTCTGTTAGATGTTGACCTGTACATAGAGTCTATTCAAGATCTTTTAAATAGGGATACAGGGTGAGAGATTTTAAGTGAATAAATAAATATATTTTTAAAAACCCATATTTCATATCAAGATGTACATGTAGTACTTGTGCCTTATCAAAAATTCAAATGCATTTCTAGGCCAAAATAGATTTCAGGGAATATTATAGAAGCTAAAAATGGTAATAGTTGCATACATTAGCATGGTTAATTATAGTTGAGTGCCTCGATAATGTATGCTTTAGTTTGGACAGCTAGAAAAATATTCTTCATCAGATTCCGTAAGAAAAATTACTTATGTTACTTATTAAGTGCCTCTTTCTCCCAGCAGCAATCCGTAGGATACTAAATGACATAAAGACATGGTAAATTAAATGTTTTGCATGGTCCATAATATTTTTCAGCAGTTAAACCGTTAGCAACACATAGAGCATGTTAATTGGCATGGGAATATTGCAGCAAAGGTTGGTACAAATCTGGGACAATTCTCAGTGAAATTGCTTTAACTTACAGTGAGGAGAGAAATGCTTACAATAATAATGTTTCTGTGTATTTTGTATTAAAACATTAATTTAATCATTTTCTAGCAGCTCCACACTGACCTAAGATTAGAAAAGAACTAAAGGAATATTGGACACTGTTGAAGGCAGTTTTAGTTTATAATTTGAAGACAAAGCCCTAACTTCAAATAAGGTGCTAACTGTGAATGGGTGACAGTTCTGTGATATGAAATATAATTCAGAGCTCCTTATCAACTGTGAGTCAGAATTTGGCCAGCATTTTGGAAGTAAGGGAGCTCATTTCTCATATCTTATCAGAGTCTGATGATGGAATTTATTCTAGATGCCTAATCAGAACCAAACAGTGCCAGCAAAGTGACTGAACAGTGATTATACAATTATTATCGTCAAACTTGTATGTATATATAAAATCCATTCAGAACTCAGTACAGAGAATATATTGTTTTATATACTTAATGGATGTTCATGGACTAAAGCTAACTTGATTGTGTAGCACATGGTGGTGGTATATGATCTAGATTAGAGAAGGGATTACTTTAAGTGAGTCCCAGCATGTCATTTTCAAGGCCGAAAATGTCTCCTAAGTATGGTAGAGAGTGATCTGGAGTAGGAGAGTAAGGAATGGCCATGGCTTCTCAGGCTGACGATGCCAGAACCTTTGATGAGCTCAGAAAATAACCTCATTTATTATAAAGTTTGAGTCACAATACAATGGCTACTTGGAAAGACACTAACTGATAATAATAATAGCCACCATGTGTTGAGCACTTAAATGTCCCAGGAACCTTGCAAAGAGCTTCATAGATATTACCTTCCATAATTCTCAAAAAAATGTATATGAAGGAACAGTCTAGAAAAATATGTCTTACCTTGACTTACCTCACTTTAAGTTGCACTAATTTTTATAGGATCGGTCAGTGTCTTAGTTTGCCAGGGCTGCTACAGAATAAATTGGCTTAAGCAATGAGGGACTTACTATCCAATAGTTCTGGGGTCTAGAAGTCTAAAATTAAGATCTCAACAGGCCACACTTTCTCCCTGAGTGTAGCGTTCCGGTGCTGGCTTGCCCACAGCACGTGGGGATCTTTGGCGTGCATCTCTGCCTCTGTCACATGGCTTCTCCTTCTTACTGATGCTTCTGCTCACTCGCCTGTGTCTCGGTCTAGATTTCCTTTCTTGGAAAGGACTTTGAAAATCCAAACATTCTGAGGCTCATAAAAGATGGGAATTTCTTTCCTTCTTCTGTTAACAAGTCGGGTAAAGTGCTCCAGGGTAGGAGTGTTCCAGGTTGTCAGCTCCTCTTACCTTATCGTTCTAATACACGTGCTCTCCTTTCCCAAATTCATCCAGTTGCCCAAAATGACAGCTCCAGCTCCAGGCATCACATCTACGCTCCATCCAGGAGGAAGGATAAAGTGGGAACAGCACATCCTCTATCTGAGGCAGGGGTTCTTACTTTTTTTGTTCCACGGACCCCTTTGCCAGTCAGGTGAAAACCACAGACCCCTTACTAAGTCCACACTCTACTGTGTATTATTTAATAAATATAGCACACCTGCTCCAACACATCCCAACAAGCATACTTTTTCTTTGAATTTCAATTCAAGCTCCCGGACCCCTGGGTTAAGAACCCCTGCTCTAAGGGCATTTCCCAGAAGATGTGCACACCACTTCAGACTACCATCTAGGGATATGAACGAGCCATTTGCTCCTATCTGGCTGTGAGAGAAGCTAGAATTGTGGTTTTTTATCCTGGTTAGCTGTGACCAGCTAAAATTCGGAAGTTCTTTTTACAGGAAAGGAATGAATAAATGTTGAGTGACAATTAGCGGTCTTGGCTACAGCCAATTCTATCAATATATAGATCCATCAGTTAATAGGCAGCTTATTGAATACGCATGAAGTCAAGAACACTTCACTTAGCTTTGTGTGTGAGCTTGGCCAAATTACTTAGACTCCCACCTTTTCAGTGTCCTAGAAAACAGCAGTGAGCATGCTGACCCCTTCTTGAGCACCTCTTCAATGACTCCTTGCCTAGAGAGTGAACATTCATGCTCCTTAGCATGATAGTCAAGGCCAAATGTACACCCACTTCCTGTGCCTTATGCAATTTGTGATCCTGCCCAAGAGTTGTCCTCAGTTTCCCAACACAAACTGTGAATTCCATTTTAGTTCCCTTGCTGGCACTCCTTTCTTAGTTAGGACTGCCCTTTCTTTATTTTTCTACATGGAGAATCTACCCCTTGTCCACGAAGCCATTTGATCACTCTTGCCTGTGTGCAGTCTCTTCCCTTCTTGAACTTCCATGGAACTATATCTTTTCTGTGCTTCTGTCATTGTGCCATTTTTGTCTCCACCAGTCAGTGAGCCACTTGAGGGCAGGCAAAACACTGGACAATGCATCAATAAAGGAAGTTAAATGAATGATTGCTCATACAAGGTGTGCATTCAGCACCATAATATTTATTTTATATGATCTAAATTATTATGTGACAGCAACTTAATTTACATTCTGCATGTTCCAAAATACTTTGTTGGTGCTTAAACCTAGCAATAAGCAGAGAGATGCTTTTAGATCAAAGGTAGCACAAGTAGCTGCAGGTGGTGAGGGAATGCATGATACCATTTACTGGAATATCTTAATATTTTAACAGATTTATTCTTAGCCAAATAGAGGAAGCAGAATTTAGAAACAATGCCAATTCCAGACATTGGATTCATCAGGGTGCACTTTATTTCACAAACTTTGGTAGGGAGTGATGAAACATCTTGGGCTCCATTTGTGCCTTTAATTGAGGGTAAAAAATGGATGTCAGATTTTGCTAAAAGCTGTTTGTAGGTAACGTTATCTTGTGGTCCTATTCCTAGTCTTCCTGTCTCAATCAGGGTTTCTTTGCACTAGACTGGATTCTGCCAAAATTGAGTTATGCTCTTTAGCGTGAATTAATCAAACAGGGCCCCTATGGTATATGACATGGATTTTGATAACTCTTATGCCATAGATATACTCAGAAACACTTGTTTAAACTGTATTTTCAAGCCTTGGCTCAGAAACTTGGAAAAATATCTTCTGTGGTTAGAAATGGGAAAGCTCTTTGTTAGACAAATGGGTAGACAAGTATAAACTGGTTTAAATCACACTCATTGCAAGTATACCAATTACTGTGTATTCCTCTTTTTTTTTTTTTTTTTATGTGAAAACAATGTGTTGTTTATTTATTTATTTATTTATTTATTTATTTATTTAATTTTTTTTTTACCGGGAGGTCCCGGGTATCAAACCCGGGTCCCTCCATATGGGAGACAGACGCCCAACCATTTGAGCCACATCTGTCCCCCTGTGTATTCCTCTTGATAGATGCACAAACATGCATCACATGAATGAATGTCAGTATTCGTTCATAGCAGAACTGTGAATGAAGTAGAAAAAAATACACACTTCAACCAAGAACCACTTCATGCTTAATAAGTGAGAGGTACTGACATATTGGGTTAATGCTAGGATGAGAACGTGAATGCCTGCTCTCATCGTCGTTGCTTAATATTTTTCTGGAACTGCTGGCTAATGCAATTAAAAAAGAGAACCCCCCAAATGGGCATAAGGGCCTTTTCCTTATGCTCCTATCAACAGAGGATATTGCTTTTTATCTTCACCCCAAAACAATAATAACAAAAAAGCCAAAGCAAAGAAATCTCATTATTTTATTGGGTATCTTTTTATAAGTTTATTAGCAGTGTTAATGGCGATACATGAGATGCTTACTTGTGCCAGAAACTGTAGACACGGACAGGGGAATTCTGATGTACTCCAGTTTTCAACACCTCCCAACACACACACACACACACACACACTCTCTCTCTCTCTCTCTCTCTCTCTCTCTCTCTCTCTCTCTCTCTTGAAGCAAAGATGTAAGATTGAGCTGCCAGGTATATTAGGTGTTTGTCCTTCCAGAAGGCAAAATAATGGATTAGTCTCAGAGAGAGAGGTAGGGCAGCAAGGCACGGGTTCTGAGAAAAGGGTTTGGGGCCTGCAAACTGGTAATGTTGTTGAAGAATGGTCTAGGGATGTTTATCTGAATATAAAGTATACAGCTCTTTGATTCGGCAATTCCATCCCAAGAGGTTTACTCAAAGGATATAATTATTCAGGTCTGAAATGATGTATGTTCTAGAATATTGATTTCAGCCTTGTTTGTGATAGAGAAATATGGGAAAAGACCTAAGTGCTCATCCATAAAAGGCTGGTGAATGCTTATGTAAATTATAGTCCCTAAGTACAGTGGGGGACTCAGAAGCCCATGGAATGTACTGATCTGGAGAGATTTCCATAACCTGTTATTGAGGGACAGAAAGCAGGTTCCAAAACCATTTGTATGCTATAATTCCACTTAGTAGTACTTTTTGTTTCCTAGCTGCCAAAGCAAGTACCATGCAATGAATGGGTGGACTTAAACAATGGGAATTTATTGGCTCATGGTTTTGAGTCTAGGAGAAGTCCAAAATCAAGGGGTCATCAAGGCGATGCTTTCTTCCAGAAGACTGTGGCATTCTGGGGCTGACTGCCAACAATCCTTGGCCCTTGGCTTTTCTGTCACATGGTAAAGCACGTGGCAGCTTCTCCTGGCTTCTCCTTCTTCTGGCTTCTGCTGACTTTGAGCTTCTGGCTGTTCCCTCTGGCTTTTTCTCTCTGTTGACCTTCTGTGTAAGGCCTTAAGTAATAGGATCAAGACCCATCCTAATTCACCTGGGCCACACCTTAACTAAGTAACCTCATCAAAGGTCTATTTACAAGAGTTCACACCCACAGGAATGGATTAAATTTAAGAACATGGTTTTTTCTGGGATGCATAGCCCCAGACACCCACAGTGGTTGAATAAATATATATGTCTAAATATATCTAGGAATATGTATACAAAGAGCTAAGAAAACACTTGCTGAACTGTCGTCATTGGCAATTAAAATCTAACTGGGAAGATTCATGCAAGTATGAAGTTGGGAAATAATGGACTCTGAAGGTCAGTGAACTCTCAAGGTCACAGGATGCAGAGAAGGGAAAGGTCAGTGTGGACAAGAGGGATCAAAGAAGGTCTTGCACTGTGGGAAGCACTTGAGTTGCTTCCTTTACTTGAGTCAAGGTTTGGCTAGATGGAGAAATGGGGACATCAGTCTAGGTGGGGGGACAGCATTCACACTGCACCTTACGCAAACCATTCGCAAGAGGTGTTGAGGCAGGCACCGAAAGCCACGTAAACGTCAAGGCCTGCAGACTCGAGCTCATAGTCTAGTGAGGAGTAAAAGCAAATAAATTGTAATAGATCATGGAAAATGCATCTATAAAGATGCTCCCAGGGCACTGTGATAGTACCCAAGCCTTGGGTGTGGCGAGGGGCTGCATGTGGGAAGGTTTTGGAAGAGTGTGAGTTGAAATTTGGCTCTGCAGAGAGTAAATCTTACTTGGTGTTGGAAAACAACATGAATGTTGACCTCAGACTTAACGGTTACACTGAAACGAAAGGCCCTCTCCAGCCTACTACTAAGTTACCTGTTAACCTGCTGGGAGATACACCTGAATAACTACCACCCTGATCAAGATATAGGACCTTTCAATCCCTAACATGCTCACTTAGGCTCCCTCCCAGCATATAGTTCCTCAAAGGTCACAATATTTCTAACCTCTGTCACAGCAGATTAGTTTTATTTGTTTATGGACTTTATAGAAATGGAATCATGTAGTATTTACTGTTTTGTGTTAGGTGTCATTAGCTTAACACTGTTTTTGAGATTCATCTACGTGATTGCATGCAGCAGTAGTTTGCTTTTTCTGTTGTGTAATATTCCATCATATGGAATACAGTTAGCCGTTCTGCTCTCTTCTTCCTGGGACGGTAAACTACCCAGAGCATGCACACAAGCACACATCTGCTAACATTTCATTGGCCAAAATCAGTTACACTGATGGGTCCAAAGTCAAGGGATGGTGAATTGTAGTTCTTGCAAGGAGGTGGTAGAAGCTGAAAAGTTACATGGCAAAGAGTATGGATATACGGTGAGGTGAAGAATTTAGACCATTATGCAGTCAATGACACTGGGTCATTTGGCTCTGCTGAGAGTAAATCTTACTTCATATTGGAAAACAAACTGAATGTTGACCTCAGACTTGACTGTTAACAGTGGTACGAAAGGCCATGCGATAGTTATATATAGCTTTAGGAGATACTATCGAAGAGTTTTCCAAATGCTTGGACTAATTTATACTGCCACCGGGAGTCCAAGAGAAATCTAGCTGCTCTACATCCTCACCAGTACTTGATATTGAATCTACTGTGTTTTAATTCTAACCACAACCAGGAAGCATATGTAATGTAAGAGGACTACCTCATCTCAACTGTCTATTACCATTACTTTTCATTTCCTTTAGACCATAGATCTTTAAAACAAAATGTGTTAATGACTTTATATAAAGACCATACCTATATTTCAAAGGAAGGCATTGGTAGTTGAGGCGTGGGGGAAGAAAGAGTGTTAGGCAGAGTAAGGAGGACTTTGGGAGAGGAGTTGGCAGGAGACTGCTAACACTGTGGCTAACTGGTGGCTAGGGAAGGGTCAGTAGGTGGGGGAGTCAGGAATGGAAGGATAGGATGCTTATTCCCTTCCCCCTCTTCCTATCACGACAGTGCACATGTTCTTGGACAAGGATCAATACTGATATGACTGGAAATTGCTACCAGGGGTAGGGAAAGATTGCCAAATGTTAGTAGGGTCTGTGTAAGCCACGGGGGAAAGAGGAAAATTCCATGCAGCCACCAAATATGGTCAATTCCTTGGTAGTCATTCTTTTGTAAGGGATATAGAAATAATCTAAATGTGGGATTATGGTATAGTTTTTTGTTTTATGATATAGTTTTACATTTATGATATGTATATATTTTTCCATGTTATTTAATCATACAAGTTGAATTTTTTTTTTTTTTTTTTGAGGTTCTGGAACCGGGGATTGAACCTGGGATCTTGTATGTGGGAAGCCAGCACTCAACCAGTGAGCCACTTTGGCTCCCCTGAGTTGGTTTTTCAGTTTGTTTGTTGTTTGTTTTTTTGTTTTTTGTTTTTAGGAGGCACTGGGGACCAAACCCGGCATCTCCCATGTGGGAAGCAGATGCTCAACCGCTTGAGCCACATCTATTCCCTTGATTTTCTTTTAAGGAAAACTAAATTAAAACCTATTTCTTAGAATTCAGTACAATTCCATCATACTCTGATCATTTATTAAATAAATTTGATTTGATAGAATTTACCCTCCCTAAGTCCAAACGAAAAGAGACAGAACGTT
This sequence comes from Tolypeutes matacus, assembly GCA_026826555.1. NCBI lineage: Eukaryota > Metazoa > Chordata > Mammalia > Cingulata > Chlamyphoridae > Tolypeutes > Tolypeutes matacus. Next base: position 16,972,877 of record JAKSZT010010858.1, read on the forward strand.
GAGAAAAATGTGTCTAATAGAAATTTCCACAAGCCTTAGAGCCACAGTGCCACAGCACTCAGTGCTACAGTGACCCTGGAGGTGACATGGTTGTTTCCTGGCACATACTCTTGTATGAACCACGAACTCACAATCACTCCCTGGGTTCTGTAGCACATTCAGGTGGTCGGTGTTCACTCATTAATGTGAGTAATAGGCAAGACACGGGCTAGGCACTGTGGAGAAACACGTTAGTGGATTATGCACCCTGCCTTCAGGATCTTCTAGGAGGACATAGATGATGGATCCAAATAACTGTAAGCCAAGGCATGGAATGTTGGAATTGCTCGTCAGTATAAATAGCCTGGCCAGGACTGGCTCCTCTGAAATGGCTGAGGACAGGTTCATGATCATTCAGCATACCTGGGAGATCCCAGTCTCAGATTCGCAGATGGACGTCAAGACCGTCGAGAGCAGTGCTCCTTACTCAGAGAAGAGGCGAGGTAGCCCAGCTCCCAGAGGTAACAGGCAGCTGAGGTGTCTAGAACCAGGACCTGCCCTTTCTTCCAAGTGGCAATTAAGGATGTGGTTTTAGTAAGCCCACAGGGAAGGTTTTGAGTCTCTCTGCCATTTACTTGCTTTATAACCACGGGGGCCGGTTATTTAACTTCTTGGTGTCCCAGGTTTCTTGTCTGTCAAGTGGGGATAATAATCGCAGCTGCATCATAAGGGTTTGGGGAGGATTAAACGAGCCGGCACACAAAGTGCATTTAGCACAGAGACGGCATGAAGTGCGTCCTCCGTAAATGTCAGCCGGCGTTAGCCGTGTTTTTAGTTATGACCTCTCTGTTTTGAGGATAAAGAGATGCTGCCGATCAGCTTGTTCCTGGAATGCTTACATATTGACCGATCAAAGCTTGTCCTGTGGTGGCAGTGCTCTCTTTCTAGATGCAGTTACCGCAGATACGACGCCTGCCATGGTATGAGTGAAGGGGAGTCTGGTACAATTTTCCTTTCCTTTGAGAAAATTGAACGATGGAGATACCTCCAGTATTTCTGTTCTCGTAAACTTGAAAGCAGTTACTTCGGCACGCTCTCTATCTCTGTCCCTTTAAGCCTTTTAGAATGGGATAGCTAAGCTGGAGCTTCCAGTTTTCCCCGTGATGGCTAGTCACCTACAAAGCACTAGAGTGGAAGGCAGGAGCTGTGCGGCTTAAGAAGTGTGGTTGCTGCAGCCTGTAGTTCTGCCTCTAGCCCTCCAGTATTTGTACGCTGGCCAGTCTGCTTTCAAATTATGTTTCAGTTGAAAGCTAAATTGAGGTTATTGACTGTCCTCCCAGTTTAGCTACTCTGTCACCAACTTTCAGACTTGAAAGCAACCCAGCCCAAACAGGCCAGCTTTGCTTGCTTCTCACAACTTTCAAATCAGAACTCTGCATTTCTTTCTTTCAGGTTTTTAGTTGTTAGAGCTGCAAGTACCTTACACTTCATGTATTCTGAACCCCCAGCATCCTAGAGCTGGTGGAATTAGCCCTGAAGTCCTGGAGTCCAGGGGTCTTTTGACTCTTCTCTTAAGTGATGGGGAACAGGGGAGAATTCTGCAGTTTTGATTTGGTCTTGTCTTCCAGCGTGGATACTGTTTATGAAACTATCCCAACCATCAGAGCTAAAGAGGAGAAATAGAATGCTTTTGGCAAATTAAAGGCTTTGATTAACTGCACCTTGTTTTGCTTATTTGTGATTTTAGTGGAGTTAGCTGATTAGTAGCAGGCACCAACTTCTATGAGTTACAGTGATTTGGTGTAATAAGAAGGCCACTGTGAGAGCTTGAAGGGCCACTTCCTGTCACTTCATTTTATTAAAATGGAAAGAAACTGGGGCTTGACATTTAGACAGTGAGATTAAAAAGCTCATTGCTTGTTCATGAGTGAAAAGGTTGACTTTATGTCCCAATTCTTTCAATTATTTAGAAAATCAAGCAATTTTTTCCTGTCCTAGACAGTTAGCATGAGCTTTGTATTCAGATATCCATTAAGTGAAGGATACTGAATGCAGCACTCCATTTATGGAATTTGGTAAGATATTGTCTTATTTTACCGTAGGGCTGCCGATGCAAAGTACCAGAAATGTGTTGGCTTTTATAATGGGAATTTTATTAGGAGAAAATCTTACAGTTTCAAGGCTGTGAAATGTCAAAATCAAATTTGGTGAGTTGCTTCTTCACCAAAGTCAACTGGTGGTGATCCTGACCACTGCCACATGGTGAAGCAAGATGGTGGGCGAGCACTGCCAAGGTCTCTGCCTTCCCCTCTGTTCTCACATCTCCCAGAACTCATCTCTTCAGCCTTGAGCTGCTCCATTGGCCCAGTCTCTTGGCGGCTTCATGCTTCAGCTTTGGTTGCTAGCGATCCTCCTCTAGTCCTCTCTCACTCATGGGGAGTAAAGATGGTGGTGGCTCTTTTTTCTGTGTATCTCTTCCTCTGTGTCTCCATTTATATAAGACCCAACAAGAATGCAGAGACCCAACCTGGGTCACACCTCACTGACTTAGTCCTATCAGAATTCCTAAATTGATCTAATCAAGTGATTTAACCCTTAACAGAATCTAATGCAATCAAAGGGTCTCACATCCACTAGAATAGATTAGTTCAAAAGCATAATCTTATTATTTTTGGGATTCATGAAAGAACTTCAAACTTTCACAAATATTAATTGAATTAGCAATAAGAGATTTAAAGACTTCAATACAAAACCCCTTTGGAGGTCCAGTGCATAAAAAAGGTGGAATTTTACCTAATTATTTCTTTTGGAATAAATAAGAATAAAACTTAACTAGAAATAGAAAAAAGTTAATATTAGGGCACCCATTTGAGAGTAATGGATCACATGAATATTGATGTGGGAAAAGTAGAATTAGCAATATTCATGAGGAAGAAGCCATCTTTGTGCATTTCTTTGGATAAAAGCATGTGATGGAATTTAAAAGATTCATGGTTGATATTTTTCCACAAACCTTTTCAATACCTGTATGATTTTATAGAGAGAAGGTATATTTGGGCTCTTGCTATAAAACCATTTGTTTCTTTCTTAAAGAACTCACTTCTGGACTTAAGTAGATACCTATAAAACTAAAGCACTTAGTTGTTAGTTTTATTTAAACTCTGGGAAGGACACTGAGATTGAGTTTGCAAATTCTGTCCAGTTGTTTTGGTGAGGAATGGACCATTCAGCATTCCTTGGGCATGACGGAAAAATCCAACGAAGCTTGCTTGCCCCCAAATAGATCTCCTATTAAATTGGCTTCTTTGTATTTAAACATTACTCCGGTGGGCTATTGATTACTTAAAAGCTGTTGATACATTAGCCTTAATCAATGGATCAGTTTCCTCTCAAAACACAGAGATGGAGGTCAAGAGTAGGGGTCAGGAAAGGGGCCTGTCTTGGGCTAAGTGCGGGGGAGCTGGCCAGAGATGGATCCCTGGATTTGGTGGTCTGGTGGCAGCAGACCTTTAACTTCAGGGCATAAAGGAAGAAAATGAAAAGATGAATGACAAGCCTGATCGTGACTTTGTGGATATGGAGACAACAACAACAACGAAACATAATTTACCTTCCTGTTTTTCTAGTCTGACAAAATATATGTAATGCAATCAGTTAATTTGTTTAGTATTTTCTAATTGTTAGGGAATCTTTGACATTTTTAATAAACTTAATTTTTGAATAGTTGATTTCTCCAAATGTTGTAAAGGTAGAAGAGAGATTTCCTCTGTCCTGGTACTCAGTTTCCCTTATCATTGACATCTTCCATGAACATGACACACTTGTTACAACTAAGAAACCAATGTTGGTACATTACTATTAAGTGCCACACTTTACTAGGATTTTTCTGGTTCTTCCCTAATGTCCTTTTTCTGCCCCAGAATCCCTTCCACAACACACATTACATTTAGACATCCTGTCTCTTTTGCCTCCTCTGACCTGTGACGATATCTCAGCCTTTCCTTGTTTTTGATGACCTGGATAGTTTTGAGGAGTACTGGTCAAGTATTTTACAGAGTGTCCCTCGATTTAGATTTGCCTGATATTTTTTCTCATAGGTAGGATGGATTTATGAGTTTTTGGGGTGGAAGACACAGAGGTAAATTGGCATTGTTATCATTATATCAAGGGTACATGCTATCAATATCATTTATCACTTTTGTTGTGGACCTTGATCACCTGTTTGTCACTGTAAAGTTACTCGCCCTCCTGCCCCTGCTTTCCATAATCTACTTTTTGGAAACTGCAGCCCATACTCAAGGAGTGGAAAACCTTTCACTTTTTAAACTGAACTTACTCAGCTCTCTTCTTAACCTGTAATGTCCCAACCCTAATGTGGAGATTTTTCTGGTGATTTTCCCATGACCCCACCTACAGTCTCTTTTTCTTCTTCCTGTCAGCTATCACTCTTGATTTTGCTGGTTTTCTTTTGTGTGCACATAGCATTTGAAATTTAGATTAATGTTGAAAAGTTTAGTCAGCTATTCCCATGTTTCTACTTGATTTAGATGTTTGCCTAATAGCCTGAAAATCCAGATAATGGACTGAAAATTATTTTTTAATCACAACGTTTGGCATCATCAATTCCCCACTTTGCTATTAAATTATATAACTTCACTGAGTTTGGGATTCACGTGAAAAATATCTTTACATTCCTCTGTGTCTTGATGAACAGATTGTAATATGTTCGTTTGATTAAGAATCAATCCCTAAAACACCTAAATCAATCAAACCGGCTGATGGAACAAAACGCAGGGTTATGGGATAAGGAGGAGAAAAGGTCATTGAGCAAGTGTTTAAAGATTAATGGTAGAGAATGAAGGAATGAAAGAGAATAAGAGTTTTGTAGAGTAATGCTGTTAGAAAGTGATCTTTTATAGGGAAGGCAGTGAGAATCTGGTGATGGTTGTACATTAGGGTGCATGACACACTGGGACAGTGAGTATGAGATGGATATCACGAGCAATTCCATTTTAAAGGGCATGAAAGGTCACTGTAATTAATATTTAGTAAGTATTCAAGAACATAGTCTCAAAGTTTGTTTACTAAACTCATTTTGCAGTACTCATTCTGAGTTTCCTTGAGAAATAATAATAATTAACATTTTCTTATTTTTTATAACTGTTTTTCATTAAACAGTTTCACATGCATTAGCCCAGCAATTCCTTATTAAAAATCTAATAGGATTAGATTTATCATTAATTCCATTTTACAGATGGGTCCAGCAAAATTCAAGAGGTTAAACTATTTATCCCCAAATCACTTGATTTTGGAGA
>JAKSZT010010858.1:16978570-17151266 GCA_026826555.1 Tolypeutes matacus
TCTTATTGCAACTGGACTCTTTGGTGTAACAAGGACTGAATTCAGCTTGAGGAAAATGCCCTTGTACCTTGGAACACTAACAGGACTTGGCGTTTGCTTAGGACAGTTCTCTCCCCCTGGCTATTTGTGTTGAACAACAGCCTATCAGATGAGCTGCTTGAGAGGTTGACAGAACTCTAAAGACATAGGGCAAGCAGTGCCTTTCAGAGGAGGGAAATACCAACATTCAGTGGCATGGTGAGCCAGCTGCTAGGAGGCAGTGAGGAGCGACAGGCCTGTGAGGGTGGGTGAGGGCAGCTGAATTGCCTGGGACCCGTGGGTCAGCCTTAGGGTTGTTAGACGGGCCTGGAATGCCTGGGCCACAGGTGCAGAGTGCAGCTCAAAACTGTCCCACCCCACTCCACTTCCCCAACTCCAAAGGGGTCATGATAGTTTCTTACTCACTCTGACAGTTTGAATTTTGTGAAGCTCAGAAAAGGAATGGATTAGTTCAAGAACTAATCCATTCCTGTGGGTGTGGGGCCCTTGCTTGCATTAAATTCTGTGAATGGACCTTTAACTGGATCACTTGATTAGATTGCTTTAGGGCTTTTGATTGGACTACAAGTGAGACATGGCCCAGATTGGGTCTCCACCTTCTTTCTGGGTCTTATATAAACCGAGAACACACATAGAGAAAGAAGAGACACAGAGAAAGGGAGCGCTGCCATTCTGACCTGGCCGTGGAAGAGAGCGGAAAGACAGAGAAGCCTCGAGAGGCTCAAGAAGACGCGGCCTGATCGCCCATAGCTCAGCACCAGGAGAAAGTAGGGAGCGATTGGCAGACCCACCATCTCGCCTCACCATGGACTCCAGGCTTGCTAGCAGCTGATCTTTGGTGAGAAAGCATCTTTGATAATGCTTTGATTTGGACAGTTCTGCAGTCTTGGAGCTGTAAGCTTTTACCTTAATAAAATTCCCATGACTAAAGCCAGCCCATTTCTGGTATATGGCATTGGCAGCCCTGTGGTAAACTAAGACACTGACTATCTCCCTGTATTATCGCAGGAGACAGCAATTGAGACAGAGGGAAGTGGTCGGTTAGAAGACCTTCAAGGAGAAGCAAGAGTCAAGGGAACTAAGGAGCGGAGCAGAGAATGGAGAATGGAGGGATATAAGCATAGAATACTCTGCCCTATTTACCTTTAGAAATGTAAAGGAAAATCGCAAAAGGTGTAGACAGGATTTTCCCTTTAAGTAGAGCTGACAAAGGAGAGGGAGGGGAGACGGGGCAATGGATCAAGTAACTGTGAGCCTCCCTGGGCTCACCAGATTGCACGGCTCTTTGTGCACCATTGCAACACTGGCATTGAGAATTGTACACAATTTGAGTCCTTAAGCCAAAAATTGTCTGTACTGTAATAGTACCCTATAAAACATTGTGTTACTTGGTTGCCTCATGAGCCATCTACTTGGGTTAAGGCACTACTGGGCTCAAAGAGGGGTTTTTGAAATCTGGCTTAGTGATCCTAGAGCAGAATTATTTTTAACAAGGAAGGTGAGCTTGGGAGGAGGAGATGGTGACATAGGTACTAGGATGGCAATAGAACACCTTGTTCTGGCTGTAAGTTCTTGGCTGCTGGTTGCCTCCTAAAATCTTCCCTTAGAAATGGCTGCTCTTTGTAAAATATAATACAATATTTTCCCCCTATTTTAATGCTACTTGCTAATAACTATTTCGTTTTGGAAATAGTGATGCCAACTCTTCAAGTGAAGTTTTTAGGCATTTTGGCCTGAATTAATAGTAAGTGACTAAGAATCTGCTGTTTTTCTTCTTAAAAATGATCACAAGGCTGTTTTCTCAATTTTTTTTTTTGGCAGTGAGCATGCAGAAATCATGGGTTGGCTCTGTTTTGCCTTTTAAAATCTTTATATTAAAATGATTTTCTAGGAATCAAGCAACATCCTGGTTGCCGAAGGCCTTGAAGGGGAACCTGTGCCATGAGGTAATGGGCATGAAGCACTTTGGGTACTAGAAAGTACTTTTCACAGTTAAAAGGCTTGGGAGGCAGTGCCTTTAGTTCAAGGTTGAAATATATTGTTCCCATGTGTTCTTGGCTTGTGTTTGATTTCACATTTTCAAGGTGAATGGAAAGTAGACTTTATAGGTTTTTAAAAATGCCAATTTTCTTCAAAATACTATAGTAAATGTGCTGTGCCGACAAGGTTGTCCCCAGCTATTTAGCACCTAATTGATGGGTTTCCCTCACATTGTGTTTGATGACTTTCCGAGGACATCCTTCTTTGATTTTGACAGTGGAGTATGGCCAAGGCATTTGCAGTCCATCAGTCTCCAGATTGCCTTCAAGTCCCCGTGGACATGTGGACTCTTCAGGAAAGGGCTACCATTTTGTTTTCATTATACCCAGTGCCTGAAATTTGGGAGTCTTTGCTAATAATAATTACACTTGATTTTAGCCAAAGAGATTTTGCTAACAATAATTAGAGAGGATTTGCTCTGCTAAATCCTACTTGATTTTGTATTTGGACCAGAAAGAAAACTAGATGAGGACAGGGAATTTTTTTTCCTCCCTCACTGGTGTATCTGTAGCTTGTAGAACAGTATTTGGCACCCAGTAGCCATTAAATATGTGTGCCCTGAACAGATGTGCCTGCCACCTGATGTGACATCAGCAGTTTGTCCAGACATGTACTGGGGCAGAGCACATTATAGCTTCCCAGCAAGATGGTCTCCAGCATGTTCTGCCAAGAGGGTCGAAAAACCTCTGGGAGATAAACTTTTTTTTTTTGCCATCGTGGTGTTTATTGAAGGGATTGTAAGTTTACAGAAAAATCATGCAGAAAAATAGAGTTCCCAAACAATTTATTTCTCTTTATTCTCTCCAAGACTTATTTTCCATTAAAAAAAAAAAATAGTAACCATTCTAGTGGGTTTGAAATTGAACCTCAGTGTGGTTTTGATTTGCAATTCCCTATAGCTAATAATACTGAGCATCTTTTCATGTGCTTATTGGCCGTTTGTATAACTTCTTTGTAAAATGTCTATTTAAGTCTTTTGCCCTTTTTTTTTTTTTTTTGGAGGTATTAAGGATCGAAACTGGGACTTTGTACATGGGAGGCAGGTGCCCAACCACTCGAGCTACATCTGCTCCCCATTTTGCTTATTTTTAAATTTTTGGTTATTTGTCTTTTTGTTGAGTTGTAGGAATTCTTTACATATTATGGATTGAAAACCCTTATTGGATATGTGGTTTCTAAATATCTTCTACCATTCTGAAGGTTGTCTTTTTACTTTTGTTATAAAATCTTTCGATGTACAAAGGTTTTTTTATTTTGATGAAGTTCCATTTATCTTTTGTTTTCTTTTGTTGCATGTTCTTTTGGTGTAAAGTCTAAGAAACTATTGCCTAACACAAGGTCCTGAAGATGCTTCCCTATGTTGTCTTCTAGGAGTAGTTCTGGTTCTTATATTTAGATATTTAGGTCTTTGATCATTTTGAGTTGATTCTTATATGTGCTGTGATATAGGGGTCCACTTACATTCTTTTGCATATGCAGATCCACTTCCCCCAGCACCATTTGTTGAAAAAACTTTTCTTTCCCCATTGAGTGGACTTGGCACCCTTGTCAAAAATCAGTTACCCATGGATGTGAGGGTTTATTTCTGAACTTGAAGGTTGACTTTTTAATATAATTTTTTTTTTAATTAGAGAAGTTGTAGATTTACAGAAAGATCTTGCAGAAAATACAGAGTTCCCATCCACCCCTTCTATTATTAACAGAAGGTAGACTTTTTTTTTTTTTTTTTAAAGATTTTATTTATTTATTCATTTATCCCCCCCTTGCTGCTTGTGCTCGCTGGGTCAGCTAACCACGCCATGCTGGCAGGCTTGCCTTCACCAGGAGGCCCCGGGAACCGAACCCGGGGCCTCCCATATGGTAAACGGGAGCCCTACTGATTGAGCCACAGCCGCTTCCCCAGAAGGTAGACTTTTGATGTTGGTTTGTCAACTAGATAATTCCTTCAACTTTTAGAATAAAACAAGGGTCCTACAGCTTTGGTTCTGCCCCCCTTCTCACTCCCATACCTCCTTCATTCCCACTGCATTCTCACTGCTATTGCCTTAGTTCAGCATCACCTCAGGAAAAAAATAATAACAATTTTGAATAGGTACACATCCATTTGGAAGAATGCCAGCCTCATAATAAGCACTGTATAATGCTTAATATGCATAATTATGTTAGTCATTATTATGTTAATGATTTCTCCCTTTTTTCTTTTTTATTAAGGGTTTTTAAAAAGCAAGAATGGATAGATTTTAACTTTTATCAAATTCTGTCAAGTTTCTTTGTAGCATTAATGGAGAACAGCAAAAGATTTTTACTTTTTGCTTGGTTAATACACAGAATTATATTGAAATATTTTTGAATGTGGAATGCTCCTTGCACACTTGATGTGACTCCTGTTGTGCTGCATGGTTCTGCTCGCTGATACTTAAAGATTTTTGCATTGGTAATATAGGTGAAACTGCTTTGTTGTTCCTTTTGTGTGTGTGTGCTATCTTTTTCAGGTTTTCGTGTGGATTTTCTGTTGGTTTCACAGAAAGAATCAAAAGCTTTCCTTCCTTTACTACGGACATTGTAAATAGCATTGCCATTACCTGTTCCTTTAAGGATTGATAGAATTCGCATGTGTGAAACTGCTCGAATCTGGTGCATTTTGGGAAAAGCTATTCTTTGAAAACTTACTGAAGTTTCATTTGTGGTAGTTTGATAGTGTAAAAAGTCACCCACGAATCGAGTTTTTTACTTATATTTTTGAACCAAGCGGCTTTTTTTTTCTTAATTAGAGAAGCTGTGGGTTTGCAGGACAAGCATGCGTATAGTATACCACCCTTTTATTAACACCTTGCATTGCTGTGGTACTTTGGTTGCACCTGATGGAAGCACCTTTTTATAATTGTACCATTAACTATATGTAAGTCCATGCTTTAACCTGGAGTCCATTGTTTGTGTAGAGCTGTTCCATGGACTTAAAAAAAAAAATTGTTTTATAACCATTTATATAGCCTAGCATTTCCCCTTTGAACCATGTTTATATATATATATATTTCATTGCTGTTAATTATGCTCATAATGTTGTACTACCATCACCACCATCCATTACCAAAACATTTCCATTGTTCCATATAGAAACTCTGTACATTTTAAGCCTTAATTCTCTATTCCTTATCCCCACCCCATCCGCTGGTAACCTGTGCCCTAAATTATGATCTAAGTTTGCTTATTCTAATTATTTTGTATCAGTGAGATCATACAATATTTTGTCTCTTGTATGTGGCATATTTCACTCAACATAATGTCTTCAAGAGAACTAAGTAGTTTTTATGATTCCATTTTTTTATATTCTATATTTGTGGTTATTTCTGTCTTCTCACTTCTACATTTTTCTTCAGCTTGGTCTGTTAAGGTTTTGTCTCATTTATTGGCCTTGTATATTTTATGATATTTTTGATTAATATGAGTAGATTGGCTGTGGATTTTACTCCCAGCACAACACAGCTATATCCCAGAGGTTCCAATAGTCAGCATTTCATTTTCACTATTTTCTGCATATTCTGTATTCTTGATTTTCATTTCATTTTTCACACAAAGTTTATTTTAGATAATTTTAAAATTTCAGATTGCAGGGTCTTTTGGATTTCTGGTTTTGTTATATGTATTTCTAGTTTCATTTTATTGTGGATCAGAAATTGTCTATCTTATTTCCACTTTTGTAACTTATTGAGATTTTCTTTTTGTCCTAATAAATGATCAAAACATTCCATGGAGATTTGTAAAAAAGTGCAGTCTGTAATTTCAGGGCATGTAATTCCATTTATATGTCAGTTAAAACTGCTTTGCAGTTTTATTGCTATTTCTTGTTCGTTTGGCCATTCTTTTGCAGAAAGAACTATATCTCAACACTTGCATATATCTTCTTATATTATTATACTTCATAAAGTTTTGCTATATAAATGTTGATGTCACATTTATTAGTTTAGATGCTCCTTGTGGATTGCATATTCTATAAGTTTAATGCAGCTTTGTCTTATTGGATGCTAGTTGGTTTGAATTAAATGCATCTGATATTAAGATCACAATTTGTGATTTTTCTTTAGTACTTGTTGGCATACCTTTGCTTATGCTTTCATTTTCAACTTCTCTGAGCCACTTTATTTTAGGTGTTTGTTATATATAGCATACCATTTTTTCTTTGCGAGCAAGTCTTAGTGTTTTTCTTTTGATTAGAATATAAGGTAAATATACTTACTTATAAAATGGGTCCCTTCCTTCTTTTGATATTTTTCCTCAAATATTTGCATTGAGTAATGAGTTTCAAATAAAGTACTTTGTAACTATGTGTGTAGTTGGGATGGAGGGATGAGAGGGGGGTATGGGGCATGGTTATCACATTATGTTCATACCTCTTTGGGTATTTTCTCAGGAGCTGTGGAGATCACATGACCATCACCAGCTATGCAATCATTAATTTTCATCTATCTCAAAACTTTTTACTCTTCTCAGCGGTGTTTTCCCTTTGGATTCCATGATCTCATTTCTTAAAAGGTTATTTTATTTATATTATATATTAGTATATATTGTATTTATTTATATTATGTTTATAATGTTTCCCTTTGAACCTTTCTTCTTAAATTGTGAATCTGAAAATTGTTGGTCCTGTTCATAAGAGACTGCACATGGTCATTGGGAGTATGGGGATTAATCCTATGTTTCATTCTTCAGTTTGTTTCAATAATATACTTGATTTTATACAGCACTTTCTAATCAGTTTCTCATCCATTTTTTCCTAGATCTGTTTCAGACACCCTTGCACTCATTCTCAACATTGCATTATGTAATTAGTTTAGCCTCTGTAAAGGACCCAGGTGATGTCCCATTGGAACTGCATCTTATTTATTTGTGATCACCTCAGCACTTAACAATGTCATCCTGAATTCACAGAGTCTCCTGGTTTGGTAAGAGACAGACAGAGCTATTAATACAGTGTCATCATGCAGTCACTGAAAATAACAAAATGTATTGAATCGTGAGCTGACCTCTAAATTCACCCTGAGCTGATAAAAACCAATATTTAAAAAAGCAGTTTTTTCATTTGTAAAAATTAGTGTATGCTTAGTTTAGGGACTTTGGAAAAAGAAAAACAACAAAGTATGTATCCTATAGGAACCATAATCCTTTGGGTACAAAGACTAAAGATGATTTTTGTTTCCTTCAAGTCTTAAATACACACACACATAAAATCTTATTAAACTGAAGTCATGTTTTGTATACCTAAGATTTTGTATTAAGTGCTATTTCTTTGCATCGTTATGGCCTCATGTTGGTAAATATTCTTTAAATATGGTTTTTGTAATGGCTATATAACTTTTAATTCTAAGGATATACCATAATTTATTTAGCTTCTTCCTTATTGCTGAAAAATTTGTGTATCAAATTTTGTTCATATTGATAACTATTGCATGAAGTTGGGTGTGAGAAGTAGAATAATAGGTGAAAGAGCATGAGCTTTTAAAAGGCTCAGCATATAATTTGAGGTTACTTATGAGAATGGCTGTGCCAGTTTCCATTCTCACCAGGAGAGTGTTTGAGTACCTGCCTCCCTTGGCAACCTCAGCATTTACCAAGGTGAGATTTAAAATGTTCTGGACAACTTAATAGAAGAAAAATAGCATTTCATTGCTTTTAACTTTTGCTTCTTTAACTAATTGGATTGTGTAGTTTGAGATGTTTATTAGTCATTTACATTTCTTCTGTGAATTATCTGAAGAATTCTTTTGCCCAGTTGTCTATTGAAGTATTCGAGTTTTGCTTTTCCTTTAAGGGCACTTCAAATACTTCAGCTTTTTTTTCTTTCTTCTTTTTTTTTTTTTTTGTATGTGTGTGTGTTTGTTTTTGCAAGTTTTATATATATCTATCTGCATGCATGTTACAATTTCTTGACATGCAGAATTTTTAATTTTTATTTTTATTTCTGTTGGGTTCAAATCTGTTGAACTTCACCTTCTCCGTGGCTGCTTCTCTTTCTTTCATATTTAATATCTTTTCCTGCTAGGCAGTAAGCTAAATAATTTATGTACTTTCATTCTTTTTTATGCTTTATCTTTTTATATGTAATTCTTTGGTCTATTTGGAATTTATTTTCGTGTGTTATCTAAAAGAGTCTCTGACTCTTTTCCAGATAGCCATTTTCCAGTGTCATCTGTAATCCACTCCTTTTTTTCACTTCTATGTAATATTTTCTTTATCATGTATTAATTTTTTATATGTCTTAGGTCTATTTCAAGGTCGTTCACCTTTTACCAGCACTACTCTTGGTTTTATAACTTAATAATAGAGATTGTGTTTATTACTTTTCATTTTTCTTAATGTCCTTGCCTATGTAGTTTTACTAATGAAATTTACAATAATTTATAAAATTTCAAAAAATCAAATTGGAAATTGGTATCATGTAAAAGCTATATACTAATTTATTCAGAATAGACAACTTCACTATCTTTGGTATTTTCATGTAAAAAACTATACTTATTCAAATTTCTGCTATATTTCTCAATAATAATTAAAATTAGAATATTCTTGGATATGAACATATCTCATTAACATTTGTATTAGTCAGTCAAAGGGGTACTGATTCAAAATACCAGGAATCTGTTGGCTTTTATAAAGGGTTTTTACTTGGGGTAGATGCTTACAGTTTACCAGGCCATAAAGTGTAAGTTACTTCCCTCACCAAAGCCTGTTGCCACGTGTTGGAGCAAGATGGCTGCCGATGTCTGCAAGGATTCAGGCTTCCTCTTCCTCTTAAGGCTCCATCGTCCCAGCTTCTTCCAATATCAGCTGTAGGCTAGGATAAGTCTTGTCTCTCTCCTGGGACTTGTTCCTCTCTGGGCTCAGCTGCTCTGCTCTCTCCACAAGGCCGGCTGTAGACTATCAGGCAAATGGCTCATCTCTCTTCCCGGGGCCTCTGCCATGTCTAATGGAGCCTTCTTTCCTTCCTCACACATCTGCTTCTCTGTGTGTTTACTTCCTGGGGCTCCAATATCAAAACTCTTAACTTTCTCTTCTGCCGTGTCGTTTTCTGATGTGGTCTAATCAAAGCCTTAATCATTATTTAATTAAGTAAAAGTGAAACCTCTGAATCCAATCCAATATAATATGCCCAGAGGAACAGACCAGGTCACAAACATAATCCAATATCTATTTTTGGAATTCATAAGCCACATCAAACTGCTACAGCATTCTTTCTAGATTTTTGATTTATAATATTTAATATATTTTTATTTTCCTGAATTTATGAAAATTATCTATTGCTTCTAATTGACAATTGCTGGCATGTGGTTCAGTCATTTTTGTTAATTCTGTTACCTGACTTCTTTGGTTAAATTCTGTACATTCAGGATAGCTAAAAATAACTTCAGACTTCGTTGGTATTAAACAAATACTTATTTCTCACATCACACGCCTATGGAGTCTGCTCCACATCTCCTTCCTGTGGACACTCATCTCTGTACATGACTGCTCCGTCCTCCTGGTTGCTTAGGACAAAAACCACGGAGTCCCCCCTGGCTTCTGCGTTTCTCTCATGTCTCACAGCCAGTCCATCGGCAAACCCTGCAGTTCGTTTTTTTCAGTACCTATTCAGTATCCAGCCTTCTCTCAGCATCTCTACAATTTGAACTCTGTTCATGTTACTGGCATCTCTTGCCTGCAGAATTGTAACAACGTTTTCATAGATTTTCCTGCTCTCCTGGTCCTTAGCCAACATCCGTAGAATGGCCCAAGGCCCTGCTCAGTCTGCTATCATCCCCTTTTCATTCTGCTTTTTAAATTTTTTTAATCTTTTTTTCTCTTTTATTTTTAAAGACTTTTTAGATTACATAAATGATACATTGAAAATACAGGGGATTCCATATGCTCCACCCCTCCCCCTCCCCCACGTTCCCCCATTAACAGCATCTTTCATCAGTGTGGTACATTTGTTACAATTGATGAACACATATTGAAGCATTACTACTAATCATGGTCTGTAGTTTACATTATAGTTTACTCTTTGCACTGCATAATTTTATAGGTTTTAACAAAATGTATAATGGCCTGTATCCATCATTGCAGTGTCATTCAGAACAATTCCAGTGTCCCCAAAATGCCTGCCCCCCCCCCACATGTTATACCTATTCTTTCCCCTCCTTCCCTTCCGAACCTCTGGTGACCGCTGCCTTTATATCAGTGTTACAAGTTCTTCCATTGCCAGAATAATAATAAGTCTACTTTAGTCCATAGTTGCATTCTCCCCTTACATTTGTTCATTCCTCAATCATGAGGATTTTGGGATGGTGTTGCCCACTCTATTTTGATTGAGAGGGGGCTTAGATCCCATGGGGAAAATGAATGGAACTGTCTTGCTTGCAGTTGTAGAGACTTTGTTTTTTGGGATGGGTTTTGTCCTTCATCATCATTTTATTAGTTGTCCTAGGCGAGTCCAATGAACTGGAGAGTAGGTATTGCAACTCTGCTGAGATTCAGGGCTCAATTAGAGTATGGACAGACTGAAGATTTAAATCTCTGGTACATATATTTAATAAGTATAGTGCTAATTTTGGTTCAAATAAAAGGGGCAGAAGTGCCATGTGCAGGGAAATTACAAATGAGTCTAACTCTGTTACACTGGGAACATATAATCCAAGGTAAGGCCCACTGATGGTGCCAAATTCCTAAGATTGTCTGCCCTGCCTATAGTCTCTAGATGTCACACTGTTTATTGTGGCATTTAATGAGATCTTCCTGAGACACGCATAAGTGTAATCTCTGGAATGACCTCCCGACTCACTTTGAAATCTCTTAGCCATAAAAACTCATTTGTATTTCATATTTTTATATGACTGCCTCACCTGATTAACTGATGCAGTCTATCTCTTCATAAATCACATTGACCGATGCCCGTGGCGTACTGAATAATAGTGGCTGGCAGACAACTCTCTGATATATCTGCACGTTTCGGCTTCCTCTGATTACATGTGTGCTTTACCATGAATTGCTTTCATTTGTTCTTAAACTTCTTTAGGTTAGTTATACTTATTATTTTTATTATGATCTTTAATTACATATATGAAAACTAAATTAAGAGCGTTAGAAAGATGTAATAAAACTGAATTAATTAAAAAAACTGTTGATATTACAGCTGTAAATGAATCAGGAAACAAAGTAAAAATCTAGAAGGATTTTGCCCTCAGATTGCTTCACAAGTGTTTTAAGACTCACTACTTTTAAAAGAAACCAAAACTCAGATGGCAGGGGAGGGTTGCTGATGCAGGGTGATGGTGGTGGTGGTGGGGATATGTGGGAAAGGGTGCACCTGGGCATGCTTATATGCAATATGAATGTGTTCTTCTTTCATAGGGTGTTATCTCAGTGGGTGGAGACACAATAAACAACAAAATATTAAACTCCTATAGCAGTTTGGCATTGTTTATGAATTCCAAAAATAGTTATTGGATTATATTTGTAAACTGGTCTATCAGAAGTATCACTTTTAATTGATTAAATTATGATTAGGGCTTTGATTGGGCCACATCAGTAGGGCGTTGAGTCCCCATGCCTTAGTGGGCGAGAACTCTCAAAGAAAAGACATGGCAAAGGACAGAGTTGGGAGTTTTGAGCTGGATCCCGGGAGGTGAACACACAGGAGAAGAATACAGAGGAATAGAGATGGCTCCTTAGACATGGCAGAAGCCCTGGAGAGAGAGAGAGACAGAGCTGTTCACCTGATAGTCTACAGACGGCCTTGTGGAGAGAGCACAGCAGCTGAGCCCAGAGAGAAATGGAACCCCAGGAAGAGAGGAACCCAAGAAGCCTGAACTCTTGGCAGCCTTCGGCCGCCATCTTGCCCCAACACTTTGGTGAGGGAAGTAACTTATACTTTATGGCCTGGTAACTGTAAGCTTCTACCCCAAATAAATACCCTTTATAAGAGCCCACAGATTTCTGGTATTCAGCACCCCTTTGGTTGACTAGTACACCCCCTGCCCCCAAAATAAAAGAAACCAAGACTCAAAATAGGAAATTATTAGTATGAGTATGGTTTATGTAAGAAAGATAGCACTGAATGCAAATCAGTGTTGTCTTGTTGAAAGATTAGCAAATGGAAGTACCTTTACATGTTTTAATTTAAGCAAAATGTTTAAGGGCCAGCCCTGATTGCATCAGAGAAAGATTATTGAGAACATAAAGGTTCATGACTATTAGCGTTTCATACTTCAAATCAATCTCATGTATTTCATTTTGCTTTAAACTATATATTTTATAAATGAATTGTACCCCCCTGTTTCCTTTTGGCTTCCATTAGCCTGATTATATTTGAGCTAATACTTTACAAACAACTTTTTGCTATTGTTTTTGTTTTAAGCCTTTTACTTGTAAGAGGAATATGCTAATATTTGTGGTTTGACTCTACTGGAGGGTTTTTCTCTTTTACTAAGATACTTTGAGTTATTTGTAATCTGTTTTTTGTTGTTGTTTTTCTGTTTTTTAAGGCTCTTTGCTGTCTGTCTGTTTTGATATGGGCTGTTTGCTTCATTTTCTTAGTGATTTGTGAAGCATCCATTTTGGATTTGATTTTATATCATTACCTTTAATTTTTGTCAAAATGTGTTTTTCAAATAGTTCTTCAGTTTACTAGTTGAGAATAAAATGTTATCATTTGTCTCGCCTGCAAATTTGCTGAAGAATTTAGCATGGTTTTATCCCTTCATTTTTTTTCATTATCACTTTCCATAAAAAATTATTTGGTAATTTGTTTTTATTAAGGTATTATTTCATTCTCTATATAATATTCACCTTTAAGAACTATTTTTAACATTGCCTTCAGTTTGGTAATCAATTATAACAATTATTTAGGCTTAAACATTTATATTTTGTTGCCAGTGTCTACCAGTCATCTTTTTGTGGCTGTCTCATAACTAAAGTGATTTTTTTGGCTTATCAGAGTAGACTGATGTGTGTCTTCAAATGTGTTCTGAAAGGGGAAATTGGAGGTATATTTTATGATGGTCATTTGAGAATTCATATAATTGGCTTTTACATGTGAATAGCAGCTTCACAACTTGGCTTGGTATAAAATATTCTTCCTCAAAATTCTGTAGATGCTGCACCATAGACTTTTTTTTTTTTTTTTTAAGATTTATTTTATTTATTGCCCCCCCCCCCGTTGTTCTGCACTCATTGTCTGCTCTTTGTGTCCATTTGCTGTGTGCTCTCTGTGTCTGCTTGTTTTCTCTTCTCATCGTCTCTTTAGGAGGCACTGGGAGCTTGATCCTGGGACCTCCTATGTGGGAGAGAGGCGCTCAGTCACTTGAGTCACATCAGCTCCTTGGTTTGTTGTGTCTCTCATTGTCTCTCCTCTTTGTCTCTTTTTGTTGCACCAGCTCTCTGCACGGGCCAGCTCTCCTCATGGGCCAGCTTGCCATGCTGGCCATCCTGTTTTCACTAGGAGGCCCCAGGAAATGAACCCGGGTCCTCCCATATGGTAGACGGGTGCCCAATTGCTTGAGCCACATCCGCTTCTCTGCACCATAGCATTCTGAACTTGGTGTTGCAGAGGAGAAGTAGGAAATTATCTAAATGTTTTGGTTCTTATTTATGTGGACCAGCTAACTGGTGCTATGTAACAAACAACTACAAAACATATAGGGGCTTACAGCAATAAGCCATTATTAAAGCTAGTAGATCTTTGGTTAGTCTTTGTGGTCTTCTGGTCTCAACTGGATTCACTCATGCTGCCCCAGTGGCCAGCCATGGGGTGGATAGAGGGTTCTGCTGATTTTAATTGGGACCTCTCACATTTTGGCATTGACAGGCTGGTTTGAAGGCCTATCTAGGAGAATAAGGTCTCTCTCCATGTTGTCTCTCATTCTTCAGCAGAGTAGCTCAGATTGCTTAAATGTCAGGGTTCCAAGAAAAGCTGGAAAGTTGTTACACAACTACTTTGGACACATTCTCTTGACACAAGTCAGTCACAGACCACATCAGATTCAAGGGGTAGGTGAAATAGACTCTACCTCTTGATGGGACGAGCTGCAAAATGTATTGCAAAGGGCATCAATACAAGGAGTGGATAATTTTGGCCATTTTTTCAATCTACCATAGTGGACAACTGTTTGTCGTTGTTGTTATTTAATATATATAAACTGGATCTTTTTAGGATATTTCTTTATCCTTTTGTATTCATAATTTTTTAGAATGTACTTAATAGACATTTTTCATTTTACTCTAAGTACAAGAAGGTTTTCATTGGTATATCTTTGAGTACTGTCTTTACTAATGTTAATTCCTTACCCCAGTGTGAATGTTGATTTGGCTATTATGTTCATTATTTCCTTACAAATATTTGTCTCCATGTTTTCCCCAGCCAGGTATGTTTCCATCTGTTCCTGCTGACTTTTCACCTGAGGGTTTCCTCTCCTTGCCATTTTCTGCTTCTATTTTTTATAAGGCATGGCTTCTTCCACACTTCTGAGGTTTCCAAGAAATCTTCTGAAATTTTCTCTGGATTCTCTTAATAAATCATCTGCAGAGGTACTCTCTTACTCTTGGTTTCTAGGATAAAGTTCCACAGTATTCTCTTCTCCAACACTTTGCATATAAATCACCCATCTTCAGATACAACCCTTTGTTTACATGTTACTCAAACTGCACCCTTCCCCCATTCCTGTACTTTGCTTATAAAGACTACCCTCAGCTAGCAAGTGGCCTTTTGATAAGAATGGAGAGGGGTCTAAAACTTTCCTTACACAGCTATATTTCCATATGTTGGGGATTGAATCAAGTGCCCCACAAAAGGCATGCTTAGGTTCCAACCTCTGGTCTTTGGTGTGAACTCATTTATAAATAAGACCTTTGATGATGTTATTAGGTAAGTATGCCGTGCGAATGAGTATGGGCCTTAACTCCAGTATGGCTGAAGTCATTGTAAGCAAGTAAAGGACATGGAAAAAAGGAACCAGAGAAGGAGACAGGAAGAGACAGATCACCCTGTGAGGGATAGTTGCCAGAGAGACATCACCAGAATGCTACACACTCTAGAAGAAAGAATGTCCTGGCAATACATAGGCTTTGAACTTCTCCAGAACTGTGAGATGATAAATTCCTGTTGTTTGAGCCAACCAGTGTAGTGTGTGGTATTTATCATAGCATCCCTGGCAAACTAAGTCAATGAGTATGAACTTCCCATTATCGACTCAGCAAGAATCCTGGCAAAAGGGTAATTGTGAGAGGGCCATGAGGGCCATTTTAAGGAGGAAGAAACTAAAGACAGATGGGAAATGGAAGTTCCTAGAGCAACAAGAAATGGAACTCTGAAATAAGTACGAAGTGGAACTGGTGGGGCACACTGGCTGGCCTAAAGGTTGATGAGATCAGACCCCAGGAGAACCTGTCCAGATGGCCACGGCATCACCCGATGTCGTCCCTTCTCCTTCTCAGCATCACACCCTGACTGGGTAGTCAAAACGGAAATTGAAAGCTATGTAATTATTTTCTCTCACTGTCTTTGCTCTTGATCCATTTATACACCTGGAGAATAACTCGTTTTATAGTTGATTCTGAATATAACCGGCAACCTGCTTGGCAGCCAGGAGCAGGGGCAGCTTGTGCTTCTCCTAGCATGGCCACTGCCACATCCTCCTTCATCTGAGGCAGTCGGGAGATGCTTTGAGCTCTTGCTATGGGGCTTTGGAGCATCCTCTGCAGCCATTCTCCACACTGCGCTTACCGGCAGCAGTGTAGATTCTCTGCTTTCTGTTCTTCCTGTGTTGGTGAACTTTGCTTGCTCTACTATTTGACCGCTACAGATTAATTATTGTGCCTCCCTTTCAAGTGGTGCCATGCCACCACTATTTAATATCTAATAGCAGAAGCTGGCAAAAGTTAGAACTGAGTAGGTATTTAGAACAAAAATTAAAGAACATCATTACATGTCCTAAGCACAAAGTAAAATGATCTTTGTATTTAAGCGGTGTGTTGTGAAATGACAATGGTCCTAGAATACTTGAACTGAAAGGGATCAAAGAGATCATCAAGTTTGACCATATCATTTTACCAGAGGAAACTGGTCCCTGGAGGGGGGTTGAGTGACTCATTCTTGATTCCAGGGTGGGTCATTGGAGACAGGATTCATTCTTTTGTCCCCTCGATCCACTGCCTCACCTCACCCACTTCAACACCGTACTTTACTGATAACTTTACATTTTGTTTTAGATTGTATCCTTTCTTTATTTTCTCCTACCAGGATCCATTCCCCTCCCCCTATCCCAGTATAATTACATGTTTGTAGATTTATTAAATTTCAAACTTGAAAATATTTCTGGAAACTCTTTCTTGTTTTCTAGAGAGTTATAAATAATGAGATTGTAATTTACTCTTTTCTACTTTCATTTGTCCGTTGAAGGCAATTCTAAAAGGAATATGCCTTTTCTTACTGAATTAAGCTACATTATTGCATGTTACTTCTTTCATGATAATTGTTCACTTTCTTCCTTAAAAATTAACTTTCCAGAGGTATCAGGATTGAATGAGGAAAAAAAATTAACTGAGTTAACTTTATCAAGATTAGAACTTTGAATTATTATCATTTTTTAAATTACTTTTAACTGTTGCAGCACTTGCCTTCATAGTACATGTGGGTAATTTACCCTGCCCTTCTTTCAAACTCTTCAGGCTATTTTCTGTCAAATGGAATATCCAAAGTACCACCAGCTTTAAAATGTATATTTAAAGCATGTGTAAATATTCAAAAATTTTTCATCTATTTAAAATGAAGGAGGCATCAGATTATACTTGCTTGGTAAATTAAGACAAACTTTCAGGCATATGTATTAAAATAAATTGTATCACATAGAAAATAATTAGTAAGTGAACTAATTTCAACGAGAATAGAAACTATGGTGGCTAGTAAAATAATATAAGCATATTTAGTATCAGATTCTCAGTTTAGGGATCAGGCTCTGACAGTGGCACTAAGGTTGAATTGTGGTGATGGTGATGGCCTTCAACCCCAATACTTACAGCACAACTTAGAAATATGTCCTGAGCACTCCTGACTTCCCATAATTAAGAATGCTTTCTGGGTGGTTTTCATCTATGAAATTGCTGCCGCTGTGTGCCTTTTTGGGTCTGCTTCTCTCTGTATATCATCATCAGGAGTATTTTGACCAGAACCAATGATGTTTCATTTTCCAAAGAGCAGCTTGTCTCCTCTCTATTTTGTAGTACTCTTCACTGATTACATTCTCTAGCAGTCCAGCTAGAATCTCAACAGAAATCTGCACATGATAAAACTATATTTTTAATGCCCAAGTATCACCAACACAGAATTTTTGTTCTACAGTATCCTAATTTGTGAGCATATTTAACAAAGCAAAAGTATTGAAGTACTGTGCACACCCAATCTTACTAAAGGACCATGATTTTCATTGACTAGTAAGATGGACCAATGGCTAATAACTAATGTGAACACATCTGGGGTGTGTGTGTGTGTGTGTTTGTGTCGCCTGGAGTGTATGGTATTCCCATCAGCACAGCAGTTAATATGAACTGTTAGCTGAGAGATGGACCAAATTTCCAAAATTGAATCTGGTTATTATGATTGAATTTATTAAAATGGGATCTTATTAGTATTTACATAATGTGGTTAGACAGACCCTTAGCAGGTAATAAATATTTATCTCTCATTTTCTCTGTAAATATATATATTTTGCCTCTATTGATTTCCTAGGAAATAAGATATTTTTTATTAATTTTTTTATTTTTGTAGGTGATTTCATATTTTTTTAAACAATTTATTGAAGTATATCATTCATACATTAACATACATAAATTATGTGTTCAGTAAATATCATTATCTTACAAAACAAACATGCATAACATCATACAGGGTTCCCACACATCACCCCCCCACAAACACCCTGCATTGTTGTGAAACATTTGTTAACAAATCATGAAAGGGCATCGGCAAAGTATTACTACCAACTATAGTCCGTATCTTCCTCCCCTATACATTTTTTTAAGGATTTATTTATTTATTTATTTACTTTTATCCATTTTTATCCCCCTGCCTCCATTTTTGCTGTTTCTATGTCCATTCGCTGGGCAACTCTCTGTGTCCGTTTCCTGCCCTCTCTTCTCATCCTTCTCCTCCAGTCTTCACTGGGATTCGATCCTCGGAACCTCCGATGTGGGAGAGAGACGTCTTACCACCTGCGCCACCTTAGTTCCTGGTTTTTTGGTGCATCTTGTCTTGGCTCTCCCTTGTGTCACTTTCCTGTTACGACATCATCTTGCTGCATGGCTTGTGGGGCCTGGTGGTTCGTCCATTTGCAGGCCCTAACACCTCGCCCACTCACGGGGCCTGGCGGCACATCTGCTCATGGGGCCTAGTGGCTCACATACCTTCTATATTTTTCATCTTTAAATTTTTACTGGGAGGTCCTGGGGATTGAACCCAGGTCCCTCCATATGGGAGACAGATGCCCAACCACCAGAACCACATCTGTCCCCCTGCCATATCTCTTAAGGTTGACCAAAGATACCCAAAGTTAGTCTTTTCCCATACAGGATGGTCATTTAATAAATCAGGCTTAGTTTATCACCAGCATTCTAGAAACCAGATCTAGGGAGAAAAACTAGGTCTGGGGACACATGCATGGTTTCTAATATAGCGAATGTTTGGCCTACCCCGATTATCACAAATCAGGACAGCGAGAATGTTCGCGTGGAAATAAGATATTTAAAAAATAATAGGGAAGCGGCTGTGGCTCAATCAGTAGGGCTCCCGTTTACCATATGGGAGGACCCGGGTTCGGTTCCTGGGGCCTCCTGGTGAAGGCAAGCCTGCCCACATGGCGCGGTTAGCTGACCCAGCGAGCACAAGCAGCAAGGGGGGGATAAATGAATAAATAAATAAAATCTTTAAAAAAAAAAAAAAAATAATAATAATAATAATAAATACTTATCTCTCATTTCTCTGTAAAAAATATATATTTTGCCTCTATTGATTTCCCAGAAAATAGGATATTTAAAAAGGCAATGCCTTGGGAATTTTATCAGTTTTGGATTTCATGGTACAAATTTATCTGTAAACTTTTCTTTGGATCCATGTCTCATTGATAAGTTTTCCCCACTGTGTTACCTAAATATACCCCATGTAAAGACAAAAGTAAGTTGGAATAAAGGTCATAAAATTATCTCAAAAATAATTTACTTAATGCCTACTGAGAATCTAATCTAATCTAACATACATATTTTGAATATATTTATTTGGATAGCTTTATATTAAAATTAAATTTGGCCTAGCCATATCAAATATAAAGCACTTGATTTTTTTTTAAATGAAGATTTTTTTTCTTTCCCATTTTTAACTATGACTTAAAACATTGTCTATTCTAATATTGCTTTATAGAAAAAAAAAGACACAAACTATATGGTCAAAAAACAAAAGAACAATTAACAATTAAACTTTCATAGGGGAAGCGGCTGTGGCTCAATCAGTAGGGCTCCCGTTTACCATATGGGAGGCCCCGGGTTCGGTTCCCGGGGCCTCCTGGTGAAGGCAAGCCCGCCCACACGGCGTGGTTAGCTGACCCAGCGAGCACAAGCAGCAAGGGGGGGGGATAAATGAATAAATAAAATCTTAAAAAAAAAAAAAAAACAAAAAACTTTCATGAGCATTGCCAAGAAAATATAACCAAAGGAACATGGATAATAGTGTGAAGATGATAGAAAACATTCTAAGCCATTCCACATCCTTGTTGTGCAGTTATACTGTATGAAGTCCTATAAATGTCTTTGGATGGTTATACTATCAATTTTTTTACACCAGACCCATCAGAAATGAAAACAAGTGTTCCAGCAAGCAGAGTACCAGCTCATGGCAATTGTATGTTAGTTACATGGACCATGGTGAACAGTTGGTAGATTTAGGGTTGCCACAGTAGCAGGTCTGAGTGATGTGATATTTATTCCTTAAATTAAACTTTCCTGAGCATTGCCAAGAAAATATAACCAGAGGAACATGGATAATAGTGTGATAATAGTTAGAGCCACTCCAGCAATGCGCTCTTGTTCCAATCAGCCTTTGCTAATCAAGAGTTAATTGAGGGAAATGAAGGTGGCTCAAGCAATTGGGCTCCTGTCTACCATATGGGATGTCCAGGGTTCAATTCCCAGGACCTCCTGGTGAAAGGCAAGCTGGCCCACGCAGCGAGCTGGTCCGTGCAGGAGTGCTGACCCCCGCAGGGAGCTGGCGCAGCGAGATGATGCAACAAAAAGAGACAAAGAGGAGAGACAATAAGAGACACAGCAGACCAGGGAGCTGAGAATGGTGCAAGAGATTGAATGCCTCTCTCCCACTCCAGAAGGTCCCAGGATTGGTTCCCGGTGCCACTTAAAGAGAAGACAAGAAGAACAGAAGAACACACAGAGAGCAGACAGCGAGCACAAAACAGCAAGGGGGAGGGGGAGGGGGATAAATAAATAAAATCTTAAAAAAAAAAAAAAGAGTTAATTGAACTTTGTGTCAAAAAAACGTTGGAAGGGAAGTGATCACATACAAACTAAAAGAAACAATTTTGAAAGTGAAAGAACTAGGCACCAAATGTAAACTAAGTAAATATCTAAGGTTTAAATATCCATCTGGAATCAATGTTTTATGAATTACTAGCATGAACAGATGGCCAAGCTTGCTCACATTTTTACCCTAAACTTGTGAATATTGAATCAATTGTCTTACAGACTGTAAATTATACAGTTGAAGTGCTGTTTTCACACAGAGGCACACAGCAAACACACACACACACACACACACATGTTTGGCATATGATCTGTGAACTCTAAAACTCATTCCAAGAAGATTATTTCCTTTTTTAGGGCATACTCTACATTCAATGACTTTGCGTCCATCACCTTCTCTAAGAAAGCTCTTTTCCCCAGGCCACACCAGTTTATTTTATTTATTTATTTTTTTTAAAGATTTTTCATTTATTTATTCATTTCTCCCCCCCTTGCTGCTTGTGCTCGCTGGGTCAGCTAACCACGCCGCGGGGAGGGCTTGCCTTCACCAGGAGGCCCCGGGAACCGAACCCGGGGCCTCCCATATGGTAAACGGGAGCCCTACTGATTGAGCCACAGCCGCTTCCCGCCACACCAGTTTAGAAAGACGTAGGATTAAATTCTCTTTCTCTGCTCTTGTCCTTCCTTCTTACAGTGGAAGCCTGAAGAGCTTTGCTCCCTTTCCTGTCTATTTATGGATGTCCTCAGGGGCAATCTCACTGGGCTTGAGCATACTGTGCTGGTTAATAGCCATTTAGCAACGTGCAAAGCTGTGTCATGGCACCCAGCCACAGCCTCTCAGACACATGCTATCCCTGCTGGGCCCCTGCACCACCGGAAGTGTGAGTGCTCCCAGGCTCACCGTAACCCCTGACGGGCCAGTGCGTTTCTGGCAGCCTTCGCGTAGCCAAGCTGCGTTGTGCCTTCAGCCGGAGAGGGAGGACCCACCTCTCACTCGGTATTGGTGCTACTTTACCTGATAGTCTTGCCTTGTGTCACAGTGTGTTTCAGAATTTTCAATAAAGATAGTTTTATCTTCCTTAATTACTTGTAGCCTGCATCATCCGTGGCAGGAAACATGGTTTTGTTGGAGGTGTGAGCAGGGTCAAAAGAATCAACAAGAGATAGGTGATGTTTTAGTTTCCTAAGCTGCTCAAGCAAATACTATGGAATTGTTTGGCTGAAACAATGGGAATTTATTTGCTCATGGTTTTGAGGCTGGGAAAATGTCTAAATCAAGTCATCATCAGAAGGAACTTTCTCCCCAAAGACTGTGACATTCTGGGGCTGGTTGCTGGTGATCCTTGGTTCCTCTGTCATATGGCAAGCCACATGGTGGCATCTCCTATTCTCCTCCTCCTTCTCTTCTGGGTTCCATTTCAGCTTCATGACTCCTGTGATTTTTCTCTGTCTGAATTTTATTCTATTACAAAGTACTCCGGTGATAGGATTAAGACCCATCCTGACTGAGGTGGGTCACACCTTAATTGAAGTAACCTCATCGAAAGTTCCTACTTATAATGGGTTCACACCCACTGGAATGGATTAGATTTAAGAAGATGTTTTTCTGGGGTATATACAGCAACATACCAAAGATGGTAAGTTCCTCAGGGAATGAGCAAGAGCAGGACAAGAAGGGACAGGTTGAGGGAGTGGAATTACTGGAAACTTCTCAGCTGGAGTGATGGGAGAGAGGGTGAGCTGTGGTGTAGGAGAATGTAGCCACCATAATGCCATGGTCAGGAAAGGGGGAGCAGGAGGAGCAGGTACCCCACTTCAGCCCACTCTCACTCTCGAGGTGCAGACACTGGCCCCATCCAACTGGAAGCAAAAGGGCTGGGGAGCTCTGGTGATCATTTCTAAAAATTTCTCCTACCTTTCTTTCCCACAGTGGGCTCCTAGGAACTAGGTTAGAGTAGAAATCTGTGCAGTAGACATTCCATTAAGTACGGCCTCTCCTCTCTGTGGAACAATGACAGATTGTAATTGTAGTACTTGACTTTTTGTCCAGAAGTCTGGCTACTCATGAAAATAAACTCCTGCTGTGTTCATGTGAGCAGTTAACCCGACTTGCCCAGATATTCTTTCATTAGTCAAGAGTGGTCAGCTTAAGATGTGGGGGCCAACTCTAGTGTCAGTGTCTCAGCCAATAGAGGCTACTTCTTGCTCACATTCACGTCAAGTGCCCTTCTCCATCTTTTAGATGTCTATGGCAGTTTGAAATCGCCAACAGATTTCTGGTACTTTGCATTGGCAGTCCTTTGGCAAACTAAAACAATGTACCATCTGAAACACAGGAGTCTGGAAGAAGAAGGAAGAGAAAGGAGGATCACATAAGATGATTTTATGGCCAGCCCTGTCGTGCTTGACTCCCATTGACCAGAAATTGATCACATGACTCCAATCTCACTGCAGAAAAAGCCAGAAATATTCATAGAGAATTAACAGTTTCTCTTCCAACAATGAACATACCAGGCTGAGCTAGGAAGCCTGAACATATGTTAATTAAATACTTAGCCTCAGGGAAGCGGCTGTGGCTCAGTCGGTAGGGCTCCCGTTTACCATATGGGAGGCCCCAGGTTCGGTTCCCGGGGCCTCCTGGTGAGGGCAAGCCCGCCCACACGGCGTGGTTAGCTGACCCAGCGAGCACAAGCAGCAAGGGGGGATAAATGAATAAATAAATAAAAATCTTAAAAAAAAAAAATTTAAATAAATAAATACTTAGCCTCCATCATTTCACATATCCATAAATTCCTGTTGTCTTTGGAATCTCCTCCTTACCCTATGAAGCTTGAGTATTTAACTAATTACTCTAGATAAGCCACATTAATTATCTCCATAATACATTATTTGGAGGACCCACAGGGAGATGGTTTGTCTGAGTTGATACAATATAAGCAGGTAAAATACATTGTTGTTAAAGATTTATGGTCCGTCAAAAATATTCCCCCATTTTTTTAATGCTTTAATCAAGTTATAAATTTAACTCCTTATAAAATATCCATACTTACTAAAGTAGATGCTAACCAAACAGGGCTTTGAAGATGCCGTTTTTTTAAGGGTGAAACAAACAATGAATTATATTATGGTAAGAAATTCATATGGAAAATTGATTTAATGTCTGTACTTATTAGAATCTTGACTCTGTGCATCCCGTTACACGAGAAACTTTGAAATATTTGAAGTGCTCTGCCCAGGAGCAATGAGAGGTTTGGAAAAAGAAAAAAAAAATGTATTATTATTTAGCTTTTTTATTAGAGAAGCTGTAGAATCATTCATAAAATTAGAGAATCATTGTGCATTAGAGAATCATGCATAAAATGCAGAGTTCTCACATACTATCTTATTAACACCTTGCATTAGTGTGATACATTTGTTGCAACTGATGAAAGAACATTTTTATAATTGTACTATTAACTATAGTCCTTGGTTTACTTTAAGGTTTACTGTTTGTATTGTAAAGTCCTAAAGACTTTAAAAAAAATTTTTTTTTTTTTTTTTAAAGATTTTTATTTATTCATTCATTTATCCCCCCTTGCTGCTTGTGCTCGCTGGGTCAGCTAACCACGCCGTGCGGGCGGGCTTGCCTTCACCAGGAGGCCCCGGGAACCGAACGTGGGGCCTCCCATATGGTAAACAGGAGCCCTACTGATTGAGCCACAGCTGCTTCCCTAAAAAAATTTTTTTATTCTAGTCACATACATACAACCAAAAAAAAAAATTCCTCTTTTAATCACATTCAAATATATAATGCAGTGCTCTTAATTACATTCACAATGTCATGCTACCATCACCACCATCCATCACCAAAACTTTTCCATCATCCCAAATAGAAACTCTGTAGAATTTAGCTTTAACTCCTCATTCCCACCCCCACTCTGGCCCTTGGTGCCTATATTCTAGTTTTGGACTCCTTGAATTTGCTTATTCTAATTATTTTATATCAGTGAGATCAGAAAAATATTTATTTCACTCAATATGATGTCTTCAAGGTTCACCCATGTTGTCACTTACATCAGAACTTCATTCCTTTTTACATTTCATTGTGTTTTTTTTTTTTTTTTTTTTTAAGATTTTATTTATTTATTCATTTATCCCCCCCTTGCTGCTTGTGCTCGCTGGGTCAGCTAACCATGCCGTGCGGGGGGGCTTGCCTTCACCAGGAGGCCCCGGGAACCGAACCCGGGGCCTCCCACATGGTAAACGGGAGCCCCACTGATTGAGCCACAGCCGCTTTCCTCATTGTTTTTTAATATCACATTTTGTTTATCTGTTCATTGGTTGATGGATACCTGGTTGCTTCCATCTTTTGGCAATTCTTTGTGAATAATGCTGCTATGACCATTGGTGTGCAAATATCTGTTCAAGGCCTTGCTTTTCATTTTTATGGCTGTATACCTACATGTGGGATTGCTGGGTCACATGGAAATTCTAAACTTTTCTGAGGAACTGTGAAACCGTCTTCCACAATGGGTGCACCATTTCATATTCCCACCAGTAATGAATGAGTGTTCCTATTTTTTCCATATCCTCTCCAACACTTGTAATTTTTGGTTGCTTTTAAAATACTAGCCATTCTAGTGGTTATAAAGTGGAATCTCATTGTAGTATTGATTTGTAATTCCCTATGGCTAATGATGTTGAGCATCTATTCATTTACTTATTGGTCATTTGTATATCTTCTTAGGAGAAAAGTCTATTTAAGTCTTTTGCCCATTTTTAAAATTGAGTTGTTGAGTTGTTGTTTTTTTTGTTGTTGTTGTTCTTCAGTTATAGAATTTCTTTATATATTCTGGATTTTAAACACTATTGGATATGTGGTTTCCAAATATCTTCTCCTTTTATGTAGATTTTTGTTTTACTTTCATGACAAAGTTCCGTGATGCTCGAAAGTTTTAAATTTTGATGAGGTCACATTTATCTGTGTTTACTTTTGTTGTTTGTGCTTTTGGTGTAAAGTCTAAGAAAGTATTGCCCAACACAAGGTCCTGAAGATTCTTTCTTATATTTTCTTTTAGGAGTTTTATAATTCTGGCTCTTACATTTAGGTCTTTGATCCATGTTAATTTTTGTGTATGGTGTGAGGTAGGTCTCTAACTTTACTCTTTTGCATATTGACATTGTTTTTCCAGCATCATTTGTAAAAGAGACTATTCTTTCCCAATTGAGTGGCCTTTGTCCCTTTGTCAAAAGTCAGTTGGTGGCCAGGGAAGTGGATGTGGCTTGAGCAGTTGAGCGCCCGGCTCTCACATGGGAGGTCCTGGGTTTGGTTTCAGTGCTTCCTAAAGAAAACAAACAAACAATGAGCAAACAGATGAGGGAACCAACTCAGGGGAACTGATGTGGTTCAGTGGTTGAGTGCTGGCCTCTTGCATATGAGGTCCCAGGTTCAATCCCTGGTTCCAGTACCTAAAATAATAAAATAAAACAAAAATAAATGTGAGGGTTGATTTCTAAATTCAGTTCAATTCCATTGGTCAATATGTCTTTCCTTTTGCCGGTACCATGCTGTTTTGATTATTGTGACTTTGTAATAAGATCTAAGATTGAGTAGTGTGAGTTCTCTAACTTCTTTCTTCTTTTTCAAGAAGGCTCTGGCTATTTGGGGCCCCTTGCCCTTCCATATAAATTTGATGATTGAGTTTTCCACCTTCTGGAATTTTGATTGGAATTGTGTTGAATTTGTAAATTGCTTTGGGTAGACTTGACATATTAACAATATTTAGTATTCAAATCCATGAACACAGAATGTCCTTCCATTTGTTTAGGTCTTCTGTGTTATCTCTTAGCAATGTTTTTTAGTTTTCTGTGTACAAGTCCTTTACATTCTTGGTTAGAGATGTATTCGTAGATATTTAATTCTTTTAGTTGCTACTGTAAAGGGAATTTTTTTTTCTTGATTACTTCTTCTGATTGTTCATTACCAGTGTATAGAAACACTATTGACTTGGGTGTTGCTCTTGTTCCCTGCCACTTCCCTGAATACATTTATTAGCGCTAATAGCTTTGTTGTGGACTTTTCAGGATTTTCTGCATATAGGATCATGTCATCTGCAAATAGGGAGTTTTACTTCTTCCTTTCCAATTTGGATGCCTGTTATTTCTTTTTCTTGCCTAATTGCTCTGGCAAGAACTTCCAGTACAGTGCTGAATAACAGTGGTGACAGTGGGATCTCTTGTCATGTTCATGATCTTAGAGGGAGAGCTTTCAGTCTTTCACAATTAAGTAGGATGTCAGCTGTGGGGTTTTTCATATATGCTCTTTATCATGTTGAGGAAGTTTCCTTCTATTCCTAGTTTTTTAAGTGTTTTTATCAAGAAGTGATACTGTATTTTGTCAAATGTCTTTTTCTGCATCTGGTTTTTTCCTTCATTCTGTTAATGTGGTATATTATATTAATTGATTTCTTATGTGGAACTACCACCTTTGCATACCTGGGATAAATCCTACTTGATCATGGTGTATAATTCTTTTAACATGTTGTTGGAGTCAGGTAACTAGGTTTGTTTGTTTGTTTGTTTGTTTGTTTGAGGATTTTTGCATTTCTGTTCATAATCGGTATTGGTCTGTAATTTACTTTTCTTGTGGTTTCTTTATCTTGCTTTGGTATGGAGGCAATGTTGACCTTGTAGAACAGGTTGAGGGAATGAATATTCCTTCCTCTTTGGTTTTTCAGAAGAGTTTTAGCAGAATTGTTATTAATTCTTGGAATGTTTAGTAAAATTGCCCTGTGAGGCTATCTGTCTGGTCCTGAGCTTTTCTTTTTGGGAGAATTTTGCTGATTCTATCTCTTTACTAGTTATTGGTTTGTTGAGATCTTCTCTTTCTTCTTGAGTCAGTATCAATAGTCTGTGTGTGTCTAGAAATTTGTCCATGCCATCTAGGTTATCTATACCTTTGTTGTACTATTGTTCTGAGTATCTTCTTATGGTCTATTTTATTTCAGTGGGTCAGTAGTAATGTTTCCCTTCTCATTTCTTATTTTAGTTATTTGTATCCTCCCTTGTTTTTCTTAGTCATTCTTACTAAAAGTTAGTCAATTTTATCAATCATTTCAAAGAACCATCTTTTGGTTTTGTTTATTCTCTCTTTTTAAAAAATTTCTATTGCATTTATTTCTGCTCTAACCTTTGTTATCGATCACTTCAAAGAACCATCTTTTGGTTTTGTTTATTCTCTCTTTTTAAAAATTTTCTATTGCATTTATTTCTGCTCTAACCTTCGTTATTTCCTTTCTTCCATTCACTTTGGGTTTAATTTGCTCTTCTTTTCTAGAACCTCCAGTTTTAAGGTTATGTCTCTGATTTGAAACCCTTCTTCCTTTTTATGCAAGCATTTATTGCTATAAATTTCCCTTGCAGCATGGCCTTTTCTGCATCCCATAATTTTTTGGTATATTGTGTTTTCATTTTCATTTCCTTTAAGATATTTCCCAATTTTCTTTGTGATTTCTTTGTTGACCCTTTGGTTGTATATGAGTACATTCTTTCTTACCACATACTTGTGAATTTTTAATTTCTCTCTCTGTTATTGATTTCTAGTTTCATTTCATTGTGGTCTGGGAAGATACATTGTATTATTTCAATGTTTTGGGGTTTTTTGAGACTTATTTTGTGACCTAATATATGGTCTGTCCTGGAGAATGATTCATGTGCACTAGAGAAGAATGTATTCTGCTGCTCTTGAGTGTTCTGTATATGTCTGTCTGTTCTAATTGCTTTAAATATCCTTCAAGTCTTGTAGTTCTTTATTGATCTTCTGTTTATATGTTCTATCTATTATTGAAAGTGGTTTATTAAAGTCTCCTACTATTAATGCAGAATTGTCTATTTCTCCTTTCAAATTTGTCAATATATTCTTTATATATATTTTCGATTTCTGCTGTTAATGCATATATATTTATAAATGTTGTGTCTTGTTGAATTGATCCCTCTATCCATATATAATGACCAATCTTTGGCCCTCATAAGGATTTTGACTATCTCATATTAGTAGTACTATCTCAGCTCTCTTTTGGTTACTACTTGCATGGTGTATGTTCCTTCATCCTTTCAGTTTCAACCTACTTATGTTTTTTAATTTAATGAGAGTCTCTTGTAAATAGCATATGGTTGGGTCATGTTTTTTTATCCATTCTAGCAATTCTGCCTTTTGACCTGCGAGTTTAATCCATTAATATTTAAAGTAAGTACTGCTAATGCAGGATTTTCTTCTTCCATTTTGCTATTTAATCTTTGTAAGTCTTATACACTTTTGAACCTCAATTCTTCTGTCAATGCCTACTTTCATAGTTATTTGATTTTTTATTGTACCATATTGAGTGACTTTTCATTTCTTGATATATTTTTCCTATATTTTCTTAGTAGTGACTATGGGATTAAAATGTAATACTCTAAATATATAACAATTTTTTATTTCCCATCAACTTGACTTCAATAGCATGCATATACACTGTTCCTACTCATACACATAAACTCTTATATGTACCTTTTTGTTGTACTTGTTACAAATTATATCTTATATATTGTATGTCCAAACTATAGAGTTATTATTACTTTTTCTGCATTTTATTTTAGCAACATATAAGAAGTCGAATTAAATACTAAAAAATACAATATATATCAATGGCATTTTTAATTACCCATATAGTTAGGTTTATTAGAAGTGTTTATTTCTTTATGCCACTTCAATCCACTGTCTAGTGTCCTTTCCCTTCAGTCTGAAGAACTCCCTTTAGCATTGTTTGTAGGGCAGGTCTAGCCATAATGAACTCCCTTCAGCTTTTG
Source organism: Tolypeutes matacus (assembly GCA_026826555.1). Classification (NCBI taxonomy): domain Eukaryota; kingdom Metazoa; phylum Chordata; class Mammalia; order Cingulata; family Chlamyphoridae; genus Tolypeutes; species Tolypeutes matacus. Next base: position 17,008,016 of record JAKSZT010010858.1, read on the forward strand.
TTTATCTGGAATGTCTTAATCTCTCCCTCAGTTTTGAAAGAAAGCCTTGTCAGATATGAAGCTCTTGTTTGGCAATTTTTTTCTCTTAGCACTTCAAGTATTTCATCCCACTGCCTTCTTGCTTCCATGGTTTCTGATGAGAAATGTGTACTTAATGTGGTTAGTACTACCTTTACGTAATAAAATGCTTTTTTCTTGCAGCTTTCAGACCTTTATCCTTGTCCTTTGCATTTGACATTTTGACTACTATGTGCCTGATCATATTTTTATTCAAGTTTATCTTGTTTGGTGCCCTTTGGCTTTTAGGATATGCATATTCATGTCTTTTGCCAAGTTTAGGAAGTTTTCTGTCATTGTTTCTTTGAATATGCCTTCTGCCTTTTTCTCTATTTCTTCTCCTTATGGGTCCTCCTTAATGCATATATTGGAATGCTTGATATTGTGTCACAGGACTCTTAGGCTATTTCTGCTTTTCCTCATATAGTTTTCTTTCTGTTCCCCAGCTTGACTTACTTAACTTTTCTTATCTTCAGGGTCACTGATTCTTTCTTCTGCAACCTCCAATCTGCTGTTAAAACTCTCCTGGAAATTTCTCTTTTCAGTTATTGTGGTCACAACTCCAGTAGTTCTCTTTGTTTTGTTTTGTTTGTTTGTTTTTTATTTTCAATTTCAACTCTTTATTGAGATTGTCATATTGTTCATTCATTGTCTTCCTGATATCCTTTAGTTCTTTCTCTGTATTTTCCCTCATCTCTTTGAGCATACCTAAGGTCTTTTTTTTTTTTTTTTTTTTTTTTTAAGTCTTTGGTATGTCTACATTCTGGTTTTCTTCACTGCTGTTTTTTGGATTGTCATCCTCTTCTTTTGGATTGGCCATCATTTACCCTTTCTTTATTTGTCTTGTAATCTTTTGTTGCACATTGTAAATTTTAATATTTCAAAATATTACCTCAGGGATTTTGTTCTTAAGCTGCCTGTTTCTTGAATTGGTATCCAGCTAGTGATATGACAGATTTTCTTGAGTGCCAGGAGCTAACAAAAGCATACAAACCAATGCAAGAAACACTTTCCATAGTGTTTTACAAATTGGCTTTGCATTGGCCTGTGCTCTCCTTCAGAGTTCACCTTCCTATCAAGAAGTTTCAGCCCAAGGTGAATGCAAAGTGCTGAGTTCTCTCTGTGTTTTCTTGGCCTAGGTCTTGTCCTGGCCTTGTGCTTCCTAGTGGCCTTATGAGTTCCCCTATTTACTGGAATTTCAATACCATTATGCTCCCTAGGAAGCAGAACTTCTCCCTCTCCTGGGTGCCCCAGGGCAGGCGTTAAAGCAGATAAGCCTTTGCCCTGGTTCACCAGACTCAATTGTTTCTTACATTGCTTTCCTGTCCCAATCTGCTTTTCCCTGGAGGGCAAATTCCAGGATGGGGGCCAAACTGGAGATGAGCTTCCTAGATCATTCTTTCCCAGCCAGAAGATGGCCAACGACCCCCTAAGGGAGCACCAGCCAGCTCCACATTGCCCTGGGGGAAGGGGTAAAGTGGGAGGGGCCTGCAAGCTGGCCAGGATCTCCTGTGCTCTTTGAACCTGTGTTTATGCAGCTCATTTAACAAGATAGTTATTGCTGCACTTTGAACTATATAACTTGGTGCTTTGCAATTAAGGGCTTAAGCTTAATTCTAGATGCGTTTTTGAAATAAAGTAAAAAAAAAAAAAAATTCATGTGTTAAAAATTAGCTTATGCAGCATCATTTTCTTGTAAACAATTCAGTCATTAGTTAACAGCATGCATATGGTATATATTTGGCATGTGACTTCACAGAATTGGGATGCACTGTGCAAATGAGAACATGATTTATCGTAATGTTTGATCCTTCTTTCCTTTACATGTCAAGCGTTCCATGTGAGGCCTTTCTACCTACCAACCCAATTTAAAAAATATTCTCTTGTCTGCATTACAGTGATATATCCTTTATTCCTTTGTTAATAATTTCTCCTTAGTTGCAGAAGGCTACAATGCTTATGGTGCACAATAGCTGTTATTGAGCAATGTTATTCAAGAAACCCAAACTAAGAACCATTACAGTTTTTAAGAGCTTCATCTGCATCCTTTACAGTGTACAGTTATTCTGATTATTTTCTAAAGATTGTCAAGCAGGATGTTACATTGACAAATCAGAATGAGCATGGTCAAGTTTCGATTTATTGGTTGGTATTGGTCCTGGTGCTTGGTTCACACGTCAGATGGTCACGTAGGGTGTGTTCTAAAGGAGGAGCAGCCGGCAGCATCAACCACACGCCATGTTCCTTTTCATCCGGATGCATCATGTCAGGTTTTATCAGGGCCTTATTATGATATGGTGATGTTGAAGATTACTGTATGTGGTTTAAACTACACATTACCCTCACATAACGGACATGAGGTTGAAAAATATTCCTGCAAAGAAACCTCCCATTGAAGGTAATTGTAATAATGCAAACCTGGCCAAGTGGACATCCCCAGAATTAGTGTAGCCTAATCAGATGTTTCAAAAAGTCAGCCAAAAATTTAGAAACGATTAAAAGTTTCATTAGAAATGTGGATATGCATCTTCTATTGTTTATTACAGATCTTGACTGTAAGTATATCTCGTGTTTGAGATACAAATTAATGTGGTAGATTGAATCACGTACCCCAACAAAAGACATGTTCTTTAACTTAATCCCTGTTCTGTGGGTGTGAATCTATTTGTAAATAGGACCTTTTGAAGATGTTATTATTGGTTAAGGTGTGGCCACATTGAATCAGGTGGGTCTTAATCCATGTTACCTGAGGCCTTACTAAGAGAAGAAATTCGGAAGCAGTCAGTCAGTAGAAACCAGCAACTGGAAGAAGGTAGAAGATGTAGAAGCCAGAGAAAAACACAGGAGGAGGCCAAGGCCAATCACCATGTGATGGAGGCAGAGATGCAAGTCAAGGAACCCCAAAGATTGCAGCAAACCAGGCCCAAAGTAGTACAGGCTCCGAGACAAAGTATGGCCATGCCAACACCTTGATTTGGGAGCTCTGGTCTCTAAAACCATGAGCCAGTAATTTCCTATTGTTTAAGCCAACCCATTGAACCCAATGGGTTTGTCATAACAGTTCTGGCAAACTAAGACAACTAATGATTGTATAAATCCCTGGTTTCAAAATCTTGGGCCCTGAGACCCCAGGGTACCACAGAGAACTTCCTGGGGCACTGCCAGATATTGTAAATTGTCAAGAAAAATACAGCACCATCTGTTGGACCCTGTTGAATTACTAGCTCAAGGTAGTTCACAATTTCCGCATTAGATCTTGCACATTGCTTTTGATGATTGCATTCTTTTGTGAAATTGGATTTTCAGAATTTGCTGTGATAAAAAGTATATGCTCCATGATGATCAATGTGGAACAGAGAATGAAGACATCATTGTCTTGTTTGATTTCACCATTTGAGGAGCCGTGCTGTGCCCACCAGCCCATCACATCCCATTATAAGTAATTGTGGTGGTTTAATAATGAAATTTATATATATTACTTTTTAAAAATGGCTACTAAGTTATTAAGGAATAAGTACTTATTAAGTTGTTTGGACCTACCTACTTGATAGTTGGAACTGTAAGTCATTTCTTTTGTCCTAGGAGCATTGTGAGAAAATTTCCTGTTATTAGGCTTTGTGTACCAAGACAATTTGGAAGCCTTGGCTATAAACCCATGATGATTAGCAAAACCCTTTAAAAGCTTAATATCCAAAACAGGATAAATCTTTTACATTATTTCTGTAAAGATAATTTTAGATCACATTTTAACAGGTAGACCAGTCTGATATGTGTGCTTTGCATCCCTTTGAAGATTTTATAGTATCTATTCTTACCATGTCTACAAATTTACACTATGCCAACCTCAGTTTTTATCTTGAGATTTTAATTGCCCTGAATTGGTGACTGAGTTTTCCAAGAACCATGTTTATCTTGGATTTAATTTGATTGTGCAACTGAGATGAAATAGGGTGCAGCCATTCAAATATTAAACTCGCCATATCTATTGCTAAAGTGAATGGAAGTGAGATTCCTTAGGATTACATCTTTTACCCTTCCCTATGGGAAGTAGAAACCTTTATAAATGGAGTGTATGAGGAAACACCCCATGCCTCCAGTTTTTGATTCTGCTTCCAGAAAACATAGTCTTGTATTTTCTGCATCTTGTATTTTCTCCATCCCATGTAGAAATTCTTCATTGGCAGCTGTCCATACCCTGTGTCATAGTTATGTCCTCTCCTGGATTAATAAAGAAGAGAGGGCATTTTTGTCTTGATTACTGAATCTCACTTTTGCGTTTAGATAGAACTAAACTCCCCTATAACTCCCACTACGTTTTAATAAGCAAATCCCCTTGAACCACCACTGCAGTTTCCTGTAAGAGAAATAAATTCCAAAATAGTCTCCATCAATCCCAGATAACCAGTTCTGTCTTTAACTCCATTCTAAGATACTCTTGCCATTCTCCTCTCAAGTGAGGCAGTTTCTTCTCTGTTTCTGAATCCCTATCTCGTTTCTTTCCCATCACTTTTTCCTCACAATTTCTCCTTAACTCTTTTTTTTTTTTTTTTAATGAGGTGCCAGGGATTGAACTTGAGACCTCATACATGAGAAGCAGGCATTCAACCACTGAGCTATGCCCACTCTCCTCATTAATTCTTTGCTTCCCCCCTGGGTCATTCCATTCTCAGCAGCTCATAGCATTAGCCCACTGGGCCTCCAACTTCACTCTTACTATCTTTCAATATCAAACAGTAGTCCGTTTTAAGGATTTACATTTGACAAATTTGCTTTGCAAACAGGAAGTCCAGATATATTGAATTCCTTTCCTTTTTCTTTTGGAGGAAGGTCCTAGCCTTTTCCCAGGCAGCTCTGATTTCAGTATTTCATCCCCTTGACCCTGTGCCCCTGTGCATTTCTCAGGCCATGCGTTTGGTTTGTCAAAAGTTGTATCCTTACCTTACAAAAGGCCCGCGACTTATTTTTAATAGGGCAAGTCAGAGTGTAGACAGCTGCTCATGAAGAATTTCTGCATGGGATGAAGAGTTAGATCTGGAGGCTAGCAAAAATAGACTGAGTAGCAGACATGCAGAAAATATTAGCAAATTCTCCTGAATGATGACATTCTGATGACGTTGGAGACACCACTGAGGATACCTGAAGTAAAATAGGCTGGTTTCTGGACTTAAACATTTATGTCGTGTTTTAGGGACAAGTTGAGCCCACACAAAGATTAAATATTAGTACAACTCACTGCAAAAACACCATGCAACCAAAGCTACCTGTGACACCCTAAGAAGTCAATGACAAGGCAGCATAGGATATATTCTGAGTGTCTTATATTTTCTGGTTTGTTTCATTTATTTACTTATTTAATAAAAATATATTGAGCACCTATCCTATACCAGGTTGTCTGTTGGTTACTGGGGATTCAGGGATGAACAAAAGAAACAGGAAGTCCTGGTCTTCATGAGATCTCTGCTCTAATGGGCAAGGCAGATAGCAGTAAATAAGTAAATATATTATAAATACGTCGTATGTCAGCTGGTGATAAACCCTGTGCAGATTGCATAAGAGGGTTGGGAATTCTATATAGCTTATTCAGGGAAGGTCTCATTGGTAGGTTGCAATTTGGCACAGAGATTGAAGGGAATGATAAATGTGGATATCTGGGTGGAGAGTGCTCTTAACTAAAAGGAATGGCAAGAACAGTGGCCCTGAAATGGAAAGTATACTTGGTGTGTTCATGGAAAAGTAAGGAAGTAAGTGTGGCAGGAACAATATGAACAAGAGAGAATATATAGGTTATCTTTTGCTGCATAACACACCACCCCAAAACTTAGTGGTTTAAACCAACCACTATTTATTTAGCTCAGTAACTTGTTTGTCAGCAGTTTGACTGGGCTCAGCTGGTATTTCTTCTTTTGGTCTCACCTGGCTCACTTATGTGTCTCTTGCAGTTTCCAGGTAGTTGAGTGCTGGTTGGCCTACAGGATCTCAAGTGGGATGCCTTGTCTCTAGTCCACATTAGTCTTTTGTCTTCCAACAGGTTTCCCATGCTTGTTCACATGGGGGCAGTAGAGTTCCAAGAGTCACGAGAGCAAAGCTGCATGTTGCTACTGCCACAGTGTATTGGTCAAAGTGAGTCTTGTGGCCAATGCCAGATTCCAGGGGTGGAGAAATAGACTCAACCTCTCGATGGGAGGAGCTGAAAGTATTGTGGCCCTTTTTGCAGTCCTATCACAAGGAGAGTGCTAGGGTATGGGGTTAGTGAATAGTGAAGGCCTGTGGGTCATAGTATAAGTTGGAAACCATTGGAGGAGTTGGCATGGTTGAGTAGCATGACTTGACTTGATAACTGAGAAGGATCTCCCTGGCTACTCTGTGGAGAAGAGATGGTGGTAACGTGGAAGCAGAATGACCAGTCAAGTTAGGAGGCTATTGTCATAATCACAGTGAGACTTGATGTGGCTTGAGCCAGGGTGGTAACAACAAAGATGGTGAGAAGTGGTTGCTTCTGGATGTATGTTGAAAGTCTCTCCCTGTTTATTCTCTCAGCCACCTTGAGTGAAAGCTCCTTGTGGAGTAGGATTGTTTTATTTTCCACACTGTCCTCAGCACCTAGGACCATGGCTGGCACATGATAAATGTTGAGTACATATTTGTTTTTTTTGTTTGTTTGTTTTGTTTTTGTTGTTTTTTTTTAAAGATTTTATTTATTTATTCGTTTATCCCCCCCTTGCTGCTTGTGCTCGCTGTGTCCATTTGCTGTGCGTTTTTCTGTGTTTGCTTGTCTCCCTTTGTTGGGTCATCCTGCTGAGTCAGCTCACCGAGCCACATGGGCTGGCTTGCCTTCACCGGGAGGTCCCAGGAAGCGAACCTGGGGCCTCCCATATGGTAAACGGGAGCCCCACTGATTGAGCCACATCCGCTTCCCAGTACATATTTGTTGAATGAATGAATGAATGAATGAATGAGTCTGTTTGGCTTTAGATTTCCAAGGTGAACTTGCAGAAACCAAAAAGAGCCCTGTTCTTAGAAACTCCTGGAGGGGAGCTCACCGACTGGGCCGCTCGTGGCCTGCTGCACAGATACTGACCCTCCACTGTCTGTCCTTGGACTGCCTGCTGGGACAGGAGTGTCCTTGGGTTAAGCACTTAGCAGCATATGTGTGGACATAAAGCCTAGGGGAAGGCATTTGTGCAAGGTTATTTAGTAATGCATTTTAAGCTAGTTCATTTTACTTCATTGCATTTTGCGTGTTGTATTTGAATCTGTGGTTGTGTTTTTATTACTATACACAGAAGTAATAAAGCACAGAGCCTTGGGTGTTCTGCTTGGAGGAATAATTGGTGGAATAAACTGAGAATCTGAGGGTTCTTAAATGGTTTTGTCAGCAAGTCAGTAAACATAATTGTTTTGTTGGCTGATAGGACCTCAGTATCTTTAACCATAAAGTGCTCATGAATAGAAATCTCTATTAGTTTCCTCAGGCTGCTGTAAGAAATTACCACAAACTCAGTGGCTGAAAACAACAGGCATTTATTCTCTCTAGAGGTCTGAAATCGGGCTGTCGGGGCCCTTCTGGAGGCTCCAGGGGAGCCTCTTCCACCTTCCGCTGCCTGCTGGCCCATCTCGATGGGCGGCTGTGTCTCTCTTGGCTCCGTCTTCACTTCACCTTCTCCTCTGTGTGTTTCTGTCTTATAAGAGACACTTGTCATTAGATTTAGGACTCACCCAGATAATCCAGGGTGATCTCGTCGTCTCAGGATCCTTAACTTAATCACATCTGCAAAGACTCTTTTTCCAAATAAGGCCAGATTCACAGTTTCTGGGGGTAAGGATGTGGATGTATGTTTTGGGGTCCACCATTCAACCCACTGCAACATCTTTTAACATTTTAAACCTCAAGGCTTCCAATGATCATGACTCTGGGAATTTGGGAAAAATTTAAATGATTTTTTTTTTCCCAAGTCTTGAGTAGAAAGCCAAGCTTGTGGCTTTGCTTAATCTCTCTCTGCCTGGTATCAGAGAGGAAATATCAGCCTCTTCAGGGCTCATCCCTTCTCTCACACTGCAGAGCTCAGCCTTTCTGACAAGCTCAAAGCTTTTGTTCTTGGGATGTTTATTTTTCACCCTGACTCTTCTGTGTGTCCTCCTATTGGATTATTCCCAAGAGTTATATGGATCATCATCCATCTCCCTCATGTTCTAAGAAACATAACAGGAAAGCCAAAGCTAACAAATTAACCTTCCCTTGACCCAGCTACTGCTCTATTTTTCTTTCCCAATCATACTCCAAAAGAGTATTGTCCATACTTAACTGTTTCTGCCTCTTTACTTCCCTGTCACTCTTTAACCCACTCTATGCTGACTTCGTCCTCCTTTATTTATGTGAAATTTTTCTTGCTAAAGTCACCCATGACCTGGAAGCGGGCTCTCAGATTTCTCAGAGCATGATGCAATTAGTGATACGTCTTCTTTCTTCTGTTGGCTCTTGTGTTTCTCTCTCTCGGATTCCTTTTGTCTCTCTGACTGCTCAGGTTTTGTGTTTTGTTGTTGTTGTTGTGTTTTTTTAAATCCTGATTTCTCCTTCTCTATAGAACATTGTTGCAATGGTTAAGTTCATGTGTTGGCTTGGCCAGATTATGGAGCCCATTTGTTTGGTCAGGCAAGCCCTGACCTGATTATTTCTGTGAGGGTATAGGTCATTAGTCAGTTGATTGCTTCTGAGGCTGATTGCATATACAATCAAGAGAGGAGATTGCCTTTAGTATTGAGAGGAGTCTCCTCATGCTATCAGTTGGAGCCCTTAAAAGTGAGAACTGGGGATTTCAGCAGTCAGAAGAATCTCTGTTTCTACTTCAGCGACTTACTTCCCCTGGGAAATTCATCATCACCTTCATCGGAGTTACCAGCTTGTGGCCTGCCTGATGGACTTGCCAGTTCCCATGGTCATGTAAGCCAATTCCTATAATAAATCTCTTAATATTTACAAACATACACAGACGCAACCCTGATTAATACAGTTGTCATTCTTCATGCTCATAAATCCAACTACCTGCTTGACAGCGTCACTTGAATGCTTAATGGATATTTCAAACAAATGTGTTCATAACAGAACTCTTGGTCTTTCTCTCCAAACCTTTTCTTCCAGTCTCCCCATCTCACGATCTTGCACCTTTATTCACTTGTCACCTCTGGGCCTCATTCTGGTTCAAGTTATCACCACTTCTTGTTTGGACCAGTTTAATGACCCTCTAAATGGATTTTCCACTTCCACTTTTCCCCTGATCAGGTCCATTCTCCATAAGGTAGCAAGAAACACATCATTTCCTGCCTTAAAGCCCTTTAGTGTTTGGTTTCCCACTGAGCTTGGGAGAAAACCTCCAATCTGCCAGAGGACTCCCAAGGCTCTGCCTCGACCCAGGCCATGCCTGCTTCTTCAAGCTCATTTTATGTCACTCCTTCTCTCACCTGCTGCAATCTACAGTTTTCCATGTTCCTCAAAATTGCTACAAGTACTTCAAGACCTCTTCCTTTTGCCAGCCACATGTGTCCCCTGCTTCTTCTTCTGATGACCTCTTACTCCTCCCTCGAGTCTAAATGCCTTTTGGTCAAGGAGGCGTTCCCTGAACCCCCAAATCTAAATGAGTTCTTTAGATTTCCCTCCTTGGTAGCAGGCATGCTTTCTCCTAGCCCTTCCCACAGTGATCGTTACAGGCTGACTTCCTTTGCAGCAGTTTTGGTCTAATGTCTGTGTCTGCTTCTCGGCAGTGGCCTCCACAAGGGCTGAACTTTTGCCTGTCTTTTCTCCTGTGTCTGCCCAGCATCAAGTTCATGGTAAGCACTAAATTATCCAGGAAGGAACTGGTGAAATTTGTTTCCTAGTCTAGTTTGGAAAACAGTTGTGACTAAAGAAAGCAGTCACCAAATTCCATGGGAATTTTGCCTTCCAGAGGGCCCCAGGCCCCACATGGATGTGACTGTGATTTGTTGCTTTGTAATGCACTACATGCAGCCTGTTTTTTTTTCAGGACTCATAAATGGAAGCTAATTCAGGAGTGCAAAGAGAGACGCTACTCTTTAAGCAAGCCTATCCAAATGAACCAATTTAAGAAAAGTTTGCATCATTTTATCAAATGGTTTTAAAAGGTTAGTGGATAAACCCGCTGAATGGCTATATACTCAGGAATAAATAATTCACAGCATCCCAAATGAGCCATATTATAGCACGGCAGATCCAGTCATATTTTATTCATTTCTGTATTGAAGACAATCAATCTGAGAAATTTCCAGAGCAATCCTGGTGCTTAGCTACTCCCCCTCCTCTGTGTACGAACTTAGGTGGATCTTTTCAGAGAGAGCAGCTGCAAAAGCTCCTTTCTATTGCTCTTATTGTGCCTCTGGTAAAATCCCTGCTGCAGTTACTGCTGCAGTGTTTGCACATTTGTCTTTCCCAGTGTGTTTCTAACTTATAACTTAAGTAATTGCTCTAAAATTCTAATTGCAGGTTCGATACTTATTTGGTTTAGTTCCCTCTAATTATCTGTCCTTCTCAAATGTCCCAAATGGCCAACTTTAACTCTGCTCTTTGAACATTTTTTTTTTTTTTTTAATCACTGTGCTTGATAAATCTTACCATCCTCACACTGTCTGGTCTTGTGTGGGAGTGATAGGACTGTTTTAGAGAAAGCAACTTCTATTATAAAGATGTTCTTTGGCCATTTTATCCACATCCAGTTTCTTAAACCTTTCCCAGAGATTGAGATACTTTTGTGCAACTATTCATTGTGGCTTGAGATGACACCTTTGGATTCTTCATAAATATTCTGAAACGTGATGCCATCGTGCCTGGTAGGCAAATGGCAGCTGTTACCTTTTATCCCAGTAGCCTAAAATTATTTTTTTCTAAATTTGTTATAGGATCTTTTTACTCTGTCGAAGTAGACAAAGTGCAATCAGGAGCACAGTACTTCCTTCTTTTAGAAGTTCTTATGGTAGCAGAAACTATTTCCTAAATCACCTGTAATAGCAGTTCTCTGCAATTTGGTGGGAGGAGTAAACTGAATGATTTCCGATTATCAGAGTTGTTTGATGAAATCGTAAGCATTGAAAGCTGGGACATCTCAGTCTTTTTTTTGGATGGAGTGCACACACACACACTATGGGTGCAGTGTATTGAGGCAGTATTTTTCCTTGTGCAAGATGGTCCCATAGGCCTTAGACACTGAAGTGGGGGCAGTTTGATTTCACAGAGATTGATTCAACTTTGTGGTTGTAGATGGATAGACAGACAGAAAGGCTTGCGTAATCGAAAAGCTTCATTTGGGGATACTAACTTCAAGAATACTATTCATTGACTTGATACATTTAAATATAAAGAGGATCATTTTCTAACTGCCTTTAAATAGTCCATGCATGTTCCAAAGCCTAGAGTCGTGCCACTAACCTCTTACGAGCCCGTGCCTAATGATTCTCAACCTCACAAAATGCGTATCAACCCTCCCTTACCAGACTCTACTTCCCACAGGGGCCAATGTAAATCAATCTGAACAAAAGTGGTTTACCTTGAACATTTTCTAGAAAAAGATAAGGATTTTAAAAAGTTAATAAGCTCTAAGTTCCAATTTCAGTGGAGCAATTTTTTTATATAAATCTTTTATTCTTTCCCTCTCACCTAATGCATTCAAAATATTAGATGACTGCTAATATGCAGGCTTTCTAAATACACTTCTCTAAGAGGAGCTCTTCTCTGTGAATGCTATTTCTCTTTTCCTCTCTCCTGTTCTGCTTTCTAGGGCTCTGGATTCAGATTCACTAATGAGTTCATTCTTTTTTCATAACCTGATGAGGCTGTGACATGAAGCCACACTTGCCAGCATTCCTCAGCTGAGTTTAAAGTCAACAGCACAAACTTACATGATTCAGGAAGCAACATCCACTCCCAGACTGTGCTCAGTGGTTGAGCACCTGCTTCTCACGTACAAGGTTCCGGGTTCAATCCCCAGTACCTCCTTAGGAAAAAAACAAAACCTTACAAGATTCAGAGAAGCATGGGAAGATGAGCCAAATGCTTATCTAATGCAAGTATTATGAAGGAAATCGATGAATTAAGGGGATAGAGGGCACTTATTACATAATAATGGCCAAAAGTAGATCCACAAATTTTGTCTTAATAAATAGATTGACTAAATATTTCATTTTAAGTTATTCTTGCAAAAGGCCCTTTACAAACTCCCACCCTAGCCTCCATTAAAAAATATTTCTGCAGAGTCATGATGCGTAATCTTAATCACGAACTTCCTTGATGGCAAGGAATTTATTCCCTGCACAAGGAGAAAATAATCACAACAGCAGGAGACATGATGTGTGGTAAAATGCCATAAATAAATACCATCAAGTAGAAAAGCTTAGATAAATGATTTTTGATCCTATAGCACAGGTTTTTTAGTCTTTAAAAACAACAGTCTGGGAGCGGATGTGGCTCAAGCGGTTGAGTGCCTCCCTCCCACGTGGGAGGTCCTGGGTTCGGTCCCCAGTGCCTCCTGAAACAACAAAAAAACAAGCAACAAGCAAACAAATGAAGAAAACCAACTCAGGGGAGCCAGTGTGGTTCAGTGGTTGAGCTCTGGCTTCCCATGAGGTTCATGGGTTCCTGGGTTCAGTCTCTGGCCCTGGTACCTCAAACAAAACAAAACAGAACAAAAAAACCCAGTCCAAATAAAGTAAATGTAATCAGCAAAGAAATACAAGAGAGCACACTGTAGCTCATTTATCTGCTAATAATTAAGACCGCCTTTTCTTCCTGGTAATAAAAGTACAGCTCTAAGAGCGCCGGCCCTCGTGCACGTGCCTGTCACCCCTTCAGATAAATGGGCTGTGCATGATCTGACAGTGTAGCCATTCTGGTTGTGATGGGGAGGTTTCAGCTAGACCAAGAATTGCGATTCTTTCTAGGAGGTAATAAAAGCAGGAAATGAGAAAAAAACATTTAGGGCACGTTGCCCATTGGCACTCAAGCATAGTTACTGCAAAAATGGAACACAAAAAAATCTTTTTCACATTTTAGACTCATTGTGTATTTTTTTCTTTAGTTGCATAATCTCACTTTTCATCATAAAACCCAAGCTTTTATTACTCTTGACTCTGGCATACAATCTGCCCTGTGAAAAGGTAAGATAATCACCTCCCTTTGAATATAAAAATATTCCTTTGATATAAAACATTGGAATTAGGAGGGTGGGTTCTGTCATGAACAATTTCTCAAAGACAACACAGTATTGAGTCTGTTAAGAATCAGTCCTCAATTATGTTCTCTTTTATCTATATTCAAATACATATGTATTTTTATGTATTTAGAGAAGGAAGCCTCTGATTTAGAAAGACTTTCTAAAATTCTTTTTTAAGTATTATTATTATAATTAGTATTAAAATAAGCATTATAATGAGTTCCTTTGGTAAGTTCAGCAATATTCTTCTAAATGTCAATCATAATTTTCAGTTGATCACTAGATAACATTAATTGTAGTTGTACTGAAATAGTAAAGTACATATTAGGTATAGGTTGCCTTATTTGGGAATCACACATACACACACACCCCACCATTGTCCCCCCGTCTTCCAAAAAAAAATATCTTGAATATTGCAAATCCAGTGTCTAAGGAACTTTCCAGATATCATACCCATACTAGGCTGCTAATGATTTGAGGGAAAAATAATATGTCTACCAGAGCAAATTTAATTTTAAACATATCATGTATTGCTTATTAGTCTTTAGTTTACTCAGGGTGTTGGGTTGGTATTAGCAAGTTCCTCTAATGGATGCCATAGAAAGTATGCTTTCTGGTTGAGTCATTCATTAGTTTGGTAGTTTTTTATATGAAATGAATTAACTTCTTGTCAGACCTAGCTGTTACTTTGTAGGCTAGAGACTAGGAATATGAATCCACATCCTTTTCTGAGTCTGCTATTACTAATTATAATGCAAAGATCTGTAACTTTTATCATGCTGGCCATTAATTAGTTGTGTGACCATTTACTAGTTGTACAGAAACTGTGGGTTTGGGCTAGATTTGTCTCTATGTGCTTTTTTGTTTAACATCTAATATTCTCTAATCAAATAAATAGCCATTGTATATGATACCTTTGTATTGTATTGTATCATATCATATTATACGCTAGTATGTATCACATCATATCATGTACTTCATATATGAAGATGCAGTGCTTCACCTACACCAAATGGCTCATATTACCAGTTGTGGAAAAATAACAAAAGTTCATGAGCCAGACGGTATACAGCATTTCATCTGATCTCCTTTGGGTCCAGTGACACAATTTAGTAATCCATCTGCACAAAGCAATTCTACAAAAATACAGAAGTTGAATTACATACTCTTGATCTCAACTGCTATCCTAACCAAGAACTCTTAGCATTATCATTTTTGTCTTTTAAGGAGGCCTTTAAAAATGGCTCACATTGTCACATTTTCTAAATTAATTGAAAGAAATCTGAATATAGTTTGCCCAATTTTTCTAGAGAACCAAGAAGAAAATGTATGTCCAAAATGGACCTTTACTGATATGATACTCTGATGATTCTTGATTTTTAAAAAAAAGAGTGGCAGGTACAAGACTTGCCCATTTGGTAAAATATCACTGGCTTCATTTCTATCAGAGCTCAGTTGATGAATTTCTGGAAACTCAGTTCTTTGAATGGTTTAGCTAGATGCAATTTTTGAGCACTTATGTGCCAGGGATGGTGCTAGATATTTTATGAAAATTACCTCCTGTGATGCTCACATCAGTCCTATGAGATAAATATTATTAACCCCATTTTCCACACAAGGAAACCGAGGCTCTGAAAAGTCAGGAAAATTTCCATGCTATACAGGAAACGGCAGAGCTCAGATGCTCATCGAGATCAGACCCTCTCCAAAGCCTTAACCCTCGACACCAGCTGAAGAACACAGACACGCCGCCACCTGCACACATGCTCGTGATAGATAAATGCTGTCTCCATCAAGCACTCCAAGAAGAGCTGCTGCTTCTGCCGCTGCCAAAGAGAAATATCCAGGGCACAATTTTATAATGGCACGTGGCTACTCAGCAGTACACCGGACTTGTTGCGTGTTGCCTGCTCGCCCACCTGCCTGGCTTTAAAATGTAAGGCAAGAACAGCTTCCAGAAATCCCAGTGGTCCTGCTCAGCCAGCCTTGATGCCCTCTCCCATCTGTTGCCTTGCAGCCTCCTCTTCTTTCTCTTCTTTGCCTCTGGGTGGCTGGGGCTTCTGGAAGGGAACAGATCAGATCCTCCAATGCTCCTTCTCTCCGCGGGGCGCTCCTCCTGGCCCAGTAACCCTTCTGCCACCAGTGGACCCATTCCACTTCTCTGCCCTGGCAGAGGGCAGGACAGGGCTTCCAAACTCTATACATGTCCCATACCCAGCCGGCCTCCCTCTCCTGATGCCCAGGTAGAGTCTTTACTTTTTTTTTTTCCTTCAATGGTGGTACCAATACCTGCTCATTTTACTACTTGTGACATATTCTCAACTCCAGCCATGCATTTCTACCTCCAATTAAAAACTTTTCTCAAAAGAGATTGTGGAAGAATAAATTATCGTTCAATAGGGACATGACTATCTAAAAAGCAATAATAGGGTAATCTGATTCCCAAAAAAATCAATAATGCTGCCCTCGAGCCCTCCTCTTTCTCTCCAAGCCACTTAGTTTATTTTCTCACTCTAAGCAGCTTGTGGGGAGGGAAACCTTTAGGAAACTTGACTTCACAGTTTAGATCAATCCCGTTTATAAGTGAAGTTGCATAAAGGCTGGTTAGCAGCCGCGTGGGAACTTTCATATTCATTCCTCTGTGGTGTTTGTGATTTTGAATGTTTGTCGGAATCAGCAGAGATTCAGTCAGAAGTAGAGACGCAGCCAGGGTCCCCAGCTGTGGATAAGGCCAGGGGCCCTCTGCCAGCCCCCACCGAGGTTTTGGGCCATGGGGAAGGCGGTTTCTGTCGCCACTGTGTGGAGCAGGGAAGCCCCCACTCCTCTCCTGGATTGGCAGGAAAGAAGTGAGAGTTCTATGGCCACTCCTATGTCGGTTCCTAAATCCCTAGGATGATAAGGTGACCAAAGCTGAGAGAGGGAGAGAGTGCAGAGGAGATTCAGAGCTCCCGGCTGCCCTGACACATGGACACCCCGTCAGCCGGCTCTGTGGCCTTAGCAGGACCAGTTCACGTCTGGGCCCCTCTTCTCTCTTCCTGAAAATGAAGGGCCCCTGAGGAGCTTCTGCCTCCTTCCAAATGCGTTGTTATACGGTCAAGGTGCTAAATGGTGTATGTTCAATTTAATATGCCGAAATAAGCTCAGTTCCCCCCTCCGTGGACACATGTTTGGTCCCTGGCTACCATTTATCTGAAAACCATATTCCTTTTTTTTTTTTCACTCCTGTCTGGAAAGCTTCCTCTTCTCCAGAATAATGCAGTCATTTCCTCTGTGGGGCAGTTCCCCTATCTGAAGCCTAAAAGTGGCCTGATCCAGAAGCTGTTTGGTGCCAGATATTAGCATCATCCTAACCCTTCTGGCTTTGACATCTACTCACTAACTTTCTTCCAATTCCTAATCAAAGACAGAATAGCCAACTGCTTCTCTTAATCTAGGTAATTGCATGTGTGGAGACACAATGCAGATATATGCAGTAAAGATGGTGCCCTTGGCTGTGGGTTAGCTAGGTTGGTCTGTCTGTCTGTCTGTCTATCTATCTATCATCTATCTTCTCTAGCTATCATCTATCTCTATCTCAGTCTATCCATCTCTCGTTTATAACCCTCCATCCCTCCATCTATCTATTGTCTATCTATCTCACATTATAAAGAAATCTTTACCAAAACTACAGACTTTTTCCTCCCTCATCAATGTTTCATTGACTCATCTATCATTTACCTAAAAAATTAGCATGCTGTGCTGTGTATATATGTGTAGCTAATTGCATGCATAATCACAGTCACTGCTGAACATGCCTTTAAGCAGGTGCCTGGAACACGTCCGCACATGAATCACTCTCTCTCTCCCCCTCTGTGCTTTCCCATCGTTGTGTGTTTTCTGGGAGCAGTCGCGCTGTTGTGCAGTTTGCTGGCTGACGAGAGGACCTGTGGCACACCTTGGACATCATTGCTGCCCGGTTTCCCAGGAAACAAACTGCAGTTATCTTGAAAAGAACCAAGTTCTTGCCCCCTTTTTTTCTTTGAAAAGGCAAGTGTGCTTTAAGTTCAAATGAAACACGACTAAAATCCCCACCACCCAAATACAGCCCCTACTTTAGTGTTTAAGGGTCACAGGCTGGGACAGGGTCTCTCAGTCTCAACACTATTGACCTTTTGGGCCAGCACATTCTCTGTTGGGGAGGGGGCTGGCCTGCCTCTGCCCACCAGATACCAGTAGCCCACTTCCACCCCCCAGCCCCCTACTGTGACAACCAAAAATGTCTCCAGACATTGTTGAATGTCCCAGTGGGAGATCAAAATCACCCCTGGCTGAGAATCGCTGGATTAGAATTAGAAGGTTGATGTGACTTTTAGGATCCTTTCATGCTCTCAAGTCAAGTCAGTCACGTACAGAGACAAACCCAAACCAAACTCATTGGTTGACCCAACGTTTCCTGAGTTCTGATGCCCTGCTGTGGCACTGTGCCGAGTAGCAGGATCTCAGACATCAATAAATATAGTCCCTGCCTGCAGAGGGTTCACAGTGTGGTCGGGGAAGTGGACATGTAAACGGATAACCATATATCAATGGGACTTAGTAGGTGAAAGTAAGTCGTATTGATGGATGCTCTGTAGACAAATCTATCAGATCACTGACCACACTTTTCACTTTTCAAATAGTTGCTCTGGCTTCCTGCAAACAGAGGCTGATTTGAAATGGGGTACCTCATGATCATTTCTTGCTCATTTCTCCTCCTTGGAGCCTTGCTCAGGTTGTTCCTGCCTGGAAGGCCTTATCTCAGACTTATAGCTCCATATCCTCCCTGCCATGCACAGAAAAGCTCAAGACCTACCTCCTCCAGGAAGCCATTCTGGATTTCTTTAGCTTTCATCAATGTCTGTCTACCAGACCCCCAATATAACATTCCCAGTCTCTTCTGCTTATGGCAAACTGTATTGTTTGCTCCCCCTCTGTTTCTGTTGACTTATCACTCAAGTAGATGGTGGGCTATTTGAAGGTAGAAACCCCATGTTACACTGGATTATTCGCAGCCCATCACATAGACTAAGCAAGTCACCATTTGATTATTTACCCTTGACTTAAATTTGGTATGGAATTTTGAAAGTCAAAATCTGTCCATGCTGGGAAAAGCAAGTAAAAGAAAAAGAAGTTAAAAACCTGAAGCCAAGGCGTGAGAAGCATTTGGTCTACTGTTCTTCTGCCTGGCACCTTCTTTTCTGACTACTGAACTCTTACTGGTGCTTCAAAACCCCAGGTCACACATTAGCACCTTCTTTATGCTTTACATAGGTCTTGATTATGAAGTGTATCTTTTCTCTGTACTTTTTTAGCACTCTTTGCACAAGGGGATTGCTGTGAAAGGGTTCCCTTCAGTTATTGACCATGTGTCTCCCTCCGTCATTGGACAGTTAGGTGTTCAGGACAGGGGCTCGGGTATGTCATCCTAGCATCCCCTTCAGTACTTTCACCTGGCCTGGAAAATGTGAATGAATGACCTAAAGGTTAAGCAAAGAGAAGATCTCCTTAGTGGAGAAGAACTTGTTCTCTAAGATTCCTATAAAACCTTTACCGATGAGAAAACTAAGGGACAATGAGAAATTCTAGGAACCAGTGGGAAAGGTATTTGCTCACTTGCTTTATTAAAATATAGCTCAAAGTAAAGAATAAAATACAAAAAAGTATCATAGCTAACTGTCCCTACCCCCATTTACAGGGGCTTAATGACCTGCTAGATTTCACTTATGAGATTTACAGTTCTTTTTATCAGTGGAAAAGATTTCTTTGCACTCAAGGAAAATGATCTGTTAATCATGGTAGGATGTCAGGAAATGGGATATGGTTTGGGGTGTAATGAGGAGCTGAACAGGTCATCTCCTGATGCATGAGTGATCATTCTTTCTTCAGACTTTATCTAGAAGTATCTAAAAGCAGTCTCAGTTGAGGTTCTTTAATAATAGTTATAGCTAGATGGGCACTGACTAGTGTCCAGACACAACGGAAAGCATCGTGTGTGTGTGTGTGTGTGTGTGTGTGTATAAAATTACTTTTATCCCCGTTGTAAAGTTGAGAAAAGCCATACCAAAAAGAGGTGGAAATATTAGACCCTGGATTCAAACCTGACCCCAGAGTCCAAACCCATTCAACCTTCCAGGAAGATAAAAGCTGAGCAGGCGTTCTTGAGATAAATGGCTGTCTTAGGAATTCCTTCTCAGTTGGGTTGATCTAGAATCCATATTTAATTTAGAAAATTAAGTACATTTCAAGTATTTTACTTTATAACATAAGGTAATATACACTATCTGTCTTAGTTTCCTAGCTGCTGAAATAAATACCAGACAATGGGTTGGCTTAACAACAGGATTTTATTGGGCCACAGTTTCAGAGCTAGAAAGCTAACTTCCTCCTGGGGTTAGTATCTTCTGGCTGCCTGGCAATCTTTGGGGTTCCTTGACTCTTCCTTCACATGGCAATGCATATGGTGGCATCTTCTATCTTTCCTGGTTCTGTCAGCTTCCAGCTTCTGACTGCTCCCATGATTTCTCCTCATCATGTCCAGTTGCCTTTGCTCATAAGTACTTCAGCCTTATTGGATTCAGGCCACCCTCGTTCACACATGGCCACAGGGGAACCAATAATATTTTCAAAGGTCTTGTTTACAATTGGGTTCAAAACACAGAACCAAGTGTTAGGACTTGAACATGCCCTCTGTGGGGGACATGATTCAATCCCCAACGCCAACTAAGCAAATAATCGCCAAAGAGATTTCACTCATTTTGCAATTCTTAAGGATTCTTTCCCAGGGTTTTAAAGTAATTGGTTTTATAGAGGTATAATTTATATACTATATAAAAGTCACCCATCTTAAGTATATAATTCAGTGTTTTTAGCAAATTTATGGACTTTTGCAACTATCACCACAATCAGTTCTAAAACACTTCCATCAAACTCAAAACATCCCTCATGCATTTAACAGTTTTAATTATAGAATTCTTAAGTGGTATATGGAGAAGGAGATGGGGGGACGGTGGAAGGAAAGTGGGGTAGACTGAATCACGCCCGCCACAAGATAAGTTCAAGTCCTAGTCCCCTGTTCTGTGGGTTTGAGCTCATTTATTAACACAGTCTTTGAATATATTAAGGCCAAATCAGGGGGGCCTTAATTCGATACGACTGAAGTCCTTATAAGCAGGAAAAAGTCAGATACAGCCATTGGGCACAGCCGCAGGAGGAGATGGCCGTGTGATAGAGGATTTCTGGGAAGCCACCACCAGGATGCTGCAGACTCTGGAGAAGGCATGGCCTGTGACGCCTTGATGTTGGACTTCCAACCTCCAGAACTGCGAGCCAATAAATTCCTGTTGCTTAAGCCCATCCGTTTGTGGTATTTTGTTATAGGAGCCGTGGCAAACTAAGACAGAAAGGAAAGATAAAACAATAAAAAGAAGTGATCACTTGAGGAAAATGTAAAGTAGAAAAGGGGCCTAGAAATGACTTAATTGAAATTTTCATTTTTTAAAGATCAGGAAGAGAAGGGGCTGAGAAGTTGGGGGAGGGGATGTGTTTGACCAAGTTGGTGATAGGATCTAAGAACCTGCAGTTACCAGGATGTAAAGGATGGCGACTGAATGGAGAAGTTCCTGTTATCTGTTGGTGCTGAACAAACTATCCCTAAACTTAGTGGCTTAAAACAACCCTTTTATTTTCTTCATGATATTGTGGTCAGTAAGGGTTCAGCTGGGTGGTTTTCCTGTGATCCGTGCAGTGTAATCGGCGGGACCTGGGGCTGGAGGACACACTTTCTCCCCCTGCCTACTGCCTCAGTGGTCCTTGGTCTCCTCTTCACATGGCTTCTGACCCCCAGGGCTTCCTGTGTGGCACAGTGGGCTCAGGTCACCACACTTCTCATATGGTGTGGCTTTCAAGAGGGAGGAAACTGGAGCTGCCAGGACAGCTAAAGCTATGCCTGGAACTGACATAGACTAACTTCTGTCATGTTCTATTGATCAAAGCATCCCTTACTCAAGAGGGGTAGAAATAGATGCTACATCTGGGTCAACATTTAAAAGATTACATGGCAGTGGGAGATCGGAGGAAAAAAGAGACTGTGGCAAAAGAGCATATGGAGTGGTATGTATTGTTGCAGCCATCTTTGGAAGGTTTAAGAAGCAAGAACAAGACGAGGCAGTAAGCCTCTGAGACACCCATCACCACCAGACCTGATTCTTTCTTGGGGCCCTCTCAGTCATTGCCTTGAAGGATAAAGTTAAAACTCCATGGCTAGGCCAGGAAGCCCCTTGTGAGCTGGCTACCACCGCTTGCCCACATGGATTCTACTCTCCAGTAACAATAAAAATCTCACTATTTCCCCAACCTTCCAGCCCCTTTGCATATATACCTTTTTCAGTTTGTCCTTCTGCACAAATTCTGTGGAAAAGATGATCTGCCCCATGCTATGGTCCCTAAATACCAGAGGTGCCATACTAACTATCAGGAGAAAATACAGTATTGGGTCTATATTAACTGAAGCATTTCAAATGTGGAGATGGTTGGTTTCAGTGAAAATTCTGTTCCAAGAGTAAGGGTGAAAGAGCAAGAGTCTGAAGAGAGTTTTAATAAGCTCCTTTAGCAAAGGTAGTTTTCAACACCTTGTGGAGAGAACAAGTAAATATGGTTATGACCACCTGCTAATTACTTAGATAGAGATCCCATGGGGAGCTTATATTTAAACATAATTAATACTGATTATTGAGAGGAGTAATGAAATAAAAATACATTGTATGCAGATGCACACTTTTAATTCATATGGAGCAAAATCTAGTTTAAGACTAACTATAATGGACAGTTGACACTTGGGGCAAATTTCCCTGATTTGAAATAATGGATCGCACCTGCTTTTGTTGCAAGAAAGAATTAAAACAGAGAAAGGGAGAAAGCAGTATAAGCTCTTGAAAATTGAAGAGCTAAAATGTATTACTTCAACATTTGGCCTGTTAACTAGGAGCTAACAAGCTGTTAGCCTTTGCCAAATAAGAAAATCTATGTCAATCAAAACAACTTAATTAGAGTTAATATTGAGAGATGGGATATGGATGGTTCTGGAAGAAATAGAAAAAAAAAAAAAAGTGGAGAAACAAATGTTTTTCTCTTGAGTGAGAATAGTTGTTTGAATAGTTGTCGCCCCATCTTCATCTTCAGTTATTCAAGAGATTTTTCTCAGTTAAATACAATCTTCCAACTAAAATTACCCAAGAACACTTTCCATACCTTCTGCCAGATAGGAGAGTCTAGAGACCATAGTCCGTATTTCTAAAGACTTGGCACCTGGGAAAAGGACATTTCAGTAGGAGGGTTTTTCTAGATGGACGTTTCTCTCAAGGGCTCATCTCCTGCATTCAGTTACTGCCCTGGTCCCTGGCTAGTAACAGACCTTGCTCCCATTTAGCGCCCTTCCCCTCCCCATGTCTTTGGGCCCTGCTAGTCTTGCTTCTCACTTAGTAGCCAAACCTTTATGTATGAATTTTCACCTTTCCTGGACTTCCATTTTGAAACTTTGGAGGCTTCTCTGGACACCCTGGCCCTGGCCTGGGATTTTTGGTCCCACGTGGCCTTGGGCCAGTCTCTCCTTTGTCCTGATTCACCTAGGACTTTATGCTGCTGGTCCTGAAGGTAAAGACCAGCCTTACCTACTGCATTGCCCAGCCCCAGCTGACCCTGGAAAAACTTCCTCTACCACAGTAAAGCCTTCTTAGAGGCCATCTCTTCCTGGGTGCTTCCTCCCCCAGGGAAGCAAACAGTTCCTCTCCTACCTTGTAATCCCCTGGCCCAGACTCTTGGCTTGTCCCGGCCACTCACCCAGGAGCCCCCAACCTGACCCTCCACACAGGGAGCTTGGCTCACCCCCCCTGAGCTGCCAGTATGGACTGAGCACACCTCTTTAGTCCTGGGACATGGGGACATGGTCGGTCAACCCTCCTGGGATTTCCAAGGAATGGTTTCTGGAGGAAAAGTCATCTTTGATATTCTGAGCTGTGTACAATAGCACAAACCCTCACTTAGAACAAGCCCCAGTACATGTGGGGAGCTGCCCATCCACCTCTCGGTGGATCTGGGGTCAAGGCACAGTCCTTCCCAGGATTTGTGTTACCAGTAGCTGAGAGACCTACAGTGAAGGTTGTTTTACACAGGAGAATGGATCCAGGGGTCTCCTCCATCCTCATTCTTGTGGAAATTGCAGCCAGCAATTTTGAGATTTATTTTCTCTTTTTAATCACTGTGAATTAAATTCAGGTCGATAGCAATCAATTGAGTGATGATAATTTTAAATGAGTGGCCTCTTTTCTCAAAAAATGTAAGCAATCATGAAAAACCTTTGTTTTCCTTATACTTTTTTTCTTCTATTTTAATTTAAAAGTTAAATTTGCGGGGAGGATGGCTCTCTAAACAAGAGTGAGTCTTTCCATCCATAACCTCCACATTTATTTCAAAAGTCTTCTTTAATTTCTTTCAGGAATGATTTGTTGACTATCTTTTAAATAACTATCCCTAAGAGATGTATGATTTTTGGCATCTTTTAACAAGTTCTATTCGTTTTGTCATTTTATTTTCCAGTTTTTTGCTGCTGGTATTTAAATGCAATTAATCTTTGTTTATGGAACTTGTATTTTGTGGCTTTGCTATATTAACTTGTTAATTCTATTAGGTTTTTTCATAGATTCCCTAGGATTTTCTACATGATAATTGTGTCATCTAAAAATAGCACAATTTTATACTACTGCTTTCACACTCTTTTTACCTTTTATTTCTTTTTCTTGACTTATTGCACTGACTAGGACATCCAGCACAATAATGAAAGAAGTAAATAACTGCATATTCCTTATCACAGGAGGGCAAGCATTCATTTTTCACCAATAAGTATGATGCTTGGTATATAAGTATTTTATATATTCCCTTTATCCCTTTATCAGATTAAACTTTCTTTCTGTTCCTGGTTTGCCCAGAGGTTTTTTTTTTTTTCTTTTAATCATCATGGAATGGGTGTTTGTTAGATGATTTTATCACATATATTGAGATAACTTTGTGTGTGTGTGCATGACTTTTTAAAGTTTGCTTATATGATGACTTTCACTGATTGATTTTCAAATGTTATCTCAGCCTTGCATTCCTGGAATAAACCTCACCCATGCATGCTGCATATTCTTTTTATATATTATAATGTCCTTGTCGAGTATTGGTATCAGGGTTATGCTGGTCTCATAAAATGAGCTTGGAAATGTTTGTCTTCCTTTATTTTCTGAAAGTATGTAAGATTGATATTATTTTTTTCTTAACTGTTTGATAAAATTCTCCAGTGAAACTATCTGGCACTGGAGGTGTTTGTATGTGTCTGTACATGTTTGTGGGAAGTCTTGGATTACAAAAGCCCTTATTTTACAGATACAGGATTATTTGTACATTGTTTCTTCTTGAGTTAGTTTTGGTAAGTTATGTTTTCCAAAGATTTTGTCTATTTCATCTATGTTATTGAATGTACTGGAACCTAAAGCTTTTTTTTTTCATCTGTAAGATCAGTGATTATATACCCTTTTTCATTTCTTGTGTAGTCTTATTATGGCTTTACTAATTTTTTCAAAGAAGTAGTTCCATGTTTTCTAATTCTTTTCATTAGGTTGTTTAAAATTCACCTTGCTCAGGCATAGCAAATTCTTTTTGTCTGATTTTTATCTCAGTTCTGATAAGTTTACGAAGACGCTTTTCTAGCAGAGAAGACCCATACAAAACCATGAAATCATTTTTAATATGCAGCCTATATATACTCTTCCCCAAAGAGTGGGCATATAATTAATGGAATGTTTTATCCACATGCCAAATTGATTACACACTGTGATGTTTTCTGCCAGCGTTTCGAATCCCAACTTTAGTGATGCAATTTTTAAACACCATCTAAAGATGATTGAAATTTTTTTTAGCTAAATCCATTTTTCTAAAGAGGACACTTCTTAAGAGCAGGTGTTTTCTCTTGTGACACTGATGACTAATCCCACTTGTCATGCTGCACAATATAAATCACCGTATTACAAATCTATTCGCTTGTGATTCATATCTGTCCTGACTTGTAAAACCAAAGATGAAACGGACTGCAGTCTGAGTGATTGAGTGCATGCTGAATGGATCTACTTCTGCTCTGGGTTCAGCGTAGTTCCCTCTGAGCACGTGCTATTTTCAGGGAGGAAATTGGGTTCTATATTGAGAAGATGCATTAACTCTTTCAGACAATGGGATGACAGGTGCAACTTTCGAAATAGCTTCCCGGGGATCTGATGGAGTGCATGCTTTTCCCAAGTGTTTAACTCATCGGCCAGAAATGATTTATAGGAAGGATGGATTCTGGGTCTTATGTTGGCTTGAGCATCCACTTTAAGCTTTCTGGACTGTGCTTGCTTTGAGGAAAACTGGGGGTGAGATTTATAGCCCTTCTTCCATCCTTTCTTCTCTCAAGGTAGTAAATAGACTTACATTAATTAGTCAGATTTCATTGGTGAAAGCAACAGTGTTTGGTGTGTTTCCACAGCAGTTTGTGGCAATCATTGGGGTATTTCCCTAATTTCCCATGAAGAACACCCCGCTGACATGGACCCATGCACGATGTGCTGCACAGTGATGTGCCTCGCCCACATCTTTTCTAGAACTGGTGGATCTTACTTACATGGTGTGTCTCTTACCGGTTGTGTATAAAGAGAATATTAAATAATGTCAAATGTGAGTTTATTTAATCCCTCCCAAGCTTTCATTAAAATTGAAGAGACATAGCTCCTTGAGATTGTCTTGTTTATGTTAATACTCATTTAACAAACACCACATCTTTCAGATCCAAGAATTATTTGAAGATGCTATTTAGAAAGCCGGAGATGAGAGTCAGTTAACACTTGGCTGGGCTGATTTCACGCATGTTGATATTTTTCAGCCCTACAACCACCTTTCAGATAGGTATAATTATGGCCAAATTTTTTTCCCTTTCAGATGTAGATAGAACATGTCAGTATAAGCAGGCAGAGAGAAGACGTGAGAGCAGATAAGAGTAGGCAGAGAGTAAAGCATTTAATGAGAACTTAGGCTTTGGAAGATGAAAGGTCTGAGTTTGAATTCTTGATTTTCTATTTGCTGGTAGTACAGCCAGAGCTTGAACTTTATCCTCTAGGCAACAATGGAAAGGATGTGGACAAAAGTATTAATCTGGTAGTCAGCTGGCTGATAGCAGCTAAAGTCCAGCACTTAATACTGGGTGTGTTCAGCTCTGGTGAACACGAGGATGAATCAGACTCAACTTCTGCCCATGGACAACGGGGAGGTCGGCGGCAAGCTGGGATCCATTTTAAAAAGATGTCAGCACTAAACAGGCGAATAAATAACGTTTATTGTGGGGGCCCAGAGAAAGGGTTCTGCTTAAGGGAGGAAAGGCATGAGGGGAAAGCCTTTTAGGAGAGGTGGTGTTAGAACAGGTATGGATGGATGAGAGATTTCCTCAGGCGAGACAAGGGGGAAGGGCACTGCAGGCTGAGGCAAGAGTGTGCACAACGCACAGTAGGACCAAAATAAAGAAGTATGTGGCACGTGGGGGAATCAAAAGAAGTCAGATGAAGTTAAATTGAGATTTTCTGTCCTTCCTTCCTGGCTTGCATCCTTCCTATCCTCCCTTTCCACTTCCTTTCAAACTCTTTTGCTTAATCTCCTTCCACCCCTTTCTTTCATCTTTCCTTCAACAATGATGTGCCAGGTGCTGGGGATATGTGCTGAAACAGACATTTAGCCTTTCTTTGGTGGCACTTAGAGTGCAGCCCAGGAGAGGCAACTGTCCTTCCCTTAGGAGTGTGAACCTGGGCGTTTCTTAGAGGAGGAAAGAATGACTTGTGGCCGGAAGTCCAGCTGGAAAGCTCTTGCAGGAGACCAGAGAAGACAGACTGGGAGCCTTTATGAAGAGAATTGTAGTGGCATTGCAAAGACAGTGGGCTATGCAATTAATTATTAAAAGCGCTCAGTAGAATCATTATTTAGAATAGTGTAAGGTAAGAGTTAAGAGAATGGACCTAGGAAACACACTGCCTGCGTTTATATCTCAGCCTCAGCTCTTACTAGGTATCTAACCTTGGGCAAATGTTTTAGCATCTCCCTGCCTCAGTACTTATCTGTAAAATGGGAATAATAATAGCACTCCCTCATAGGCTTGTTGGAGGATTAAATGAGTTAATACATACAACCTCTTAGAAAAGTACCTGGCACATACTGGTCCTATATAAATATAGGCTATTATTCTTAACTACCTCTTCTATTGCACTAAATGAAAGTGGGTATCCAAAAGAGGAGCCAATTTTTCCCACTTTTGCTAAAAATGCTGTGTCCAGTAGTTTGTTGGGAAGAAGTGAACAGTTTTTCAGGAATATAAAATAGTCTCACATATTCAAGTATCATGGAAAGAAATCAAATAATAGCAACTATTTAGAGCCAACCTGGTCATTGTTACAGAACTCCCCCCACCCCAAACTTGGGAAGAAATAGATGAATATATAGAGATGAAGAGAATATATATATATATTTCTCCTCTGTGTTTAGAGGAGAAAAATGTTCAGTGTTCAGCAGCTGGAGAGTTTTGTTCAAGATTCAGAAATCTCTCACAAACTTAAATCCAGCCTTGTGTGCCCCTGGGGTGCAATGAGAGGTCCTTGAGAGACTCATCTCCTGTTTTCATTGTCCAAGCTGGTGCTGCACCACACTGCAACATGAGGTCCAGCGTGTTAGATGATGTCTCTGTCCCGGGTGTGGCCGCCGGGTGAGTACTTCCTATCAGGTGCAGCCAGTGTTAGTTTTTCTAGGGCAAGAATGGGAACAATCCTTTTTGTACATAATGGTTAAAATAAGAAAGAACAGTATATAATGAGGCAAAGATATGACCAAGGTGATGTGAGTGATCAAAGAAAAATCCCTGTGTTCATATGGGATTTAATAATTTTGGTTTCAATAATGGTCTGTCTTCATCAGCTGGCCAGGGAGATTGTGTTAATTTTAAGGTTTATCCCAGGATACGAAGAGCATCTATGTACGTTTAAATGTACACATTTGCATATTTGCCTCATTAGCCAGAGTGATATAAAAACAAATTCAGGGAGCTAATTACAGACACTGTATAATTTATCCTTCTTTACAAAAGAAACTTCAGAAATCCCAAATTATTTCTTATAACCACAATAGAAAGTGATTTCTATGATAATAGTAAATAATTAAGCTTCCCACTGTACTGTAATCAAGAATTGTTTTTTTTTTACTAGCTTCTTGGCATAATTTTAAGCACACTCACCCTAAGCCTCCCCAGGCACTTGTATTTTAAACCCTTTTATATTTTGTGTCACCAAACAAGTGTGACGTGTCAGTGTCTCTTGTTCCTGGTAAGCCTGTCCCTTCACTCATCCCCCTTCCCTGCCACGGAAAAGGTAAACCTCACGTGTCTGCAGCCATCTGAGCACGGCCTCCCAGCCCCCACAGCCAGATGACTCCAGGGTGCAAGCCACCAAGCTTCCCGGTGGCCCAGGAAACACCACAGCCATGTCCAGCCGTCATTCCCACTTTGCCTAAGTCAGCAGGTTCCGCAGGGTCTGATCACATTGTGCTTATGGGCACCGTATTAGTACTGAATTATCACACAAGCAGGTGTAGCTCAAATCCATTAATAAGTCTACCTGAAGCTAAATATAATTAATGATACCATATTGAGCTGCTGAAATTGAACTCCATTAAAATTACCTCATGAATCTGGAACATCACAGAGGACTAATGGCAAAAGAAAAATAGATACCAGCAAAGATCATTCTTGGTGGACCTTCTTACTCTCATTTGATTATCCAAGACTCTTGTGATTCAGGCATAAACATTTCTAAGCACACGGCCTACTGTGCGAAAAATCAAATAAGCACACTAACACACCTAATTTGCCTCATTGATTTAGAAGTAAGCTTCGTTTTCATCTATCTGATGTGATTAGTAAACTCATAAAGGGCAACATACTGCGTATAGACATGGTGCCATCTCTCTAGGATGAATGTAAAGTGTAGGTGGAGTGTAGATTGCTTACCCATGTTCTTTTTTTTTTTTTTTGTAAATACTTTAATTTCTGTCTACAAAGTGAGCATTAGACCCATGTTCTTTTTAATGCAGATATTAATGAGTATCAAATCTAAAACTTGGCTTGAAATACAACATTGATTCAGCTGTAACCATAGACTAATATAGAACAGTCTATTCGTTCAGAATTGAAAAAGCAATAAATGTTTTTTAAGAAATGAATATTCATATTAACTCACCAACCTTTAATTTGTGGTTTTGTTTTTAAAAGAAAAATAAAGTAAATGACTTTAGAAAATGAAATGTTTCAAATGCATTTTGGTATGAAATCCTTAACCAATGTAAAATTTATGATTGTCATGAATATGCAAGGCCAAATGCGTACTTAAAATATTGTATGTAAATTATATGTTTACAATGTAAGGGAAAGAGAAAGACACAGACACACTGAAGGAAAGAGGGAAATTGTGGGTTGTGATAGATTTGCCATGGGGATGCACGTACTCAGACTTAAGGTAAGTTGTTCAAAGAAATTTCAGATTCATCCAATGGACACTGATCGTTCAAGCTCACTTTTCTTTTTAAGGTTATTTTTAAATTATGTAAAATTCTTCTGAGAAGCTGTATGTTGCAACTGCCAGAGCTCGTTCACACAGAATGAGAATGCGTGGGTTGTTCTGAGTTTCATTGTTCACTGGCAAACCATAATAACTCTAGTCTGTTTCTGTCTTGATTCTGCAAAAGTGAGAACAAGACTAATCAATTCTCCCAAGCTGCTGGAATCCTTGAAAGATTTTTGATCATTTATACTGTACAGCCTTTCAAATATTGATACTTAGGGCATCAAAATAATTTCCTCATTGAATAGCATATGCTAATACAGTTCATGAGTTTCAAAGATACTCCATTTGTGTACAAATTCTAAATCTTGAGAAAAATGGCTTTGTGGATTACCCACTAGATAATAAAAAGTCAGTAATATCTGGGCATATGAAAAGTACCAATAAAAGATAATGTATACTTTTGTAGTTCCCTTATGATTATTCTACTTTGTATTACTTTAAATGACTTTTTCAGCTGATGTTCTTATATGACTTATTTGTGTGGTTTGTTTGTTTGTTTTTACAATTTTCTATGAAACAAGAGACATTTCCCCATTTTGCAGTAGCCAAGTGTGTTAAGAGCAAAATAAATTACCAGCCATAGAAGTCCTTTACAATGTATCTTCAGAGTGTAATTAATTTCATGCATGTGTGAAAGATAATAACATGATTCCCAGGCACGACATAGTCCTCAGCCATTCACACTCAGTTCTGTTATCTGGAATAAAACTAGATTAAACTTGCAGAATGGGGAATTCCTGAAAATAATGAAGTAAAGGCAATTCATTAAACTCTACGTGCTTTTGTGTTTTTTATAGCCTGAATGAAATGGGAAAATTCATTTGGGGGCCAATCAGATTGAAAAAGGGACTAACGTTATGAAGAGAAACGTGGGGCTGAAAATGTGTGTGTGTGTGTGTGTGTGTGTTTTGTCTTTTTAAATTATCCACAGCACCTTTTTCTCACATGCCTCTGTTTTTCTTTTAGTGGCAAAGCATTTCTATAACACTGGTTGAGAAAGTTCAGATGATTGCTGTAATCCTAGGATCCCTGTTCTTAATAGCAAGTGTGACTTGGCTTCTGTGGTCAGCCTTCAGCCCCTATGCAGTGTGGCAGAGGAAGGACATCCTTTTTCAGATCTGCTATGGAATGTATGGTTTTATGGATCTAGTGTGCATAGGTAAGCCGTGATGTTAAACCTTAACACATTGTCGGTAATCCCTTTCTTTCAGCTCTCCTATTCTCACCCGTCTGATCTAATATAGAACGTGGTGGTTCATATTACCTTGGTTGTCCAGTTTTGTTTTGTTTTTAACTATCCAGGGGTCAGAATTTGGCCACTTTCCTAAAATCACCTAGCACCTCTATTTCCCAAGCAGTGAAAAAATATTAATGGGATGATGGCCGTTAAAAATGACAGAGTTTGCAACTAAAAGGAAGGAGGGGTTGAAGGAATTACCTGGAGTGAGCGATATTAGGATGGTCGTTTATTTCTAAAGAATGAGAGCAAATCGGCCCTCCTGTGCAAACCTGGAAAGGCATTGGCTGATAATGCAAATGGCAATATTGCACATTTGGGGAGAGGACAGACACCTGGACGTCTTAGATCACAAAGATGACTCAGATTTCCTGAGGCCAGAAAGGGCTCCTTGGAAGGTTGGGGGCTTGGGGACAGGTTTTCTTGCTATCTTCTGCCCCTTTGTTTTACTTAGTAAATTCAGTGGCTTTGGGGAGAAAAACATCATCACTTTAGCTAAAATAGACCCTATGGAAAAAGTTACAAATGCATTGCGATTGGGTGAGCCGTCCTGTCCCGAATACCACGAGAAAGCAAAAGCTGACTCATGCAGTATTTATGCAGTGCCCGTGAGGGAGCAGAGCCACCGTGGTGGTGACTGGTTGGCAGTGGGGAGGGCGGGCTCGGAGAGGAGCTCTGCCATACCTGGGCCTTTCCCTGCTGTCCTGTGGGTTGCAGCTTAAGGGGGATGTGTAAAGGGCTGTGGTTTAAAGCAGTGATTCTCAAAGTGTGCGCCCTGGGCCAAGAGCAGCAGCCTTTGCACCACTGGTTTAGAAATGTACATTCTCGGACCTACTCTGTCAAAAAAAACTTCAGGGATTGGGCCCAACCATCTGTGTTTTAACACGCCCTCCAGGTGGTTCTGTTCCCATGCATGCTGAAGCTTGGAAACCTCTGATTTCAAGGAATGGATGTTAAACTTGGGATGAAACGATTTTATTCCTAATCCTGGCCATTGCTTGGACAGATCATCTTCATCTCTCCTTAATCCTGTTTTCTTACCTATAAGAATAGGAATAATTACTCCTCTGCACAGGTCTCAAAAAAGAAATAATGATTATATAAAATGATTGTGTTATTACAGATTAAGGATAGTTGAATAAATCAGAAACATTGAAATAACTTTGAGATCACTTAAATTTTTATCCTCAATTTACCAGAGCCTTAATTTAACTGGCAATTTCAATATTTTCGGTCACTACCTTCTAAACTAATTCTATAAATTTTTAAAATCTCATCAGCCCGATTTCCCCTCCTTTTTATTTTATTTTTCTCCCTTGTTACCCATGTAAGACTGAGAGAAAAGAAAATGATCAAATATTGAGCCAGCAAGAAAAATAGAAAGGAGGAAAATGTCATGAATTATCTGTAAAATGAGCACATGTGGCCTGGATAATTGGACTCATCATGTATATGAGCAATTTGAGTTAAATGTGATCATGCAAAATCTAAGCATTTTGGAAACTAACCATGAATCTAATTGCTAAGGTACTGCCCTAAGGAGAGAAGAGTCCCAAAATTATTCTACAAATCTCTTAACAAATTCAAAGAGAGTGCTTTCTCTATGCTTCAACATGAATGCTTTAAAATGTGATATTCCATTGATATTAAAAGGGGGAGCTGCAAACCAAAAGAATCATTAAGTCCCAGTCCAACCTAAAGAGGTAAAATGTCCAGTTGACTTTCTTGATAGCATTATGACAAAAAACAAGGATCAAAAGTATCCTGGTTAGGAAATTATTTTCTTGAATTTCACTTGTTTTTAGTGCTGAGTTAGTATATATTAAACTGTGTTTGGCATGTTTGCTAATGCCAGTGTTGTAAATAGGATTATTAGAATATTGGTTTTAAAAGCCCATGCCTATGAACTAATGATCTGCCTGTCATGTATGACAGATTTGGGTTTTTGATATTTTCCTGGAGGGATACTTTTGAGAGTGACTCTTTACCTAAGTTTTAACTACTGACAATACTTTGAATTGTCTTTGGTTCATCAAACCCAAATCTCATCATTCAGTGATCTACTTGTATATTTTGAAAAATTATTAAAGAATTCAGATTGAACAGCATTGTTTATTTCATATGCAAATTTCATTTAATTAGTCTACTTGGGCCCAAAGAAAATCTTTTAATTCCAAAAACTTTGTGAAAGGACTAGAATCACGAAAGAAAATACTGTTAGGTTACTAATAGCCAACCAATAGCTATTACCTTCTGTATTAGTTTCTACTAGCATTTCAAATTAATTCAAATGTCTACCAAGCAAATGTGGACAATAACAAAGTAGATTACTTTCATTGTACCTTGAATACCACTGACTGGAAGATTTAGAGTGAGAGTGTGAAAAACAGGTTTACAACTCTAAGTCCGATTGGTTCAGCTCAGTTCAATAAATATTTATCTAGAACTTTCTATGTGCCAGATACAGTATGAGGTGCTAGGAGTACCATTAAGAGTGGGTCACTTTCCTGTCCCCAAGGAGCTTACCACCTCTTGGGGAGGACAGGCATGTAAGTAGGTAATTAGAATATGATGGGATGTACACAGTTGTGCAAGTGTATACAGTTATGGAAGTATGTGCAGAGAATGGCAGTTGGGCAAATCAGGGCGGGATTAATGCTGGGGCGTGTTTGGGGAGGAACCATGCAATGGTATACAGTGAACTTTTGGGACGATTTCATGGGGAAGTGGTAGTCAAGCAAGCAGAAGGATGAGAAGATGTCCGGCAGGTGGAGAGATGGTCCTTTTTTCACCACTGGAGTTTGTTAGAATGGCTTCTGTTCAGAGGGTTTTAAAATATTTTTGAAACATTTCCACTGTCTTGTCATTCAAGCTCTTCAAAAATCATTACACCTAAATGAGAAGGAGCAGTTTGGCAGTTTCATGAATGTTCTTTTAAGAAAATAATTGCAAAAGCCCCAGAATTTTAAAATATGTGATAATTCAACCAATCCTGTATGCAATATTTAAGAACAGACATGATTGTGAAATGGAAATTTAAAAATCTGTAGAAAATTTGCTTCCTTGGGGAAATGTGTTTACTTGTTTCCAGAAACAGAATTTGTTTGCTGCTTTCATTCATTATTAATTAATGCATCTTCCTTATTCCCAAGATTTAGTTTTTTCTCAGTATTAATGTTTTGAATGTCCCCAAGGGTCTAGGTACTGTTACAGTCGAAATACATGGATCAGAGCTTAGCGCCGTACAGTAGAACTTTTCTGTGATGATGAAAATGTGCTAATCTGCTCTGTCCAACATAGTAGATACTAGTTACATTTAGCTATTTGGCACTTGAAATGTGGCTAGTGAGAGTGAGAAATTGAATTTTGAATATTGTTTTATTAACAATGTAAATTTAAGTTGCCACATGTGATTAATGGCTACCATATTGGACAGCACAGATTCTAAGTGATGGAATGGTAAATGTATAAGGGATTGATTTTTTTAAAAAAATTCCCTGGTCATGGTAAAGAAACTCTGTGTCCCAAGAAAGATGAATGAAGAAGTGAAATTGAGTTCAAGAGGTATAAGAGAGAGGTGTTAAAGTTGAGAGGTCGGTTGCTAAGAGGTAGACAGAGAGCCGTGAAGGACGACGTGCTCGACTGATGGCTCTTCTGTTACAGAAATCTTCTAGAAGACTTCTGTGGGTCAGGTGTGACTATTTAATTTTCAGTCTATACTTACTATGCAGTTCACGTCTGTTTTAAGCAAATAAAAGTGCACAGGGATATAACTTTATATTGTCGTTGGAGAGCGCTTTTAAATATTTAAATAGATGGCGTTCAGACTATGTGCACCAGGAAAACTAATATAAAGGATTTAAATCACTGAGATATTGTAGCCCAGTGGCAGTAATTTAGGAAGAAGTAATAACCATAGCAGGCTTGTATAGGATTCCTACTAAGAAAATTTGCACAGTGGACAAAGTAAGCTTAGCAAACCCAGAAATGAAGAGCAAATGAATGGTGGAAGAAACTGGGCACAGGATCTGGTTCTTAACTCCATACTTTGCACATTGTGAAAACAGAAGAATGTCATTTCCATTGATTGTGTGATTCAAAGGAATAAAGAGGAGTACATTTATTAGTGACTAGAAGGTCAAGGAGATGAGAGATGGCCATGTGAGAACAAGGAGTGATTTGATTAACTTGCCTTTAAAAAGTAAGCACAGTTACAAAGTCATTTTAGTGCCTGCTAGAACCAGGGGAGGTGAGTGCAGTTTCTTGTTATATAAGCAACAAACTAAAACCCTTTCATGTTAGTGGGATTGTACCTAATCTAATTAGCACTATAAATTAATGCCAAACCCCTGTCTGGAAGATGTTTTACCATCCTGGAGTCACTAAGGGAAAGAATTGGTTATGGTTATAAAATTAAGCAGCTCAATTACTTTTGTTCTCATTTTAATTTTAAAAATTGCCCACATTATGTATACATACTTTCAATTTTTAAAAATATAAACACAATTCATGTTTATATTTATGAAATACAAAAGGGAAAAGAGACTGTTCACGCCCCTTTCTGTTACAACACTCCCTTTGCAGAAACGTCTCCTCTCAACATTTTGATGTATATTCTCCAGTCCCTTTTTGTTAAGCATTTGGGCACAAAGGCACATACACACTTAAGTAGTTGGCTTTTTATTTAAGTGGGATCATACTATACGTATCGTGGAGCAAGTTATCTTTCTCATTCAACGATATGATTTGGAGCTCTTTCTCATTAGACTCATTAGAACACGCGTTCAACGACATATGCAACCTTTTTTCTGTTGATGGATATTGAAGTTGTCCGCCCCCCCCCCCTTTTTTTTTGCCATTAGGAACAATGCTGCAAAGCTTATCCTTTTATGTGAATATTTTTTTATAGGCAAATTCCTAGAAGTGTAGAGTCTGGGTCAAACATGATGCTCATGTTAAATTTTGATAGATCCTTTCCAGTTGCCCTCTAAAAGGGCTTTCCCAATTTATATTTCCCCATAATGTATAAGAGAATTCTCATTTCCTCACATCTTGCTAACCATGGATATCATGGTTTTTTTTTTTTTTTTTTTTTTTGACAGTTTAAGTGGTAGTTAAATTATATTTAATAGTATTAGCAAGGTTTTCTTTAAATCAATCCTAAAACTATTTTAAACATCTGGGGGCACTTTTATCTGAGAAAATAAGAATGGTCACCCTGGGCCAGACAAATGTGCCACTCGTCCTGCTGGTATTCTTTGGGGGGTAGCAGGGACGTGAGGCTACTCTTTAAACACTTCCACCTTCTGAAGACAAAACCCAGCAGAAAGCACTGCCTCTCGAAAACCCCACATTGTGCAGTGCACGTAGGAGTTTCTCCTCTATTCTGCTTTTAACACTGAGGGGAAATCAATTCTCAGTCGGTTTCTTTTTAGTGTAGACCACGTTCCCTGAAATCACTTGAGGAAAACTTTTCCTCCCTCTGTCACTTGGACTCCGGCTTAAAGTACTGATTCTGATGTTGCTTGTTTACCATATTTACTTTATTTCTCAAATTAAAGCACAAATATGCAAAAGCAGGATATATAGATATACACACATGCACATGATATACTAACCAGGAACCAAAAATACCACTCCAGGCTCTTTTGAAATAATGAAATGTGATTGGTTATGCTGCCTTGCTTTTGAAAGCTACAAAGATTAAGGGATTACAAAATAACCTGAATTACATTAGAATGAGATTGAGGGGAGTGGGTTGTAGCTCAGTGGTTGAGCGCCTGCTTCCCATGTCTGAGGTCCTGGGTTCAATACTTCCTAAAACATACTAATAAAAAAAGAATGAGATTGAAATATCTTATCTTCACCTTACTTTACCAATTGTAATTGATTCTGAAAATAATGTTCCTGAGGAAAATATTCCTTCTGCAGCAAACTCATACTTGCCAACATTAAGCTTTATTTTCATATATTTTCAATCTAAATCATTTTTAAAAATTCATGTGAATTAGTATAGCTATTATTATAGTCTTTTTGAAAAATGTACTTTTCTCAATTTATAACCTACTTGGACACATAGAAGAAAACCATTTAAAGTCACCAATAGGATAAGAAATTCTCATTTCATTATAGAACTTTAGAACAAGAAATAAATAACAACATATTCCTATGATCTTGGATTGATTCCATTAGATACATATTTGCCTTTTAAAAAGCCAGGATACTTGAGGTCCTGGGTTCAATGCCCAGTACCCCTTAGAAAAATAAAAATAAAAAAGTCAAGATACTAATCCCCTCTTGCTTTTGATATTGTGTCACTTTGCTATTTTTTTCATCGCTGAACAGCTAAAAGTAGCGTGCAATTTCATGTTTTATTGACGTGAAGCTTTAAATGTACATTTTTAAACTTTGTGATACTATAAGAGTAAAGGTGAAAATTTGTGACAAATCAAAACTCTCAGGATGATCAAACTTTGTTACCGTAAGTATGTTCTCCCCATGGAGGGTGACAAGCCTCTCTGTGTAATGCCAGGGTTGTATCCTATTTAAACAATGCTTTTAAGGTCATTGTCCTCCCTGTGGGTAGTTTTCAAAGAATATAAACTAATTAGCATAAGCAAAGCATAATTACAAATGTAAATCTACTGCTTAGAGAAAAAAATTCTATTGCATTCCAAGCAAAATATAAATGACTTTTAGATAACATCCTGTTCAAGATTTTCCATGCTCTGGGGCATCTCTCAGTATGATTCAGAAGTCAACTGTGTTTCTTAAAATATTTTATGTGCGAAACATATTTCCTGAGAGGAGTGATTTAGAGAGAAATAAGTATTAGAGGCTAAGAGCAGGGGGGAAATTGGGTTTTCAGGTTCTTGCTTTGCCCCACAGTGTCGCCAGCCATAGGCAGGAGTTCAGGAGAGCAAAGGTTGGCAAGTTTTGCTCAATGTGCACCCTGGGGGTCGTTGTGGATAGATAGCATTTCTTGAGCTGTGAAATATTAATGGATAGACGTAAAATTTACCAAATCCCTCTGAATGAAGGGCGTCAATTTCCCTGTAGAACAGTCCCCAGGTGGCAGCACTGGGTGGGGCCTGTGGAGGCACTGAGCCCCACACAGAGGCAGCCGGGAATGTCTGAGGAGGGGACCCTGTTTCCTAAGCCCCCATAAGGGAAAGCCACAACCACTGGAATCCAGTGTGGCGCGACCCAGCCATCCTCACACCTCAGGCGCTTCCTACGGGAAGTAGAGACCAAAGCAGTTGGCCACCAACACCCCCCGTGTCTCTTCTCAGGGCCAACAAGCAGGACGGCCCCAACCCATTCACTGACTTGACAAAACATCCGAAACCCAGATCCAAGCTTTCATCAGAAAAGCTATTTCCAGGTACGCGCCTGTCTCCCCACACGCCAACCCTCCCGCCCAGTCACCACTGCCACCACCAAGGACAGCCGAGCTTTGAAAGTAGACAGGTCAGCAGACACCCAGAGTGGGGTGCAGAAGGCTCCTGGAGTGTCGATGCTTTGGGTTGCGCAGGAGGGTGGGAGAGGTCGCTGCTGCGTTGATCTGATTCTGAGTCTCATCGGAAGCTTTCAGGGGATGAATCTGCATGAATCCTAAGGCGTGTGGAAAAGAAACTCACTTTAAACACCGTTTGCCATAATAGTTAAGAAAGTTTATTAGCCCGGCATTTCCTTTTAGAATCTTCCTATCACTGTCATTTTCCCTCTAGACACATGAAGAAAATCAGCCACCTCTGCTTCCTGTACTTTGATTCCCTGATCTTTAATTTGGTCAGAGACCCCCATGCTTTCTAGCCCTACAGTTGTGCTTTTTTCTGGGAGCCCTTCCTTCAGTTTCCTCTGTAGGGAGGACAGAATCCTTCCTTTCCTCTGGCCCACGGCCCTTCTGGCTTTCTCCCTGCAAACTTCATCTGGGAAGCCGCATTGGCGGGGATGTTGCCCACGTGGCCGTGATTGCTGCCAGAATCGCATGTTCTGCTACCTCATGTGGAATCATTTCTTAAATTGAGTAGAATTCCTTATCAACCCAGATCGTTCTTTCCTGGTTTCAGAGTATCTCAGCGTGAAGTCCCACAGCTTCATTTAAGAGTCTGCCGCAACACGGCCAGCCTGAAGCACACGCATGAGTCCCTGGCCAGATGCAGCAGGAGCCTCAGACAGTCACTCTTCCCTGGGTAGCCTGGGCAGGCCTCTTGGAGGGACAGGCAGAGGGGCCCTTTGTAATTCAGACGTGCCAGAGGAAAGACAAATCGTTACCTTTCATATGTTTTGAAAAGTAGGCCTTTATTATCTCTTCACTCTGAAGGTATAAATTATAGGCTTTTCTCTGCCTTAATTGTACTGATGTTTACTAACTTATCTGAAGATTATTATCCTGGTTATTAGCGATGACTAATAACTTTTGAATGACCTCGGAAACCCCAGGAGATAAAGTAGAAGGACATGTCTTGTTTTTGCTGGATACCCTTCAGTGCTGGGCCTGGAATGGTCGCTCAAAGCTAATTAACCCTTTAGGCCTCCTTGTAAGGAGAAGAAGAAGAAATTAGGACCTAAACCTAAATTAAAACCTTCATCTCATTTGACCGTGTAAAGTTCAGGTTGTTTTGGAGAAAATTGTTATCTTTTAATTAGCAGAGCCACAGATAGGCTCGTTGGTTACTGGTGACTGAAGTTTCTTCCACAGGAAGTAGTATGACTGGATAGCCCTCTCTCTCAATTTGGGTCAGTTTAGTCAAAGAAGGTTCATCATTCATTCAGCCAACACTCATAAATTCTTACTGTTGGCCAAACCCGGGGTGTGGAACTAGATATAAATAGGACAGAGGTCAGCAAACTATGGCCTTCAGGCCAAACCCAGCCCACCTTGTTTTGGGGCAGCTCACCATCTAAGAAATTTTTTTTTTTTTTTTTTTGCATTTTTAAATGGCTGAGAAAATATCGAGAGAAGAATATAATTTTGTGACATCTGAAAATAATATCAAATTCAAATCTCAGTGACTATAAATAAAGTTTTATTGGAACACAGCCATGTCCATTCATTTATGTATTGACTGCGATTGCTTTTGCAGACAATGGCAGAATTCAGACCATATGACTTGCAAAATGTTTACAGTTAGTAAAATGTTTACTTTCTGGTCCTTTAAGAAGTTTGCCAACACTTGAATATAACATGCTCCTTGTTTTCCAGGTTCTAATAACCTGTTTGTGGAGCGACTTTTAGGGAAAGCAGCAATTAAAATACAACATGAAAAGTGCCAGGAGAGAAATGTATGTGAGAACAGATGGGATAAGGTTAATCATATTTAAGGTCAGCAGAATCTTTGGCAGGAAGAAAGTCTTGAGCTAAATTTTCAGGGTAAGCGAGAGTTTGCTACGTCAAGGGAGTGGGGGTGGGTGGGTGCTCTGAGAGAGGCAGCTGCCCACCTGGACCTACCAACACATGAAAGCATGGTATATATTTAAGGAATCATATGTAATTTCGTGTGGCTGGAGGAAAAGGTGCTTATTGGGAGTAGCAAGGAGGAGAGGAGGTTTGGTTTATCTAGGACTCTTTTGGGTGGAGCTTGGGAGTACGACCCAAACTGAAAGCTTAGGGAGTTCTCCTAACCACTGGATGAGTACTTGATCAGTTTGACCAGCTTGATGTTGAAGAAAGCTCTTTGATAGGGAGGGGATCATGGAGGAGGCAGTAGAGGGACATGTTAAGAGAAAGTGCGAAAGCTCTTATCATAATCCAGGCCACTAATTAGCCCTGGAGAGAAGCTGCTAGAAGCAAGAGAAGTTAATCACAAAATCTGGTAGTCAATTTGATGGAAATATGGGGTAGGCATGGGTAGTTAGCATAAGGGGGGGTGGTGCCATCAGGCTTGAGTCACAGGGCCTGATTGAATGTGCTCTTTTGGTGCAATTTTTGGGAAATCCAAGTGGATAAGGCCAGTAAGCAGCTGCATTTAAGGGTCTGGAGGTCAGACTGGAGGTTTGATTTGGAGATTGATATTTGGTAGGTGAAATCAGTGTCTTCGAAGGAAAGTGATTATGGTGAGATAAGCTCAGTTTGGAGACATGGCAAGGGAGGAAGCACAGGGAGAGAAGTATGATCAAAAAGAAAAGAGTGGGGTCAAGAGGAAGGAGTTTCTGGGAAGAGGAGCAAGTGGGCAACAGTGTCACATACTGTATCAAAAGTAAGTGAAATGAAGGCAAATTTACTCACTAGATTTG
The DNA here is from genome assembly GCA_026826555.1 of Tolypeutes matacus. Classification (NCBI taxonomy): domain Eukaryota; kingdom Metazoa; phylum Chordata; class Mammalia; order Cingulata; family Chlamyphoridae; genus Tolypeutes; species Tolypeutes matacus. The sequence continues at coordinate 17,049,490 of JAKSZT010010858.1, forward strand.
GCAATATGGGGGCTAGGGTGGGTAGACACAAGATTGCAGTAAATTGCGAGTAGCTTGGATAAGCAGTGGGGGGTTCAGAATATAATTTTTAAAATCTTGGCTCCCAAAGGACAGAGCTAAATGATGGCAAAATTGAGAAAGATTTTTGTTTGTTTCTTTTTATGGTAGAGTTGAGCATGGCCAAATATCAAGGAGAAAGAACCAGAAGAAAGCAGAAGAAGGGCTGAAGATACAAGAGTGGGAAGGGATAAACTGATGTCTCTACCTTGCACAGGAGGGACCCCCATGCCTGAGATGGGCATGAGGAATGAGAGGGTGGGCACAGCTGGAAATGCCTACGTAAGCTGCTATGGAAGAAGAAATTGAGGGAGCTTCTTGCAAAAGACCTCCCAGTTCTCAAGTATGTAGACTGGTCATCTGCTTAGACAGAGGAGGTACAACATAAAGGAAAAGTATCTGACAGGGCAGTAAGAGTCATGAGCTACTGCTGAGGGCACTGGGGAGAGGAGCTGAGCTAAGAGACAGGAAGGGTTGCTGGGCATGATTGGAAACCATCAGGGCTGGAGCAGGGGTGGGTTCAATCTGCACAGCTTTGAGTTTTTACCCACTGGATACGAGGAGTTAAGTGTAGAGAGACTGAACTAAGATAAGATGGCCCTGAACTGCAGATTTGCTGCATAACAGAGCTGCAGTGTCAACCTTGCCTCTCACCTCAAGTGGTACGAGACTGATTGTAGGATGGGCTGTGCTTTCTTGGCTATCAGAAAAGGACCCAAAGCCAGAAAGAAGCTGGCAGATTGAGAAAAGATCACACAATCCCAAGCTCAAAGTCATCAGAAGGTGAAAGAGGGTGTATGGAGATTTAGAAAGTGGGAGAGTGAGATGTTAGAGATGGTTGTCAGCAGTGGGATGCTAGAGCTTGGAGTTGGGATGGTTTCTGGAAGGTCCAGGCTGGAGTGAAGGAAGAGTAATGAAGGTCAAGGGATTACGCACATCAGGTTTTGGCCATCCACATGGACCCTGAAGTCCTGCAGGTCTAGGAAGGCTGAGGAGGTCCAGGAGCCAGGGGACAAATCATCCGTGACAGGTCGAAAGGGGACAGACATCTCTTGTGGCTTTGCTGTCTGTGCTGTGTGCACATGTGTGTGTTTTACGTGGTGTTGCTCTTTCTGTGACTTAACTCTCCTCCAGAAGAGTCATGGTGGGAATTGGAAACACAAAGGCTAGAGAACAACGGCAGCAACTTTAGAAAGCTCTGAGTGTGACCAGGTCAGTCTGAAATGAGTTTATTAAACAGTCCAAATCAACTTGGGAAAGGATGGCTTTCTTTAAGTGTGCAGTTTGATTATGGTACTAAATCATTTCAGGAAGAGCCACCTGCCCTCATCCAGAAGAGGCTGCTGCCTTAGCCTGAAAACCTGGAGACTGTTCTTCAGAACCGATACCTTCTCCTTTAGGGATCTCTCGCCTTCATTGCAGCAAAAACTTTCTCACTCAATAAAATGTGAACACCATCATTCCTTTAAATGACACTTCTCTGGAGAACAGTGAGCATGCAGGGTGGTGGGTGTGCTGATGGGGAAGGGGACAATCTGTTGAGCCTTCAGGAATCACTGAACCGAGCATAGAAATGAAGCCCATATATGTTTTCACCTGCTTGCAAATAAGTAGAAATAGGTTTTTTGAAAAAGAATCTCTCCAAAGATACACTGATCTAAGATCATGTTTACTTTGATCCAGGCAACATTCTAAGGAGATTACCTAAATTTTAACACTCAATCCTTCTACAGCCCTTTAAGATGTGGGTACTGTTATCATCCTCATCTTAGAGATGGGAAAACTAGGCACAGATGAAGTAATTTCCCCAAGGTCCTACCGCCAGGAAGCAGAACCCAAGATTCAAGTCCAGACCCTGATGCTCCAGAGCCTGTGGACAATGAAGACGAACGCTTTTGTGACTTAGTTAATTCTATTTATAATTGGGGGGGGGGACCGGGGGACCCCAAAAACAAAAAAACCTCCCTTAAAGGCTGAGATAACTAATTTATGAAATGTTATCTATACAGTATAGTGACACTCTTCTTCTTGAGGTACTATCTCAGATACCTCAGGCATGACATAGAGAATAAATTAAAAAAAAAAAAAAAAGTCTGGGGTGCTGGTTTTAGATAAAAAAGGGAGGCAGTTTTTCTCTAAAAGCCTAAAGTAATGTGATTTTTTGTGATGTCTTCATTTATTCTAAATTAATAGTCAAATTTATTTTAAAAATTAGTAAAAAGAGTGGGAGATATTTAATACATCATACCAAAAGCCACTTCTCTCTTTCCATTGTCTTGAGTGAAACAATTTCTTAATGAGAATAAGCTGTGTAAAGGATGGCACCCCAACCTTTGCTTTTTTGAATTGGTGACAGAATACTGAGAAAATCTAAGGTCTGAACCACTTTATATTCTGTTTGAAAATTCCATTAATATTTTCAATTAAAGAAATCTAACAGAAGTCTTATGAATGAAATTGAAGAGTTAGAAATATTAATTAGGCTAAGGTGGTAGCTATTCTGTTTGAAATTTTTGCCCACTGCCTGTTTGATTTAAGAGAAATGAAAAAGCCAACAAGAACGAAATTCCCTTCGCGGGCCACAAATATAATGCATTTTAATTTTAATTAAATGTTTCAGTTTAGATAATTTAAAATATCATCCTCCCCCTCCAAAAAAAAAAAAAAAAAAAAAAAAATAGAACCACCAGAACATTTGTGATTTACCCTAGAGATTATTGAAAATCATGTTCTGTGAGTTTGCACTAGACTGTTTATCTGTTGGCGAAGAAAGAAAAAATTTTATTTCCACCTGCAGCTAGGAAAAGATCTACCAATAGCCTCCTTCCCGGAACCAGTGTGGGAAACAAATGGAAATCTAAGGAAGTATTCCCATTCCTAAAAGCTTTCATGAACACAAAAGAGAGACACAATGCTTTTTGAACCAAATATTGTTTTCATTATAGAGCTATTTATTTTTATAAATTGTGAGGAGGGTCACTGTGGTCCTCTCATCTGAGTGAGTGCTACAAGGTACCCGGTAGCAAAAGAGCAGAGAAGAAGGTAAACCATCCCAGCCTTTGATGCTTCTGAAAGGAGCATTCGACATTCGATTTTGTCCATTTTGTGGTCAGTCTAAGCACTATCCCTGCAGACCACTGATGATCGAATGGGCCAGAGAGACTAGTGAGGCCTGGCTTTAGCCGAGGGCGGCCCCTTGGGTCTGCAGCTGGCGCAGTGTAAGGATGGAGCTAGGATTCTGGGCTCCGACACAAACGGGTTGTGGACCCAAAATGAAGGGGTTGGATTACATCATAGCCCATAGTTTTGAACTTTGAAATTCAGTGACTACGTTTGTCCACCAGGCTCTTTGTTCTTTTCTGATCCTTGTGATATATAATTTTACCCCTTTGCTACAAGGTGTTTCCTCTGCATGACTTGAAGGGCAGAAGCAAAGTATCATTCATCTGAAATGAATCTATTTCTAATTCATGCCCCAAGTCTCTCTCCACTTAGAGAACTATAGGATATCTTTCTCATCTATAAAGGTATTTTTTTTTAATTGAAATAATCATATCCATAGATTTTTCTCAAGCAGTTTGGAGCAGAAACTTCAATGATAAAACAAATCTCTTCAGTGAATTCCATTAATCATTGTTTAAACTTTTGGCCATATCTTGTATTTTATAGTGTATAACAATCCTGCAGCTTTTAAGGAATGCTCTGTGAATATGTCAATAATAAATTTGTGCTCCACAGCTAGTAAGTGAAAGATCAGAATAGTCTCCTAACTACCGAGAAACAAAAGAGTAGCATTAAAATAATTGATTGATGGATTGGCTTCTTAGAAAAACAAGTGACCAGATGAATGGACAATTTCCTTTTTATTGTCCCTTCTTGTTTTTCCCCAAGTAGCAAACAAGAATCCATGTCTGCTTTTTCAGCTCTAGGACAGGGCATAATCATTTTGTTAAGTGTCCAGACTCCTAATTTTTTATTAGCAGACATGCATTTGATGGCAGGACTAAACCTGATTGTGGTGGGCTCTGGTACAATTTATAGGAGTTGAAAACAAATGCTTGTAAATGATATTGGTTCTTCTGTCCCTGCCAGGCTTTCTTCCCATAATTTTTTTGAGGGGTGGGGGAAGGAGGAGGCTAAAACCCACTCTTAAGAAATAGGGGCCCCAATACCTATATCTCTTTCAACTCAAGTCTTGAAGAGCCTTTCTCAATTTGTTTTTGGTATCTTAAGACACTACTTGAACATTTCAGAGAACAATATTTAAGATATTTCCATTTCTGCTTTAATGACATTGTCACAACTCCAATAAGTCAATCCTTGTCATTCTCTCGATTCTAGTCATGTCTCCTCCCACTCTCTGTCTTTTCCTCTCTTCTCTCTCTCACTCTTTCTTGCCCACTCTCTCTCAAAGAGAGATTTTTTTAAGTCTTACTATGTACCAGGCACTGAACAATAATAGGTACCCCAAAGCAAGTAAGCTGTCCTCAGGGAGCACACAGCTCATGGGGGTGGGGGGTCACAGGCATCTAAACAAATGGTAGCAGTACAAGTGATAAATAAAATAGTGCCCTGTTCCCTGTGTAGAATGGTAGAGGGTAGGCAGAGGGAACAATTGGTTTTGTTTGAGTGGATCTGGGTCTTGAGGGTAGCTGCAGGAGAACAGGATTTCCAGGCAAAAGGAATTCTTGGTTTATGATTTTAGCTCAGGTTTGCCAAAAAGACAGAACTTAGAGCAAGGGGTTGAGGAAGAGGGAGGAATCTAGGTGAGCCCCAGGTTTCTGGATTAATTGACTTGGGGATGTCATTTACTAAAACAGGGACTACAGGATAAGAAGAAAATCTAACCTGTGTCGAGACTTTTCAGACAATGGTATGCTGCATTCACTGCCAATTACTAAAGGGCACTATTCCCAATTAAACTTTGGCTTTGCCTTCTTGTTCTGTTCCTAGGCAGGGAAGGCATCGGCCTTGAAGATCAGGCACAAATGTGCTCTTTGCATGGAGGCTGAAAACTGGGTGGGGAGGAGGACGGAGAGCACAGCCATGTCCTAGAACAGACACCATAAACTTTCACACATGTGCTCTCAGTTTTCACGATGGTGACCATGATTTCTTCTTGTAGGCTGTTATCTAATTGGAGGCTGGGGTAGGTTGGATCATCAGTATTTAGAAAGTAATCATCCTGTAGTGTTGAGGATTTTCAGTTGAGAGTTGTTTCTGAATCATTCTTTGTCCTTATCATGTTTCTTAAACAAGTTTTTATTACCAGTGGCAATGATGAGTCTGTCCGTGAGCTCTCATGGCCACCCTGCCATTCGTATTTGGCTCTCTGAATTTTACTTGGTTCTAGGCAGTTCTGTGGGCAGCAAAGCTCTGCACCATTTATATTCAGCAATAGAAAAATTAACACATCTTTTACAGATCCAGTGTATTTTATGTGGAATATTTCTTTATATTATTCCTGTATGGGCAATACTGGAGATAAATATTTATGAACATCCCCATATATGATCAGAACATTGTAGCTTCCAGAAGCCTGGACTTCAGGATATCTAGATTGCATTGTTTTTGAGCCTAATCACATTTGTGGTGGCATATGTGTTACCTTTCAGTCTTCATCTCTCTAAGTATCTTTATTTTTAGCTTATTTTTTGCTTTAAGCTTCATATATATCAGTCCAACAAAAACATTCAGCACGTATAGAAATAACTTATAGTTATTTCTTCAAGATTCATATTAGCAAGATTCAACAGTGAGGGGTAACTTTAAAATAACTCACTCTGCACTTACATGTAAGTTTCCATAACTGTAGGGCATTTAAATTTGGGGTAGATGGAGAAATAATGCTGAGAGGATAAAGGCATTTTATTACATTCCAGAAAAGATTATCACTTCACCAGATGCCTTACACCCCAGCCTTACTTAGTTAACGCTCTTTGGAGCAACCATGCTCTGGTCTTAACCAAGTAGCAACAGAAATTAAGGAGTTGAAAGTGGGCCACCTCATGAGATAGATGCTAAACTGTTCTAGATTGTGGGATTAACCAGGACTCAAAGTCACATTTTGCCTTCTGGTAGACTTGACCACTCAGAAAGACACAGGGTTACATCTATAAGTACTGAGTTTATGTATAAAAGTCACTGCATATGTATATGTATGTTATATATGTATATAATTGTATGTATGTATGTATGCATGCATTTATATATGTAAGAAGAGAGAAAGAAGAGAGCCTTCTAAAATTTAACCTAGAACTCTTGGCCATTTTCACAAGCAAGAGCCTTTTCTGGTCAAATATCTGCCGCGAGTCCTTTAGATTTCCCAAGGGTCATTTTGATTGAATAATACACAGGGCTTTAGTCTGAGTCCCTGTGGTTCCATCAAGTGGCTGCATTTCTTGGAAAGCTCGGGGCGCAGGCAGGGCATGGGCAGCTGTGCCTCTGAGAGGTGGGTTCACTAGAGGAAACACTCACCCCTTATAGAACTCCCTTCAAATAAGGTTCTCCAACTCTTTCCTCTCCTGTGGTGGGGAGGGGAGCAAGGGGCTATTGCATTGCACTCCTAGAAAGAGAACAGTATGTGACACACAAAGATATTAAAGGGAAGCTGATCGTTCAGCTTTGCCCAAGTCACAGCCTCCAGGACTTAGTTTACTCACATTCCAGTAAAACTGAAGCTTGCAGAGGGCAAGGAGTAATTTTGAATGCTAATGGGGACTCAGACAAAATCTGTTAAGTACTCTTAGCCATTCTTTGACTAGGATGGACTGTTGTACATAGGAAATTGAGCATGTGTAGTTGTGTAATGCATAAGGCTTACATGTAGACACATTTGGGCTCCAATCTTAACTTTGGTTCTTACGTCTTCATGATATTGTCTAGGTTTTAAATCTCTCTAGATCTCAGTTTCCTCATCTATAAAATCGTATGCTAATAGTATCAATTTGTACAGTTGCTGATGAGATTCAATGAAAGTCATGCATGTAATAAGCACTTAGCACAATGCTGGGCACAAAGTAGATACTTGATAAAAACTTAGCTTTTAAATTATGAAAAACAACCACACCTAATCCATACAAAAGCCGAGACTGGTAACTCAAAAAATAAAGTTGTCTGCCTAGTGGTTTGATGGTTAATATCAGATAAAATTTATTTGTATTCCACCATATAAGTGTTGCAAGTCTTTGTTAATTATAGAAGCTATGATATTGAAATAAACATAGACAAATGGTGTGTGTGTGAGCATCTGAACACGTGACGACGATGTGTGCCTTCTCCATCATTTCTTTGAGAAATTAGCTTATCTTTAGCACCATATAAGGATTTCAGCTAACATATCACTTCAAAGTTGGAATACATTTTACTTACATAAAAACTGTGCATTTAGTTCAGTGAAACCCAAAACTATTTAAATCTGCTTCGGTTTTTTAAGATTATTCCCTAATAAAAATATTCCATTACATACCAATAAGAGAATACTCCAGTTAGACATTACTGGCCAGAAAATGTCAACACATACACACACCCCAACTCTCAAAATCTCAAATTCCCACAAATCACCTCTTGTTGACATCCATGTCATTTAATAGCAGGTATCCTAAAATTTTGAATATTTGCATTTTGCAGAAGTTGTGTTTGCTCTTCCCTTCACATTTAGTGACTCAGATGAAAAAGCAAATCCTAGCCTGTTCTCCTCTGACCTGAAAAGACAAAGTTAAGTTAAGGCTTAACTTGAGGTATTGCTCATTGAGCAAAGGCCCCTGGAGGGAGTGAGGGCCCCATGTATGAAGCAAGAGGGGATAAATCACTTGCAATTAAGGGTGCCAGTACTGCTTTTTAAAAGCTGGGTTTTCAACTCAGAAACCAGAGTTGAATGAATCTTTATCCCTGTATTTAAATGATCATATTCACCATGCCTTCTCATAACCCCTAGTACCAAAAGCATTTGCTACCATTCCAGAACATCTAAATGAGAAATTTGAGGTAGGGGGTGAGAAATGCGTATTACAGAGATCTCTACCTTACGGGGGTTCATCATATTTCATTAAAAGTTAAGCTTGCAGAGGGCAAGGAGTAATTCTGAATGCTCATGGGGAATCAAACAAAATCTAAGCATCACTCAGAACTTGAAATGCAATTAAGAAGTAGAACATGGAGTTGAAAATTCAAGAGGACTTTGTCTTCATGGACACATCAAGAAGTTCTCTCTCTTTGTATTGGGTTAAAAATGTACTATAAAGACCTGTGGGATTTATTTCTGCTCATTTAGTAGATTTATGTATTTAGCAAAGAGCTATTTGGCATATATTCCCAGAAAGTGAGTCTAAACTCTAGTAAATTATCTGCTTCTAGTTGTTTAAAGGAAATCAATAAAAAAAAAAATTAAAAAAAAAGGAAATAGGATCCTGTGAAATGAGTGCTTCCCTCGGTGAAGCCGCCCCCAGTCACAGCACTTGTCCAAAATGACCCTGTTGCAAGCTGTAATTGTTCTGGGATTAGTGTGAACAAATGTTCCTCACTACATAGATTCACTATTGATTTTTAAATTAATAATAATGCCTTGTATTTGTATAGTTTCCATCTTAGAGGAAATCTGAGCACTTTATAGTTCATGAGTTCCGATTTATCTTCATGCCATCCTGCTGAGTGTAAAGATTAGGTCCAACTGCATTTGAAGGAGGAAAAACAGAATCAGAATGTTAAATCATTGGCCATGGAGAATTCAGAAAGCTATTAATAGAATCATCAATTAAAGTCTAATAGTCTTGACTTCTCATTCTGGCTGTTTCCCTTAAACAACTGATCAGTTGGGTCAACCTTGCTGATTCCTTTATAAAAAGAAGGTGATCAGAACAATTCTTTGAAGTTATGATTAACTGACGTTCAGATTTCTCCTTGTTCTGATGAACCTGAGCACCTGGGCTAGAGGCGTTTTTATTTAGTAGACCACATGCAGGTTTAGTGGCTGGTGTTACTATCTTTAGAATGCTTTGAAGTCACAGGTGCCAGAAGTTTAAGTCCCTGTAGGAGAACAATACAAATTTAATTTTGATAATAGACAGGGTATGATTTTTCAAGGCCTGGGTATCTCCATCACCTCTCTGGAAATGTTTTGCTGACAAAAAAATGAAATACTCTCCCCAACAAAAATAGGCTCAAAATCCTTCCTTATTGCACCCGTTTGATGAGAAGATTACTGCCATCCTTTTAAATGTACATTCTTCCGGACTTAAAAATTTTGGAGACTATTTTTCCCCCTCTTCCATTTCAGTTCTTGTCAGTTTTGCTTCTGATGTGTTTATTACTTTGTCTCTGTTTTCTCTTTCCTGCGACTGCCCCACTCCTCACATAGACTTGGCAACCTCCTTACTTGTCTCCCCAACTTCTACTTGTCTATTCTTCGATCCATCATACAGCAGATTGATTTTCCTAACAACTTCTCCATAATTTTTGAAATTATGGATTATTCAGGTGCCCCAAAAGTATTTAGAATATGTTGAGCAACCATATCCCAGCACCCGGCTTAAAAATGCAGCCTTAGAGGTGCAGCTGACAGCCGTCTTTGAACCTGTCCCCAATATCCTTTCTTTCCTTCCCTCCCCATTATCTTTAATTTGGTGGTAGTCATTCTCATGCATGTTTCCTTACTTTCTGTACTTTTGCCTTTACATACATCAAGACAATGCATAGTATTTTGTGGTTTGTTCTGTAAATGGTATCACCCCAATCATTTCGTCTGCAACTTTCCCTTTTTCATTAATGCTTTAAGATTTTCACTTTTATTTTGGTTTTGAGATTTATTCACATTTGTGCATATGACACTATTCCCTTCTATGTCATTGGATCCATATAATACATTCGATCTATTCCTTTGAAGATTGACGTTGAGAGTGTTTGCAATTTTTTTCTCAAATAGAAATAAGTGTGCAATAAACAAACTTTTTTTGAGCATGCTTCCTTGAGCAGAAGAGTGAGCATTTCTCTAGGGCATATACCCAAGTCTGAATGCTGGGTGGCAGGATCTGCTCATTTTCAAATTTAAAAGCAATTGTGCCAACTGACACTCTACTTACATGACACACTCCATCTAACACTGGCCTTCTCATTGATTTCTCAATGCAATTTCAGCCTACTTAAGGAGAGGAGCGTCTCCTGACTTCTCTGACAGGATCAACTCCAGGGACTCCTTTTTGTTAGAAGTCACAAATTCAAAGCTTTCGGACTGCATGCTGAGATGTAAATGTGTGACAATGCAGGGTGTGTGGTAGGAGCTGGGGGGAGGGGGACTGTAGAGAGGGCACATTACACCCAAAGACATTTACACATCAAGTTGCTCTTACACACTCCTGTCCAACAGAATGTGTGGGTGCATGTCTGACTTATGGGCTGCTGATTATGGACCCTGAGACCATAAATTGTGTGACCTTCTTTATTTCCTGAGAGCCTTTCTCACAAACGTGTAACCATCCAGTTCTTTCTATAGCAGTGAATAAAGAGCAAGGGCTCTGGGACTGGCCGGACTGGGTTTGAATCCCTGGGCTGCCACCTACTGGTTGCATCCTCTGGAGCAAGTTATTTTAATGTCCCCATGGCTCACTTCCCTTGTGTGTAAAGTGGGAGAAAAGATGGTACTTATCTAACAAAACTATAGTGAGAATTAAATGAGACCATACAGATAAAACTCCCCGGTTAGGTACTTATTACATTTTTGTTGAATTGTTGTGGAAAGTAAAAATATTGAAAAGTTGTATCGCACCTCCTCTGCACCAGGCATTGTTTTAGGAACTGGGGAGATGGCCGTGACCTTAATGTCTGTCTCTTTCCTAAGTTTAGTTGCCAGCTGCACAGGTGCAAGGGCCTGCCTGTCTGAGTAGCCACTGGGTTCAAGCTCCTAACATACTGCTTGGCACACAGGGACACACGAGAAGTGTATGGTGAATGAATAAATGGCCCTAATGATTCTCCTGAGGCATTGTAAATGCCCAAGCCGTGATCGGGCAAGTAAATTATATCTATGATAGCTTTATTCTGCATCTCATCACATGGTTTGAATATTGATTATGCCTCTGCGATATGCATACTAGCTTGCCATTAGCCATAACATCTGAGGAGTAGAATACCACATTCTTTGATGGTGACGAATAAGAGAGAATTGACTGTTTCTTTAATCCCTGACATGTATCCAAAACAACATTCCCAACCTTTGATTATAATCAGTCTTGTGGTTTTTTCTGACTCTAGGTCTCATTGTCCATGAAGGAGCTGCAGTTTACAGAGTGTTTAAGCGCTGGCGAGCAGTTAACTTGCACTGGGATGTGTTAAATTATGACAAAGCCACCGACATCGAAGAAAGTAGCCGGGGAGAGTCTTCCACAAGCAGAACTTTATGGTTGCCTTTGACGGCTCTGAGGAACAGAAACTTGGTTCACCCAACACAGCTGACCTCCCCACGGTTTCAGTGCGGCTACGTGTTATTACACCTCTTCAATCGGATGAGGCCCCACGAAGATTTGTCGGAAGATAACAGCTCGGGAGAGGTTGTGATGAGAGTGACTTCAGTGTAACAAAAGTGTAAGGTGACACGGTGTGGACCACCTAGCACATTTTGGAATGTAATTGCAATGAATGGCGAAACCATAGCACTTCTAAAAAAAAAAAAACATCTATGAACTTTTTAAAATTTATGCTTTTTATATGAACATTTGAATTGCAAATACATTTTTCTGAAGAAAGAGTTCTCTTGTTCTTTGTTTTCTGATTTATGGCATCTTTTATAAGTTGGTACTTGAAATCATTATACGTATAATTTAACTCAACTTGGTTAAAAGAATGATGAAAGTTAACCTTGAGGCCAAAACTATTTTTTCTTGCTTGTTTTAAATATATTTTTATCAAACTTTTTGCTCTATGTGTAGTTTTTCAGATATGCTACGAATGGGTAAGAGTTTAGGAGGCTGTGGGCACATTCCAAAGTGCATATCAAATTCACAAAATAGAGGGGCTTCCGTGAGGCTCTGCCGGGGCCCCCTTGTGCCTGATATTGGCAGGTAAACTTGATTGTGGATTTTTTGCTATGATGAAATAATCTGATATCAGGAATTCAAGTTCTAAGAATTGCAACTTGTTTTCTTCTGAAAAAGTTCTGAGAGCCTATAAAAAAGATAAAAATGAATGGCATGGAATAGATTTATTCCAATACATACTGCTTATGCAGGGCATCCTACCGACTTAGAAGCCTAAAAACTCACCAAAAGGTTGCAGCACCACAGAAAGTGTAACGATAATAAGAGTAATGCTGCCTCACATTTGCATAGCCTTCTAATAGACCTATTGCAATTATTTTGGTTAATTATTAGTGTCTTGAATCCTATGAGCACCATTTTAATTAGATTTTCATTTCATAAAAGTGTATATACCTACTTAATCATTAAACACTGATCCTATTACTTAGTTTAATGAAATCCTGGGAAATGCATTCACCGGCAGCCAGAAGTGTTTGCCTTACACTGGATGAGTATTTTTTTAAATGAAAAGAAGGAAAATGAAGCTACTGACTCCCCAGGAACAAGTTGCTAACTAGTGGTACCTGGGGATTTTCCATCGTTTTATCCTCCTAATGGAGGTAATTGGCATGTTATAATGGGCAATGAGAGACTAGATAAGGAAGCAGGTGCATGTGTGGTCTTTAGAAGCAGGAGCTGGACGTGATGGCTCTTTAAAATGATTGATGATTAAATTTAAAAGCATGTGGGATGAAACACTTTACATTCTATTTTCTAAAAATAACTTTTGAGTGAATCATAATAGAATAGGTAATGTTTGCAGGCAATATTGTGATTCCTATATAGCAAATTCTACCAATACTTAAAGTGATATTTTCCCAGTTGAAAAACTTCATCACAATGAGTTAAGAATTTAACAATTTGCAGAAATGTGAGGATTGAATCATCAGGAAAGAAGGAAAATGCAGCCAATATTTAGAGACAGATTTCAGAGGTAAGAGTGCTAAAGATTCTTATTCTGAAACCATTATCTGTTTATTGTAATCCAATGTTACGCTGGGGTTTTATATATGCACGTGATCCTGGGTGAGGCACATGGGGCAGAAGTGAGACCTAGAAGCATGGTCTTTGTCCCTGAAGATCTTGCTATATAGACGAAGAAGGCAGATTATTTAATAGACAGAGACTCAAATCGACTGTCCAAGCAAGAATCTATCATTTGTACCCTGTGGGTGTCGATATTTGTCCTGGACAGTTTAATCACCAAGGCCAGTCACCAACAGCACATTTACTGAGAATAATTGTGGGTACCGTTGGCCCACATTACATGACAATTTAGACCATCATGTTAAAAATACTGGCTAAAGTATTTACTAGGTACAGATGAGACCGTCATGGCTCCAGTATTTTCAGCAATCCAGCCCTTTAAATTAGTGTGCATTTTGTTTTTATATCAACTCACTCAAAAATGAAAAGGAGGCAGAGTGTGAGAAACCCTCTCTCTGTTTCCTGGGGGGCGGGGCAGGGGGGTAGGGGCATGTAGTGGAGACATGTGGACAGGACAGTGCTTGGAATTGTCAACCTGGAAACAATATGCACTCTGGTCTCCCCTCCTTCTAGGACCTTTGGCTGTGCTTTCTGCCTATACCCCCACCCTCTTCCCGACCCCCACTCTATAATACACACACAACACACAGCACCCAAAGCAGTATTAGAGTAAGAGCCTGGCAGAATTTTCACTCAACAAAATGAGCCATCTATAAAATGATTACATAGAAACTCCAAATAAATAATCCAAGAGGTCTGTTTGGAGGATTGAATTCACTTATTAAAAAAAATTTAAAGCCTCAATATCATTCAATATGAGCGATGATATAAAAAATTAACTTTCCAGTTGTGAATGCCATACTTTGCTTAAATGTCAAAAAGCACTTGTGGTAAAATAATGAATTGGAAATTCCTTAAATTATTATTTTTGAACTCTTTCCCAATAATATGAAAATTTAGACCTGTATGCGGTCTCTCTTCCTGGACATTCATTTTATAGAATAAACATCTAGAATAACACAATGAAGTACCTTCTGTATGCCAGGTGCTGTTAGCACTGGGCTACAGAAGGACCCAGACAGGTCCCCGCTGGCAGGGAGATGCGTGTGGGGGATGCAGGGCACCTCATGGTACATGCTGGGATACAGGTAAGCAAAGGGAAGGAGGGGCAGTCTAGAGAGATCAGTTCTTCACAGGGCAGCTGGGAAAGGCGACCCAGAGTAGCTGCCAGGACTCGTGTCTTAAAGAAATGCCCAGAAATTTTTCTCCTCAGAAAAAGGGAGGAGAGTGCTTCGGCACAGCCGGGGGTGATGTTTCGGTAACGGTGTGAGCTTTCAAGTGGAAGAGCATCGGGTACCTACGAAGCCATGATCCAAGCCCCCGGGGCTGGCTAGGTGGCTGGAACTTAGTCCCCTAAGGAACCGCGAGAAGACGGTGTTCACGCAGCATGGCGGAAGGTCACGTCTGGGGGATCGCCGTCCTCTCCCGAACGCGTCCTATGAGTAACGCTCCCAGTCCTCAAGTTTGAGGCCAAAATGTAATGAATTGTGATCACAGCCTCAAGAGATGGGGAGAAATTCTACAAAATGAAGTTGTGGGTAGCGCTCACACACGGATTATTGCTATAAATCTGATACTGCAGTAGAAATCTGGGGGCATCATAGGGCTCTGCTTTTCTCCTTTCTCCCAGGAGACAGCAAAACCCACGTTTCTTAAGAAGAAAGCGCAAGATAGAGCCTATGCAATAGATGAGGGTTTCTCCATTATTAAAAGTGCACCCAACTACATCCTAAAGTTTATCATCCATTTTTTAAATTCCATATATACCAGGATCTAAAAAGATGCCAAAATAAAGCCAGCTCTCCCTATAGTTGACTTGGGGCTGCTCTTCTTTTCCTTTCTGTTTTTTTTTTCCACCTATAGGTTAGTACTATTAGGGAAGTGCTCATTCCTCCCTTATCTATGGAGATAAACAGAAGAATAAATTTGCCTTTGTTGATCCAGAATTAGATTAGTTGCATTCTAGCAATTAATGTTTCCTTTCCAAACAGAGGTCAGACTTTGTCCATATTGCCTTCATAGCTTCTTTTTTTTAAACGTTTTATTTAAAAATAATTTCAAACTTCGAGGACAGTTGCAAAAGTAATACAGATATCTGCCATCCAGATACCCAGATCCACTAACTTTTAACATTTTGCCACATTCACTGTCTCATTCTATCTATCCATCTTTCTATGTATCCATCTATTTTCTAAACATTTGAGACTGGGTTGTATACATCATGCTCCTTAAACACTTAATACTTCCATGTTCATTTCCTAAGAATAAGACTATTCATTTATATAACCATCTCAAATACAGTTATCAAGTTTAAGAATTTAATTGATATAAAACTTACAGTCTATAATTTTTTCATATATCCCAACAATGTCCTTTAGTGCCTTTTCTCCATTAATAGCTCCAATCTGGGATCATGCATTGCCTTTAGCTGTTATTGGCTCTTTATTCCTTCTCTCTCTCTCTTTTAATTGTAGATATATGCAACATGAACTTTCCCATCTCAGCCATTCCAAAGTAGTAGGATTAATCACACTCAATGTTGTGCTACTCTCACCATCATTAATTACCAGAACTTTCCCATCACCCCAAACAGAAACTCTACGCTCGTTATACATTAAACTCCCCATTCCCCTTTATCTCCACCTCCTGGTAACATGTACTCTACTTTCTCTATGAATTTGCATATTCTAGCTATTTCATATAAGTGGAATCATGCAATATCTGTTCATTTGTGTCTGGCTTATTTCTTTCAACATGATGTCTTCAAGGTTCATCCATGTAGTAGCATGTATCAGAACTTGTATTCCTTTTTAGGGCTGAATTATATTCAATTGTATGTATATATCATATTTTGCTCATCCATTCATCTGTTGTTGGATATTTGGTCACTTCCACTTTTTGGCTATTGTGAATAATGCTGCTATGAATATTATTGTGCAAATATCTGTTTGAGTACCAGTTTCCAATTCTTCTGTGTAAATATCTAGAGGTGGGATTGCCAGGTCATATGCTAGTTCATTTTTTAAAAAGTATTTTATTTATTTATTCCACCCCCCCACCCCCCGCCTTGTTGTTTTGTGCTCGTTGTCTGCTCTCTGTGTCCATTCGCTTTGTGCTCTCTGTGTTTGCTTGTCTTCTCGTCTTCTCTTTAGGAGGCACTGGGAACCGATCCTGGGACCTCCAATGTGGGACAGAGGCACTCAATCACTTGAACCACCTCAGCTCCCTGGTTTGTTGTGTCTCTCATTCTCTCTGTCTCTTTCGTTGCTCCAGCTTTCCATGCGGGCCAGCTCACCTTCACCAGGAGGTCCTGGGAAACGAAGGACCTCCCATATGGTAGACGGGAGCCCAATCACTTGAGCCACGTCCGCTTCTCCATATGCCAGTTCTATGTTTAACTTTTTGAGGAACTGCCAAACTGTTTTCCATGACAGCTCTACCATTATAGCTCTTTTTTTTTTTTTTTTTAAACTTATGCATTTAATGACAGTAGGTTACAAATATCTATTATTTTAAAAAGTGATTTCTCAGTTCATCCTTCATCAAACTCAGATGTGGTTTTTTAAAAAGTGTGTGTGCACACATCTGTGTGGTTTTCATAAAATGACATAATTTATGTAAACCTAACTTAAAGTCCCATATATTAAAAAATGATTTGTTAACTAAAGAAAATGCTTTAGGTAATTAGCTCAGTTCCGTCAGTTCAGAAGAGAAGCTTCCCATCAGGTGTGCAGAAATGCAGCAGATGCTGCAATTTACAGCAAAGCTCAAAGTCCTGGGCCCCAGTGGTACCTAAACATTAATTCATTACCTTCATGAAGGTGCCAATTTGCACTCAGCGGGTCTATCTAGTAAATTGTTCAAAGAGTTTAAAAGTCTTTTACGAGATGTTTTTTCCCTATGAAAAATAGAACATTAGGAGCCAGTGGGAGAATGGAAATAATACATGCTTTCTTGTAAAATGTTGGCATGTTTTTTAAAAATACATTATAAACCTTAAGCCAAAGCCTTTTATGCTCATTTTCAGAGCAAATTAACAGCCACTAACTTTTCTGGTAACTTTTTCATATTTTTGAGGACTTTTCTACAGGCTATGGCTTTTCAGGGGAAATTGTCTTTTTATAATATGACAAGTTAAAAAAGTTTGCTCGAAGATGAACAGAGAATGAGGCTTAACATATGTAACTGCACGATGGCAATCTTGGCATTTTAAAATCTATCTTTCTGGACCCATCAAGCAGAAATATTCTTCCCGCTGTTGGACCACACAAGAAGCATCAGCTGGAGTGGGAAGTGCCTTATGCCAGTGGCACATTTAGTTCTTTAGCACAACTGCACAGGAACTTTGTGGCCACGGAAGGTGGTTACTTCCCACAAGCTGTTGTGACTTTGAAGACAGTGTGAACTGAGGCTAGAGATGCTTGATGGGAAGCACTTCCCATGGCACTCTTGGGAATTTTAGGCTTTAATAAGAGGAAAGAACCAAAGCAGTGATTAGTAGAGCAGGAGAGGAAAAAAAAATATCCTGTACAACGTGATTGGTTTTCCTGGATGCAGCTCTCAAGATGCTCACCCTGTCTGACTTATTAATCCTGGTTTAGGCAAATTAAGTGACATTATCTCCTCATGCCATTGTTAAAATTATTGTTACCCAGGCACACAAGGGGAGCCTTAGGCTGCTCCTTCTCAGCACTTTAATCAGGATTTGATCACCCTCTGAGCTGGAGAGCCTGTCCCCAGGCCAAGATGAGGAAAAGGCCAGGCAGCACCAGTAGAAGGAAGAAGAAAGAGGGGAACACGGGGGCAACCAGCCCCAGGGACGGCCTGTGAGGTGACAACAAGGGAGCCTGTCTGGACTGTGGGAAAAGAGACAGGCAGATTTCGAGAAGCAGACCTGCGGCGGGGGGTGGGGGGGGATGAAGTCAAAGAATTTGTCAGTTACAACTAAATGATTTGAGTGCCATGGTGCTGGATATGAGAGTTTGAAGAAAGGAATACTTAGGAAGGGCAAACGACTCAGACAGGGTTTACAGTCGGTTTCTTAAAGGAAGCAACCTCTAAACTGAGAAGCTAAAAGAGAAACAGGCGCTAACAGAAGAGGCAGAGGCAGAGCGGTCACAGCGGCTGGAGCACTGGAAGAGGAGCAGAACGAGAGAGAGGGAGCACCAGTGGGAGCTCTCATGGACGGCCCTGGGTCTCGTGGTGCCATGTGCCAACCCTGACGGAGCACAGGGCAGGAGGAGGGGCACAGAAGGAGGGGGCAGAATGACCCTAAATTCTGCTGTGGATTTGCTGTAAGACAACAACGAGGACATGTCCAGGAGGTGGATGTGTGAGTCTGAAGCTCAGTTCACTGCTGGAAATGTGCATGTGCGATATTAATGGGTACAATACCTTGGAAATGAAAACACTCAGGGAAAGTATATAGGGTGAGAAGGAGCAAACAGAGGAGGGAGGAAAACAAAGAAGCCAAAGGGAAAATTTGTTTCTAAAAGGAGTAGTGGTCAAGTGTGCTTGATGCAACTGAAAAGTAAGATCAGGACCATGAAGCATACACTGGATTTACCAGCAAGGAGCATCTTGGTTCTCTCAACAGCGGTGGTTCCAGTGAAATTGTGGGTGGATGGTGGGAGAAACCATGGCTTAATTACCTGTTAAGTGAAATGGAGCAAGAAGTTCAATTGTGAGTAACAGTGAAAAGTAGGAGGTGGATGTTTTCTCAAAGGAGGATTTTCTTTCCTTCCCCCTCCTTTTCTCTTTATTTCTTTTGTTTTTCTTCCTCTCCTTCATTTCAAGATGTGAGATCCCTGAGGATGTATAAACGATGTTGGAAAGGAACTGGGGAGGCAGGGAAAGATGGAGAAATTGAGACTGTATGTAAATGAGAGAGGGACATGATCCCTAAACAAGGTCCAAGAGTTGACGGGACCAGAGCCTGGATAGATGCTAGGCTTTTAGCCAGAGTTATGCCAGAGGAGAAGGAGGAAGAAAGGGTGGAGATAGTTGCAGGCAAGTATGTAGGTTTGGTGAAAAGATATTAGAGCACTCTGCCCGACGGCCCCTATTTTCTCTTTGAAATAGGGAGCAGGGCGTATCAAATTAAATCTGTTCAAAACAGAACTCTTGATTTCTCCTGGAAAACCTTTTTTTCCTGCCATCTCAGCAAATGGAAACTGCATTCTTATAGTTAGTTGCTCAGTCTCAAAATCTTAGATTCATCCCTGATGCTTCTCATTCTCTGGGATCCCACAGTCATTCCACTTGTGAATTCTGTTGGTTCA
The DNA here is from genome assembly GCA_026826555.1 of Tolypeutes matacus. Lineage (NCBI taxonomy): Eukaryota > Metazoa > Chordata > Mammalia > Cingulata > Chlamyphoridae > Tolypeutes > Tolypeutes matacus. The sequence goes on from JAKSZT010010858.1 coordinate 17,068,940, forward strand.
CCCTTTAACATCATCCCTCAATCCAATCACTTGCCTTTACCTCCCCTGCTGGTCCAAGCACCATCATCTCTCATGCAATAGCTCCCTGAGGCCATGCTTCACCTCCATAGTCCAGTCTCATTTTAAAATGCAAATCATGCAGTGCTACCCCTCCATTCAAATATCCTCTAGTGATGCTCCATCTCACTGAGAATAAGTCAGTGTCCTTTCTGAGGTCCACCAGGCTCTGCAACATTTGCCTTGGATTGCCTCTCTGACATCAGCTCCTATTCTTCTCATTTGCCTACTGGCTCTTGCTAGTTTTTAAACATATAAAGCACATTCTTTGGAAACTTAGCACTTGTTTTTCCCTCTATCTTAACTGGGGGTTCTTAACCTTTTTAGTTCCATGGACCCCTTTGCCAGTCAGGTGAAAACCACGGTCCCCTTCTCAGAATATAAAGGCAGATCGTTTTAGGAGACCCAACTAGCATCAGTTCTAACTACTTTTACCATAAAGTGTGGATGAGCGTAAACAATTTTCCGAGATATGCAACAACTGTGATATGATATGGAATGAATACTACTGTACTTTATTGCATACATTAATAAGTGAAAGAAATGTTAGATTTCAGGTAGAGGTCAGAGGAAATAAAGATAATAAGTTGATTTTTTTTCAATTCAAGCGTACTGACCCTTGGGGTCTCTGGACTCCTGGTTAAGAACCCCTGATCTAAATCATTCTTGCCTACATGTCCTTTTGGTCCATTACTTTACTTCCTTCATGTCATAAGTTCTGACAGTTTTTCAGCTGCTAAAACAAATACCACTCAATAGATTGGCTTAAACAAAGGTAATTTATTGACTCTTTTGAGTTGAGGAGAAGTCCAAAATTGAGGCATCAGCAAGGTGGTGCTTTTATTCCCCAAAACTGGTGTTCTGGTGCTGGCTGCCGGAGGTCCTGGGGCTCCTTGGCTTCTCCATCACATGGCTATGTCTGCTTCTTTCGCTTCTGGCTTTTCCCATGGCTTTCTCTCTTTATGGCTGAATTTCATTCTGCTTATAAAGGACTCCAGTGATCTGGATTAAATCCCAACCTGATTCAGTTGGCCACACCTTAACCAGAAACAACATTTTCAAAAGCTGCTGTTACAATGGGTGCACACCCACAAGATTGGATTAAGATTAAGGGCATGCTTTTCTTTTGTGGGGCTCATCATTCAACTGGCCACAGATCCCTCCAGATATTCTAAAATGGCAGCCTCCTATCACTCCCTGTTTATTTTCTTTGTAGAACCTTTAATGAGCCAACACAGTATATATTTTTGTTGTTGTTTGTCTGTTTGTTTATTGCTCTCTTCCTCCATAAGAACCTAAGTTCTATGAGAGCTGGGGTTTTAGTTTGCTCATTTCTACTCTCCTAGTGCTTAAGAAAAGAGCTGATGTAGAAGAGGTCTTCAATAACATTTGCTGAAAAAATTGAATCTGTTAAGAATAAGAGGGAAGATGTCGGACCGAAGTATTAAGGATATTGTTGAAAGTATAAAAAGAAATTGGTGAAACATGAGAAAGACAGAGGACTAAAAACAAGAAAGACTGCCTGGAGCATCATGATGTGAGAAACTGTGAATTTACAGGGTCATAAATCTGAGCATCTCCATACCTTAGAATAAGTATAAAATCTCACACAAAGTGAGTTAACCTGTGCAGAAGAATGCCCAGCTCACTATCGTGCATGCCATTAATTGGTAAATCTTTGCATTAAAAATTATGTGACAATTTTTAAAATAATGTAAATCATCATCCACTTGCTAAGATATTGCAGTGCATCAGTTGGTTGGATTAGATAACCTCTAAGATACCTTCTTATTCATAGCCAATTCATTATCATCTTCATCATCATCATCATCATTATTGTCATGAATATCATCATAATCATTACCACTGCCATTATCAGTATCCATGAATGTCTTCAACTTCTTCTTTGCCACACAGACCTCTTCGTGGCTGCCATTATTTCAAAAACAATGAAGGGATATTATTTATATGAAGCATAGACAACTTTCTATCTTTTCTGAATAGGCCATTGTCCTAGTTTGCTAGAACTGCTCAAGCAGATACCATTAAATAGGTTTACTTTTAATCATGGCAATTTATTACTTTATAAGCTTACAGTTTTGAGGTTGAGGAAAATGTACTAATCAAAGCATCATCAGGCGATGCTTTCTCCCCAAAGACCAGCTGCTGGTGATCCTGGCAATGCACACAGTGGCATCCGCTGGTCTCTTCCTTCTCTTCTGGGTTTTGTTGCTTTCTGCTTCTTGCTTCCATGGCTTTCTCTTTATTTGTTTGAAATTTTCTCTCTTTTAAAGGACTCCAGTAAGAGGATTAAGACACACCCTTGGCCATGCCTTAACTGAATTAACCTAACCACAAGGCCCCACTTACAGTAGGTTTATACCCACAGGAATGGATTAGCTTTAGGAACATGATTTTTCTGGGGGCCATACAGCTTCAAACCATCAAAGCCATTTTTCCAATAGTTATTTTGCTAGCTGTGATCCTTGAAAAAACCCTACAAACATTGTATGGGCATTTAGTACCGGGATAAAATCTCATGAAAGGAAGAAATTAGTTTTGGGGGCACCATAAGATAGGCTATCTACCAGATCCTGGTTTAATGTATTGAACTATGATTAATTTTGTTATGGGACATCTAGAATTGTTTTAATGACTACTGAATAATCAGTTTCTCATATCAGCTCCCTGGAAACTCCTCTTTGCATTGCAAAGTTGCCCATACAATTAATGTCTAAATGGCTTCTGTAGCATATTGGTGATCAACAGAGTCAAATTCATCCTTTAGTTATATTGAGGTCTTCCCAGCTGGGGAAAAATGAGGGTCTAGAAAGAGTCAGATGGACTGGTCCAATGTCAACCTAGAAGCACTTGATGCAGAAGGGGTGTGCCAGAGAGTCCCTTCATGTGGAGTAATTTTTCAGACTTTCAGCTTTACTGACACTGGACACATGTGCAAGGCAATTTATATACAATTTGCCTAAGTATTTTTAAAGTCATAATGAAAATGACTCTGAAAATGGATTTATCAGTTTTAGCTTATTGATGCTTTTAATTAATCCCATTTACTCAGGCTGGGTTTCCAATTTTTGGCAGGCTTCTCCAAAGTTTGAATAGTCCCCATTTACTGATATTTAATGGAACAGTACAGAGAAAATATTCTCTGACCCTACTTCTGGTACCACATGTGCATCTGTAGATGCTCATGTCCTAGTTTCCAGGCTGCTAAGACAAATACCACATAATGGGTTGACTTAAAAATGGAAATTTTTTGCTCATAGTTTCAGAGACTAGAAGGGTTGCTTCCTCCAGGGTCAGTAGCATTCTAGCAAGCTGGTATTCCTTGGGTTCCTTGGTTTTCCCATCACATGACAATGTCCTCTCCTTTCTCTTCCAGTTTCCATTGACTTCTGGCTCTTCCCTGTGGCTTTCTTTCTATAAGGCTTCCAGTGATGGTATTAAGATCCATCCTGATTCAGTTGAACACCCCTTAACTAAAAATTAACACCAGAAGAGCCTATTTACAACGGGTTCACACCCACAAGAATGGATTATGGTTAAGAACATGTTTTTGGTGGTATATAATCCAACCTATCACATTTTACCACCTGGATCCAATACTGCAAGAAGAGTTAGTGTGAATGTATGTGTGCATAAGGATGGGGGATTGTCTGTAGGGGGGTGTGGGCTGGGAAAACACAAAAAACAGTGGCAGCTCATGGCTCAATGTTACTGATTAAGCACCTTTCAGCCTGCCCTCCTCTCCAAGGAAGATTGGATAATGCATGAGAAGGAGAAAACCAAAAACACATGTATATGAGACAAGCAAAAGATAAGGTCTTGTATGAGTTTCTTATTGCTGCTATAACAATATAGTGTAGTGTCTTAAAACTACACAGATTTATTATCTTACAGTTCTGGAGGTTAGCAGTTTGAAATGGGTCTTACGAAGCCAATCACATCTCCTCTCTTATTTTTGCTTTCCTGACTCCATCTTATAAAGACTCTTGTGAATATATTGGCCCCACCCACATAATCCAGGATCCTCTTCTCAAGATTCTTAAAATCAGATCTATGAAACCCTTCTTGCCACGTAATGGAACAAATTCACAGGTTCTGGGGATTAGGACGTGGACATCTTTGTAAAGTTAAGATTTAGCCTACCACATATATGTTCTTTAGTCTGTGCTCATGTGCAAGCACATTATTTTGAACGTCTAAACTTTTGTTAAGCCTGCCTCTTTCAAGACTGGGTACTGGCTGGGAATGGACACTGCTGAGTATAATTCTCTGTAGGGACCAGAGATGTCTCTTTCATATTTGATTCATCAAATTATTTACGGGTAAATCTGAGAAGCATGTGGGGCTAAGTCACTAACTAGCTCAATGAAGGAGAGAAGGGAAAGGGAAAATATTGTTCCAGCCCTCCTTTCCAGGATCCTTGGCTGCTGCTGCAACTAAGAAGGAAAGTATTGAGGGCACAGTTCTCAGTACTGCAGGTTTTAGCAGTCCTACTGAAGTTGCGATTGCTTGCCTGCTCAGGCTCCATGAAGACCCCATCATAGAGCAATCTGCTTCAGTTTCTTAGTAATCCCTTTATGGCAGAGAGCTCCTTTACCCAGAGACTGCCTTTTGAATTAAGAAGCACAATGGAATTCACCAAGGATGAAAATGTGTGTCAGACCTGTAAGCAGAATCAAGTTATTATTCAAATCTTACTTACTTTTATTTTCATTTATTTGTTATTGAATTTGTAGAATTATTTTAAATATAGAATATGGAAATTACAGATGAGGCTAGTTTTTAGAAGGTACAACTTTAGAATATAAATTGATTGATTACCTTCTTAAATATAGTTTTCCATTATAGTAGTTAAATATAATGACTTGTTTGAAAACCTCAAAGTGTTTGATTTAGTAAAACAACAGCTAACATTCATGAGTTCTTGCTCTGTGCAAGGCATTATTTGGGACATTTATTTTGTCCATTTTATAGATGAATAAACTCTGGAATAAAGAGGCTAACTGAGTTGTGGAAATTGGCAGAGTTGTGTACAAACTCAGGCAGCCTTATTCAAGTTCCCATTATCTTCAACTCAATGATATTCGGCCTTCCAATTAATGGTGTTTTGGTGTCATCTAAAGATAAAGAACTCTTCAAATCGGCTTTTTAAAAAAATTTTCCTTAAATAGCCAAATAAAGGAACTTTAAAAGTCCATCATGTCAATGTGCTAAGGCCCTACATGTTTCCCTATAAACTTCCCCACCCTTTTCTCATCACTAACACGTGTGTATGGTTTGGACTTTGCAAACACTGTTATTTGCCCAACCCAACACTCATTCCCCATTACCTTATTTTTTTTTTTTTTTTTTTTATTATGGGTAAAAATCAAAATTCTCACAATACATACAAACATTTGCAAAGCCTCTGATGATTACATCTACATATCACACATAGCCTCAATTTTCCCACTTTTCTTCAGTTTGGGATATGCCACAGTTCTGGGCAATGAAACAAATACAGAAACCAGTTGGGTTAACTCTGGAACTGTTTTTGATTTCCTGATAGAAAGGGACCAACTGGGGACACTCCTTCCTCCTTCTTCTGCTTTGAATAAGGATATGGTGGCTTGACCTGCAGCAGCCATTTTAAAATCATGAGTCAAAGGATAAGAGAACTTCAAATATGTTGGTTCTGACACCATTGAATATTTAACCCAATGCCAGCAGCCACTTAACTCTTAGGCTTCTTGTTATGCAAGAAGAATGTTTAAGAGTTGGATTTTCTGCTTTTGTCTTTGTTTTTGCAGACAAAAGGATTCATGTTGCTAACAGAACACCAAATCTCCTAATTTTCCCTAACATTCCATTGTGGAATTTTCAACTCTAGGAAGTTCTGCCATCATCTCCTCACTGACTGCCCTCCCAATATGGTTGCTGACCATCTGAGTTTCACTCATGTCCTGCAATGAGATCCAAGCTATGGGCTGTCTGTCCTCTGGGATTTCCTTGTCCCAGGCCTTGTAAAATCCCTGGCAGATGTGCTAATTTATTTTTTTTCTTATAAACTAATTTTATTGAGTTTTAATGAACATACAGCAAAATATACAGTTGTTAAGTGTATATTTGATGAGTTTTAACAAATGTATACACCTGTTTATGAAACACCCCAATCAAGATGCAGCATATACTCATGACTCCAGAAAGTTCTCCTATGCTCCTGTTCAGCCAGTCTCATGCTCGCTGGCCCTAGCCCCAGGGCAACTGCTGTTCTAATGTCTATCAAGGTAGATTAGTTTTGTCTGTTCCTTAACTTCATATAAATGAAATATGTATACTATATACCTACAATATGTACTCCTTTATCTTTTGTTCTTCATAATGTTTCTGAGATCCATCCATATTGTTGTCATTGTCAGTTTTGTGTTCCTTTTTTATTGCTAAGTAGTATTTTATTATATGAATATCTCACAATTTGTTTATCCATTCTTCTTTGGTAGATATTTAGGTTGTATCCAGTTTGGGGCTCTTAACGAAGGAAATGACTATGAACTTTCTTGAACAAGTCTTTTTGTGAACATACGTCTTTTTTTCCTCTTGGGTAAAATTATCTAAGAATGGAATTTCTGGGTGTACTATATAAGCTTTTTATAAACTTTTAAAAATCCTACAAGGCTGTCTTTTTTTTCCCCAAATATTCCTATTCAAAATCATTGTATTTCCACATACATTTTATAATCAATTTGTCATTTTACAAAAAAACCTGATGCATTTTTCTTTGAATCGGCATTGAAGTTATAGGTGAAATAGAGGAAAGTGGACAATGTAACAATATTGAGTTTTCTAATACATAAAACCGTACTTAGGATTTCATTTAATTTACCTCAACAATGTTTTGTAGTTTTTATGTGTAGAAGCCTTTACATCTTTTGTTAAATTATTTCTAAGTATTTTACATTTTTATGCTATTGTAGATGGTGTCATAATTCAATTTATTTTTCTACTTGTTTGTTTCTGGAACATAGAACTATATTATTTTTGTATATTGACCTTGTACCCTAAGACCTTGTTAAATTCATTCATATTCATGTAGGGTTTTTTGTTGTTGTTGTTGTTTGATTCCTTATGATTTTCTACATACACAATCAGGTCATCTGTAAATAATGACATTATTATTTCCTTATTTCCACTAAATTTGGTTTTAATTTTTGTTTCTTAAGATGGAAGCTTACATAATGAATTTTAAATCTTCATTCTCTTCTAATAAAAGCATTGTAAATTATAAATTCCCTCTAAGTGCTACTTTAACTGTATTCCTTATATTTTAATATGTGTTTTCTTTCTTATTCTGCTCAAAATGTTATAAATTCCCATTTTGGCCCATAGATTATTTAAAACTATGTTATTCCAAAATATTTGGAGACTTTCTGGATTTCTCTTTTTTTTTTTTTTTTTTTTATTATGGGTAAAAATCAAAATTCTCACAATACATACAAACATTTGTAAAATGATATATAAATATATATGCATATATGTGTATTTGCTTACAAAAATGTTATTTATATATATATATATATACATATATTTTAAGAGGTGCTTAGATTACCTCTGGATCTCTTTTTGTCACTGATTTATAGTATTTAAAATTTCATTCATTGTGGTCAGAGAGGAAACTCTCTGATTCCAGTCCTCTAAAATGTATTAAGACATTTTAATGGGCAAATACATGCTCTTTCTTAGACTATCAATCATCTATTGCTTCATATCAAGCCACTCCAAAATTTAGTGGTTTGACAACAATTTATTATTTTTCATAATTATTTTAGTCGTCTGGGTGATTCTTCTGCTGATTTCACCTGACCTCACTCATGTGATTGCAGTGAGCTGGAGAGTTAGCCAGGAGCTGGGCATGGCTTAGACAATGAGCAAGGCTGGGCCTCCATGAACTGGTTCATCCCAAAGACCAGGCTTCTTCACATGGCATCAGCGGCATTCCAAATTGCCAAAAGCAGTAAGACAGGACAGAAAGTAGGTCCAAACACTGGCCATTCCTCAAGGAAAATGGAAGATATTTTAGATGTCAAAGCCAAGGATGAAGAAACCACTTCCGTGGCTTCATCCATGAGATTGCATTCAACTGGAAGGTCGGCTGGGAATGGGCACAGGTGTGACACCTGCCTCTCTCTCCGTGTGATTTTTCAATTCACAGAGGTTAGACTCTGAATTGCACAGTGGCAATAGCATTCCAAAATGGTGACAGCAGAAGTGGCAAGCCTTCTGGAGGCATTGGCTCAGAACAGTATGACATCAATTCTACCACATTTCCTTGGTCAGAACAAGTCACAACACCAGCTCAGATTAAAGGGGTAGGAAAATAGATTCTTCCTTTTGATGGGAGGAGGGCCAAATGAATTGTGTCTCTGTTTAATGTGCTCCATTTCATAACGTTTCCATGGATATTGAAAAAAATGCTCCTACAATTGTTGAATGTGGTATTATACAAATTTCAATTAGGTCAAATTGGTCAATAGTATTATTCAAATCTATATTTGCATATATTTTTTTATCTATATGTTTTACCAATTAGTCCACTAAAGTTGTGGATATGTTTGCTTGTACGTTTTTGTTCTATGTGTTTTGAAGCTGTTTTTACATGTATACATGTTTAGGATTTGTTGGGGATTGAATCATGTACCCCACAAAACACAGGTTCAAGATGTGGCCAAATTAAATTAGAGTAGGCCTTAATCCATATGACTGGGTACCTTAGAAGCAATGGAAATTTGGAGCAGTCAGTTAATAGAAGCCAGAAGTCAGGAGAAACCAGAAGTAGAAGCCAGAAGTAGAAGCCAAGTAATGGAGAATTACCATAACCAGAATACTACAGACTTTGGAGAGAGCCTTGACCTGCTGATACCTTGATTTTGGTCTTCTAGTCTCCAAAACTATGAGCCAATAAAATCCTGTTGTTTAGGCCAACCAGTGTGTGGTATTTGTCTTAGCAGCTTTGGCAGACTAGGACAGATTTGTTATGTCTTCTTGATGACCAACATTTCTGATTATGAAATAATTTTTTCTTTATCTCTGTTAGGGAAGTCACAAACTTGAGTTAGGCAGTCACAGCTCAGACCTCACTACCCCCACCTCCTTTTCTATTGTGTGCCATTCCACAACCTGTGGGAGATGTTTAGTCTAATGAAAAGAGCCTGCCAGATCTCAAATCTACAAACTGGTAACCAGCAGCCCCAGATGCTTATCTCAGTGGCAGGGATCCCTCCCCCAGATGGAAAAAACCACACTCAAACAGCATAGATTGGTCTCTCCTCTCTGGGGTGATGTGGAACATGCTGAGCTGCCATCTATTGATCCAGACCTGGAGCAGTTTTCAACCACCCCAGGGCACCAGTCGTGATGGAACTTCTTCTCCTGCTCTTTTGGACTCTTTGTGCTAAATAAGCAACAAGGAAATATGCCCTTTCTGGACTCTTTATTCTGTACAACAAAAGAATCATTTGCTGGAAGTTTCTGTTGTGCCCTGAACATGTTTCCAAGATGCACTATTGTGGCAACGTGCTCCATAATCTCTGGCATGGAAATTTACTTTGTCTGATATTAACTTTGCCAAAGTAGCTTTCTTATAGATATTGTTTTTTAGTACACTTTTCCCCATCCTTTTAACTCATTTGTGTTTTTATATTTAAAGTTCATCTCTTGTAAACTGTATGGAGTTGCCTCCTGTTTTCTTTATACATACACACACACACACACACACCACAAACACACACTCTGGAAATTTCTGCCTTTTCATTGGAAGGTTTAGTCTATTTACTTTTAGTGTAATTATCAGTCTAATTGGGTATATGTCTGCCACCTTGTTATTTGATTTTTTATCTGTTCCCTTATTCTTTTGTATGTTTTTCCTTTCTTGCTTCTTTTTAGGTAAATATTTCTGTGTATTTTTAGTATTCCATTTTATTCTCTCTATTGGCTTTATAGTTATACCTCTTTATTTACATCAAAACTACGAGCCCACCTGCTATTTGTCTCATTAGAAATTCAATACCCATCATTTGTGGGAGAGCAGGACCTCATGCTCCTCCCTAATTAGGGGTAGGTGAGGCACATGCAGAGTCCATGCTGTTTGGGGAAGAGCCATCAGGTCTTCTATATGCTGGTCCCAGATGATAGGCTCCCATTCAGACCTGTAATACACTTGTAGGTGGCAGCTCAAATGCTTCTGCTAAACTTAAATCACTGCTGGGAAGCACGGTGTTCACACCTAGCCTCTCTAGGTGTCCCATGCAGCCCTTCCCCACTGAGGAGGCTGGAGGCCAGTATGAGAAAGTCTGATATGTTTCCCAAATACAAGCAGCACTAACAAAACCTCATATGTCTTCCCCATGCTCTTCCACCTGTCTCTTCAGGTTGCTTCCACCCTTCCCCTTCCAAAGAATCCCTCTGCAACTTGTATGAGCTCCCTATTGCTGCCGTAACAAATGATCATGCATTTAGAGGCTTAACAAATACTAATTTATTATCTTTCAGTTGTGTGAGTGAGAAGCCTAACACGGGATCTCACGGGACTAAACTCAAGATGTTAGCTGAGCTGGAGGCTCTCAGGGACTCTGTTTCCTTGCCCTTTTCAGCTGTTAGAGGTCACCCTCATTCCTTGGCTCATGGCCCCTTCCTCCATTTTCAAAGCCAATCCTTGGGTCCAGTCCTTCTGGCACTCGCCTCCCTCTTCCAGTTTTAAGAAGCCCTGTAATTGCCTTGGGCCCACACAGATAATTCAAGACGATCTCCCTATTTTAAGGTCAGTTTATTAGCAACTTTAATTCAATCTGCTACTACAATTTCCCTTTGTCATGTAAAGTAACATATTCATAGGTTCCAGGGTTTAGGGCATGGGCATATTTGGAGGGCTTTTCACCTGCCTACCACATATCACTCCCTTTATTGCATACCTCCCATCCCTTCCAGAATCTCGTATAATTTTCCTCAGTGAGACTAAAATAAATTTTTTTTAAAATAGACAAAAAACCCACCCCCAAACAAATGAAAAAAATAAACCCATCCACCACAGTAAAAATAATTTAACAAACACAGTCTTGAGGATTGGGAAAGGAGAATTTTTCTCTTGCTTTTTAGTCTTCCAAAGAAGTAGAGGGAGGAAATTTTCATTAATTAATATTTCACCAAATTTCCACACCACATTATATTTTCTCCCCTTCCCCAAATGCATGAATCTCCCTTAAAAAGAAATCTCTGAAGTTAAAGGTACCATTTAAAAAATAAATGTATGTAATTCTTTGTCAACACCTAGGTCCACAGCCCCAATCATGAGTTTTGGCAGAGACAGATTTCCTCTGAAGCTGAGGGAAGTTTTAAATGTCAGAAGAATGTCCAAGGAGAGAGTGAGACTTTCCTTTCTTACAGATTTAATCTTTGTTGCTTGCCTTAGATCTGATAACCCTACAGGAAACAGAATTTTAATTGCACTTCTGAATTACCCACTTAGGAGAATTATATCTCAATAACCTCTATTCCATTAGAGATTTCCACATACCCGTGTTTATGAAGAATTTGCATTAACCCCCTTCTAAATAAAAGTAAATTAAATTTTCTGGCAGAATTGCAATATTAAAATGTTCCTTTTTTTTTTTCACTTTCACTTAAAAGACCCCAGGGTATAACTTATGTTGGTCTTTTTCTGCCGCTAGTAGAACTGAGTTTAATCAAAGTGACAGGTAAACTTTATTTTTTAATAGGACTTTATGACTAAAATCCTTTATTGTTGGACTATAATGGTATTAAAACACCTAGCTCCGTTTAACTGAAACAGCTGCTTTCAAAGGATAATAATTTTCTGGGTATAGCAGAGAACGTACTTCGAAACAGCACTAAAACTAAGTCAGTGAGTTCGCATCATACACAAGTTTGGAAGGTCTGTGGGTGAGTAATGGCGAGCTTCTACCATTCCCGATGTTGGGCTTAGAAGTTTCTGTGTTTCCACAGAAGCTGCTCTGAAGATATAATCAGGATGGGTAGTTTTTAAAAAGTAAATCTCCTAAATGCATAGTTGCGAAATTCTATAGAACAGCAAAGCAACAATTAACCCCAATCATTTTCTCTGTACATGGTTGTCATTACCAGAATTTGTGTCCTGGGGTAGGGAAGCAGGCAGTCGCAGCTGGGTATGAGAGTGGGCGGGGGGGGGGGTGGAGATTACAGCAGTGGTCAGTGTTGATGGAAAAGTCATCGTCAGGACAAAAGTTTAGGACAGTGCTCCAAGTTTCACTCTCACACTTCTGGTGCTCGCTTTGTGCCTCCACTCATTGAGCCAAATCTAACTCCCATCTACCATGCTTGCTATTGAGATCCACTTAGAACCAATGAGTGCTGAAGTCTGGTGAGTGCTGAAGTCTGGTCCAGATTTATCACCTCAGTCAAGGCTGGTGCCCCAGCAGCACCCAAGACTGGAAATGTCAAACTTGCTTTTGGGAACTAGCTTGCTTTACTCAGCAAATATTAGTTGAGCCACAGGCAGGTGCCAGAAAACCTGAAAGAGGGCAGGGGAGAGAGTTTGGAAAGAAGTATCAACTGGGAGGTGGGGTCAGAACAGCCCTTAAATCTAGGAGACCCTGTCATGGGTCTCTCACTGCAGAGGGTGCTGCTCTAGTTCACCCTGGCTACACTCTTCCCCATGGCACAAGGAATCTATAAAGCCAAGGGTACAGGTCTATCCAGAGTCCATCCAGAGCAGCCACCCCTCCCCTTTAGACAATGTTCCAGGAACCAGGATCCCAGAGTTCCCTACCCAAATGGCCCAAGCCTTCTTCCTGAGCCTGTGTGGGGCCTCTTCTCTGGGTTCTTTTCCCCAGGCCTGACCACCATCCAGCATGGTCATCCCTAGGACACAGGATTGGCTAAGAGGCAGCAGATGTGTGAATAGAGCTTGGATAGATGGGTTCAAGAATGGTCAAGTGACAAGGCCCTTGTAGTGAGGGAAGGAGGCTGGATGGGAAGAGAAGGGGCATGGCCCCAGACTTGAGAATTCCTTTTTGTTTTTGTTTTGTTTGTTTGTTTTTATTTTTTTGACCTGAGAATTCTAAATCATACCTGGTCTTTTGGGTTTTATCACATTGTAAAGGTAAGGTGATAAAAACATTGTAGTTCATATTTTTAAACTTGATCTTTACCTTTTAAATATTAGACATCAGATATTAAATTGTGCTCTTGCTTTTGGCTCTGTAAATATTAGGAGCATGTCTGGGTAAGGCAAACATGGAGTTAAGAAATCTAAGCAAATTATTATGCACCATCAACTTCTATGTTTGATTCTGTAAGGGCATTTATAGTTTTTCAGGGATATAGTAATATAAATCTGTAGTCAGAGTTCTGGGTTTAAAACTAGGTTTTATGTCTTATTCCTTGTGTAATCTTGGAGAAGTTACAGAGGAAGCTTACTTAACAGACTTGCTGTTTGATCTATGTTTTCTATTCTTTCTGTAAAGCATACCCAATGATACTCAAATTACATATTCTGGTTATCTACTGCTGCATAACAAACCACCCCAAACTTAGTGACTTAAAACATCAAGTGCTTATTTTGCTTTGTCATATGTAGTTGGGAAGTGCTCAGCAGAGATGGCTCATCTTTTCTCCACATAGTATACTACAGAGTGGCTTGACTGGGGGACTAGAGGACCTCCTTCCAAGTTTCTTCATATGGCTGGCAAGGTGGCTCTGGTTGTGTAAGGGCCTCAGGAAGGGCTGTGGGCTAATGCCCTCTGTTCCTCCCCACTTGGGCATTTCCAGAGTTTCTTGGGCTTCCTCACATCATGTGGCTGAGTTCCAAGAGGAAGCATTGCAAAAGACCAAGGCAGAAGTGCATGGAATTTTTATGACTTGGCCTTGGAAGTCCCATAACATCACTTTCACCATACTCTGTCAAGGTAGTTATCAAGCACCCTCCAGATTCCAGGGGAGGGACTTAGATTCTACTATCTTTGATTGAGGTTTTAGATGAGCATGTGGGATGGTCCACACAGTTACCACTGTCTTAGGAAAACAGAATCCTCTCTAGTAGACCCACATACTTCTGCTCCTAACAGGTAAGCTGTCTAAGATTTAGTTTTCATATCTCTCCTTACCAGTTGTCACCACATCGTTTAATTAAATATAACTACTGATGAAATGTGAGTGTGGAAAAGGTGGGCTTTTCTCCCCTGCTAAAACTAGGTTGAATGCTTTGGAAGCACTGAATTAGAGAGAGATATGCAAGTTATGTGTTGGGAAAAAAAAAAACTATAAATGATTAGGGAAAAGTAAAAAAAAAATCTAGGAGTCTGCTCTCAGATTGCTTCACATGTGTCTCTAGGTTCATATATATATATGAAAAACTGAAACTGAAAAATGTTGAGCATATGTTATGCCTGTGATTTCTGCCAGAAAAACAGTGCTGGACTGCAATTAGCAGACCCTTTTCCCAAAGAAAAAGCCTTGTCAAACTGATGTACATTAATATATTTTAAGGACAACAAATGTTTAAGGTAAAATTCTTAGCTTCCATGGGCATTTTCAATTAACCAATTACTGGTACCTCTTATATCTGTTAAAAAGGCTTCCATTGTACTTGACCTCTCCCCTTGCCTCATTTTCTCATCTATAAAATTTTGATATCTACTTCATAGTGGTTTTTAAATACTATGTAGTTGTATTAAATTAATACTACTACTACCACTACTACTGTGGAAGTTTGAGATTATTTATGAATCCCAAAAAGAGAAAGATTATGTTTGCAAACTAATCTATTCCTCTGGGTGTGATACTCTGATTTTATTAAATTTGATTATATTACATTCAGTTGAGGGGCTTTTGATTATATTACCTGTTAAGATTGCTTTGAGGGCTTTTTGATTCAACCACATCAGTAAGGTGTGACTCAGGTTGAGTCTCCACTCCCCTTGATGGGTTTTATATAAATGGACACTCACACAGACAGATACACAGGAAGAGAGAGCTCTGTCATTTTTGATCCTGCCATGCAACGGAAGGGAGAAGTCTCATACAGCTGAAGCCCCGGGGAGAGATGAGCCATTATGCCTGATAGCTTACGGCTGACCTTGGGAAGAGAGCAGAATAGCTGAGATTGATATAGGAAACCTTATTCCAGCTTGCAACTGAGATCAGGAAGAAAGCAGAGCAGCTGAGCCTGAGAGAGAAAGCCCACAGGAGAAGGCTGAAACCTCACAGAGATCGCCCACCATCTTGGTTCAACACAAGGCAGCTGATTTTGGTGAGATAAGTACCTCTTATGGTACCTTGAGTTGGACTTTCCATGGCCATGGGACTTAAGCTTTTAGCCAAATAAACACCCTTTATAAATACCAACAGATTTCTGGTACTTTGCATCAGCATCCCTTTGGTGGACTAATACAACTACTTTGTGTTACAAGGAGAAGAAACTGTCTGGGGACAGTTTCTTATGTGACGGGGATTTGTCCGTGAACATGTGGAGAAGTGAGGAGGCTCAGGAAACCATCTCAGTGTTCTGCAGTCAGGTGTCACAAAGAATTGGTGTATTTGTATACACTTTGGATGGATTGTATGCTTTATTAATATGTATCAATAAAATTAATTTAAAAAAAGAATTGACACATTATTTCAGACCCTCAGGAGCTCACATCTCTTGTCTTCTCTATTAGTGGCAACTATTGGATCTGATTCTACTGAATTTGTTAGCTTCTTTTCTAGCTGCTTCTCCTTCTACTCTTGGATTCTCTCTATGGCTGCACTGCCTCTACTTCTTCCTTCTACTTCTTCTAATGACTCCAGAGGGAGGTTCTCATTGGGTTGCCTGGTCTTCACCCAACATGGAACCTCCTTGTATGACACTGGGCAACCATAGAGGTCATGTGGTCATGACCTGAAAAGCCAATCCCTGGTTCAGTCTGTTGCAACCAAGATATCTGTGCCTAGGAACACAGAGAAAGACAACACATTCAGGAAAGCATCCTCTCCTTCCACTTTGGATGAATGTGTAGTAAGCATGTAGGGTCTCTAGAATATCAGTTCATGGCTGACAATCGGCTCGATGCACGATTACCATGTGAAGTTTACAACAAGCATTCATTCTGTTTGATCAGTGCAGGCTATACCAATTGTCTTGGTTCTCAATTCTGCACTATGGGTAGTTAATGATAACCATTTAGAAAAAGGGAGCTTTGTGCAGTAGAAAACGGCAGTAGAAAATAGGTGGCAATCAGATCCTATTAATCTTGACTTCCCTAGTAGACTTTCTCTCTCACTCATGGCAAACTACCTGGGAGCACATACACACACAAACTTACACACACACACACTTCTCATTTACAATTAGTTCTTCACTTAATTTGAAGTAGAATTCATGTAATGGTATTGCAAAATATTCTCAAAGTACACTCCTGAACAGTGATGTGGACAATTTATCTTGCAAATTCAGCCACTGTGCTCTCTGCCCTTCCAGAATTACCACTTCACATGTATCATAGAAACACCAAGAAAAAAACAAGACTCAAAGTTATTTGCCCAAAGCAAGACCTGAGTGAGGCAAGTTGCTTAATATTTCAGCATCTTTCAATCTTCAGTGAATATGTACATTATATCTTTAGAACACATTTAGAGATAACAGTTTCAAAAATGAAACGGAGAGAATCCATCTGGAATCAATTGTTAAAATGCTCAGCAAAACTCTTCTTCTCTTTGGAACATTCCAATCCCCTAAATAGGAGTGAAGATTAACTTTCCCATCTCATCCTGGGCCAGAGAGGTGGGGGACAGGGATGTTCCAAGATTAACAGGTAAGAATTCCCACAAGAGATTTTTTGTTGTGTACTATGTGTGGCTCTTTCTTCTAGCCTTACACCTCCTTGCAGCCAGAGTTCCTAGCTTACATGAGCCTCGCCGTTCCTTTTCTAAACAAAGTAAAGGAATAGTGAGCTCATCTCAAGAAAGAAAACTTAGTACCAGGAGGTACAAATCCTAGCCGATAATCCAGTGGGCTATCTGGGCATCCCAGCAGCCTCTGCTAACAGTATCTAGAGGGCAGCTCAGAGCTGTGCACTTGAGGCAGAAGGAATGCTGTCTTTCCATATAAGCCAGGGCAGAAGATCCATTATTTAATAGAGAGTCAAGCTCACACTCTTCCAGGTTTGGACCCTTACGGACTCTTCAGATTGGCTTTCCTGGAATGCAGTTGTATTAGAAATATCCTTGGTTCTTATTATGTACAAATTCCAAGGCATTAATAATGGAAGATCCTATATAAACTGATTTTCCAAAACACCAGAAAAGTAGGCTTCCTCCCATCAAGTGGCTTTCACTACCCATAGTGCTCAGGTTCACATATCTCAGTGTCTCTTTTTATTCATTCTAATTAGAAATAAATGAATCCAGTTGTATTCTGTAGTCAGCCAACTTGCAGTTGGATTTTATGGGCACTTCAGATTCAGCTATTATCTAATCCCCAAATACCTCCTCATCTATGGCCAAGGGAAGTATCAGCAATCAAAAGGTTGATTCTGTGTGTGTATATCTGACACATGACTACCATGCCATTTCTATCAATTTCTCATTTTTGAGATGTTTAAAGTTTTAACATGCCATGGAGGATGAGCACTTTTTTGGCTGTTTTATCAGGGCTTGTTTTGTAAAGCAAAGCTCTTCAAGGTCACAAGCAGTAGAGAGAAGCATCCAGGGTGCCAGAAAACCAGAGAAGACAAGCATGAGTTGTCTGTGCAGAATGATTTTTCCAAGCAAGCAGTTGAGCACAGTCCCCTAGTTTAAGCCCACCTTAAAGGCAAACTACCTGGGAGCACTCTCTGCTGCCCCTTCTCAGCGCCCCCCCCCCCACACACACACACCCATCAGAGTGCCCCATGCGACGGGCACTCTGTAGTCAGGCCGCAAATGTTTTTAGGAAGAGGAAGAAATGAGCTCTGCAAGAGAAATCCAATTCAGGATAAAATGAGGCTAAATAAACAGTGCCCAAACCCTCTCAAACTCAGTGATTTGCTATCCAATTCTCACGGGTCCTTTTCAACGGATGTAAGACAGAGCCTGTTACCCTTGGGGAAATCTTGTTTATCCCACGCAGGGCTCAGGCTGCACCCTCTGGGATTTCTTTCTTACAGCTGCTTCTTAGAGTGAAAGGGGACTGCTTAAAATGCCAGAACACTCCCCTTGGGGTAGATGCAGGAGCTGTGAACATTCATTCCACCGGAACCTCCAAGACCCGTACTTCTGGGCCTCTGTGGCCCAGTAAGGCCCAGTTCCATACCCATAATACCAAGCATCATAGTTTCCTCCTCTTATTCATTCTAATTAGCAGTGAGTGAATTCTTCCTAAAGTCACACTCTTGGAAGAAGACTGGAAGGGAAGGTTTCCCTTGTGTGTCAGTCAGAATTTGACCTAAGCAAGCAAACCTTGTTAAACAGTCAGTTGGAATCAGCAGCTCAGACAGGCTGATCACACACTCCAGCTCCAGGTGGCTGATCCCTCTGCTGCAACTTGGTCCTCCCTGACTTGCTGGAGGTACTTCTCACTGGGTTCCAGTTTCTGCCATGTGCTGGCCAAAGACCCTGCCATCTTCACCCAAGGTGTCTGCTGACACTGACCACTCACCACCTGCTGTCTGTAATGCCCATTACCAACCCGATGAAGTTGTCTAATCAGAGGCCCATGAAATGGACCCCTGGCCACACTTGGACTTCCAGGCACAGGTGGGGGGGAACTGACTCCTTTAGCTCTGAATTTTACACTCGTGCCTCCAGGGAGAGCTCTCTTCTAGCCCTGCTTCTTTCCAAAGGCCTAGTATGCCAATGGATTACAGTCTAAACTAGAAGTTTCTTAAATCCTCATTGCTTGTAAATACGATGGAAATGGGGTGGAGGAGTAGGTACAGAACTATACATTCATTCATTCCAGAAACACTTACTGAGTACCTATTATGGGCAAGATGTGCTGAGCTGGGGGTTATAATCATGAAGAAGATACTGTCTCGGACCACAAGTAAACAGATCAATAAATAGCCCAAATCCAAGAGTATGGCGGCATATAGGTGAAGGGGTCTGAGTGGATATTCCCAGGGTCAGGGAGGAAGTCGTAAGGAACCCACATACCCATGAGCTGCTTCTAGTGTTCTTTATAGATTGAACCAACCATCTCAGGCATTTCATTTTTCAACTGTATGAAAGGGTATTGTGATAGGCAAAATGCAAATTAATTTTAAAATGTTACCAAATGTATAGATCCTTTTGTGACTTGTACTTTAATAAAAGTACATTATAATCAGGAGGAAGCATAGCATAGCTGTCTAGAGTATAGACTGTGGAGCTGGATCACCTGGGTCCACACCTCAGCTCCCCCCCTTACCAGCTGTGTGACTTTGGACACGCTACTTTAACTTCCCTGGGCCTCGGACTTCTCATCTGTACAATGGCATGAGAATATTGAACTCATAGGGGAGTGACGAACAGTCACAGGATCAATACGCAGTGGGGCTTGGCCCATGATAGGTGTTGGGAAAACATTAGCTACAATTCTGATCATGTGGAGTGTATGAAATCTTCTGTGGTTGGAGATGGGTTCTGATCCTGGAAAAGTTTGGGAATGACACTTTCTTTGCCTGGCTGGGGAGGACTGGGCCTGTCTCATCAATGGGTATAGATCCTGTAAGTGGTTTGTCACTGTCCCAAGTCAGCAGCAACTGACCCCACTCTGTTCAAACCTACCATGCCCATTCATTACCTGGCACCCTTTGCACACCAGTGATGGCCAGGCAGGATGCCATCGCCAGAGCTTCTTCCCTGCTCCAGGTGTCTGAAGCAGTGTGGGGATTATCCCAGGTCCTCTAGTCCTGGTGGACAGTTCCCTCCCATGCTAGTTCTTCCAAGACCCCCCCTTCCCCTTGCAGCTCCTGTGCTTATTCACTCAGTTTAAACCCCAGTCCTCCTGAGGGCCACATAAACAATGATTTTAATTACCTCTCAGCTACCCAGCAAAAGCTGAGGTCATGGGTGTGTTTGGCAGGGGAGAAGGAGTGTGGGGGTGAAGGGAGGAGGCTTCACTGAAGTCATGACAGATTTGGAGGGGGTGGTAAAAACGCACAATTCGAGTGGGGGGGAAATATATGCTCTTCACTCTCTAGTTTTCATTTGAGCCCATTTTTAGCATCTGAGTAGGTTTAGAATTAACTTTCTCATTGACGACGTTGATTTTCTTGTGATGCTTCATTACTCAGTAACAAGAAAGAAATATAAATAACCAGGACCAGCAGTGAAACCTCTTAAGTCTAAATGTCATTTGCAGTTACTCAGGTTTGGATTCAGCAAAGATTAAATCGTAGTATCTCATGGAGATGTGGATGGGTCAAGAACAATATTTCAATCCTCTCTTTCTAGCTCCACATCTTTCTCTATCCATCTCTCCATTCATCTCTTTCTCTTATCTAACTCTATCTCTATCTATCTATCATCTATCTATCTATCTATCTATCTATCTATCTATCTATCTATCATCTATCTATCTATAATATATAGTGTCTCCAGACTGAAGAAATGACTACAAAAGTGTCACTTTTATATCTATAAATTAAAGATTAAATTCTCATATCTTTAAAAGAGAAAATCTTATTTAACCTTTTTGTGTTTTGGATTTAATTATCTATGTAGCTTAGAGCACAGTTTCAGTTTTAACCTTGTAAAAATATTTTTCAAACCTTGTAACTTTACTCATTTTTATCCAGCTGAAAAAAATTCAACCAATCATATGGAAAAAGAAAACACCCAGAAAATAAATTATTAAGCAACTGCTCTATGCCAAGTATGATACTAGACGACTTACATATATCATTTCATTTTATCCTCACAAAACACTGTGCAACAGGTCAGAAGCGTCTCTGTTTCTCAAAAGCTGAAATATGAGGTTCAGAGAAATTCAAACATGTTCCCGGAATAATATACCTAAGAAGTGGTAAATTTGTCCAAGTTTAACCCCCTTCACACAGGTAAATGGATGAAGGGGGAAATAAGTTTTAAACAATTAAAAAGTAAATTAAGTGGAAAACAAGGTATGTATGCATGTTTTTTTGGTGATTGAAATGATTCCCACAGATGCAAACAGCAATCTGGTACCCTACTAGTCCCAGCGGCCTACATTCCATCAGATCATGTCTCCAGTGTGTTGGCCCTTTCTCTCTTTCCTGCTAAGTGGGCAGACTTCTTCACCTTTCAAAATGGAGCCCCTTGGCCACCAGCTGCTTAGCTGTCTGGGTCCCCCACCCATGCTGACCCTATGTGATTCTTCTCAGGATGCTTCCAGCAATTGGACCACACACAAGGACAGAAGACCCCTCGAAGTTCCTACCACCCTACTTCTCACACTACCCCCATCCTCCCAAACCCTCACTGTTAATTAATAGGGAAAAGATGTCTGTTCTTGATGAGATTCCATTGTGGAGGCATTTTTTAATATTAAATATTTCAGGTCGTATTTTGTTCATAACAAAATATACTTCCATCAGCATTTCAAGACTCATGAGCTAAAAAACTACCAGCGTATACTTAGAATCCCTGGTCAAGTTTATCAGCATCCGTTGTGCTATGACTTGGAACTGAGTCATTGGGATTAAGCCTTTGCCATGAGGGTGGAAATAAAGTCAGCCAGTAATTGAAGAAGAGACTGGTGGTACAGTGAAAAGAACACAGGATATGCATCTGCCACTAACTAGCCTAACTAACTATATGAACTTAGTTAGGTCATGTCACCTCTGTGACCCCACTTCCCAGTAAGCTAGGACTCATGAGGCCACCAAAGGTGCTGTGACAACCAAATGAGGTAGTGAATGTGGGAGAGTTTCATAAATTATTATTTTCAATGAGGAGAATCCACTATAAACACCATTTCCATTAAGCCAGGAGCTGACTCACTCAGGCTGGCAATGAGGCAAATGATGAAGGAAAAAAGGTCATAAAAGATGTGGACGTCATTCTCTAAGCTGAGTCATTCTCCTTGGGCCCTCATTATATTGGGACAAGTCAGTGGAGGGTGAAACAATGGAGGGCACAGCAGGTGAGGAGTAGGAAGTTGAGGACTAGGAAAGCGAGGGAGGCCGCACTTTGTTCTGGGAATTGGCTCAGGTTGTAGAAGGTAATGAAAGGGGAGAAACAGATGGGCAGCTAGGGATGCTCCCATCAGGCAGATATTATCCACCTACCAGTCAGTCTTCAGTCTTCTAATACGTATTGAGCACAAGGCTAGATGCCTTGGGGGATTCGGGTGCATGACGTAGTCCTTGCTACAAAGTCTAGTGCAATGCAGGATAAAATAAATGTTGTAAATGAGGTATGGTGATCCCTCCCCAGTCATGTCTTAATTTAAAAACATCATGCAAAAAGATGTGAAGGGCTAGCCCTTACTACGTATGGGAGAGATAGCTATTCCTAACTGGTGACTGGGCCTATGGTGGCAGTGCAGGAGTAGAGATTTGGTTACTTTTAAAGAAGACCTTGGGCAGAATTAGGAAGCAGAAGGCTATAGTCTGGTCAACAAATATGGTGCACAATAGTCTTCCTATTGGCCTGGTGGAAGGGACTCAAGGGAGGTCAGTTTCTGCTCCTGTTTCAGGGCATTGAAAGACATCAATCTCGATTAGCCCTTAGTGTGTCTAGGGCCGCACATGGAAAATGCAGATGGGAGTGTTGTGGCCATTCCCATAAATGTAAACCATAGGTGACTGGTAGAATTCATGGTTCCTCTTGTCAGCTTTTCCCAAAGTGTAGATACTACCTCCGTTACTTATTTATTTATCTATTTTGGAGGTTAATATGATTGGAAAGAAGTGGAGCTTAATCATTCTTTTTTACTGAGTATAGAATTTCATCTGAAATGCCATTTCAAAATCAAACTCCCCCTTCCCTGGCTTTGTGGGTGTCCTCAATATTTGGAAAGAACCCCTGGCTAAGGAGATCAAATGTCATTCTTTATCTCGTAAGATGTGTGATAGGTTGGGACTGTGTCTTGCTGCTTCTGAATTTGCCCAAACAGGGACCACATTCTTTGGAAATATAATTTTCAAGGTTATTAGGTGACTGTTCTCTGAGTCTGCAGTAGGCTGCTGCAGATAGAAATAATTTCACCTGCAATATTTAGAGCCAGGCCTAATGAATCTTCATACCTTTTCAAACTCATCTATTCTTATTTAAAAGCGATAAGAACTGGCAGTTTGGAAAGATGTACTTGTTCATTGGTGCAATAAAAAATAGATGGCATTGTGGCACACAAAAGTTCTTAGTGTCCTTCCCCAAGGGAAAAAAATAATTGCTCCAAGGAATTAGAATTTAACTCCTTGTTCTTGTTCTTTCAAAAATGTTCACTGTCACTTTTACTGTTTCCTATAGTTTGCCCAATTCAAGCGCAGACTTTTACATTTACATATATACATTAATATTTTCTTATCTAACATTTGGCATGTTGATAACAAGCAAAACTTTAATTTCTTTGAATTCTTTTTTCTAAAGAACTCAAAGGGTTTTAGATACTTAAATTCAGTATGCAGCATTCAAGCTTTGAACATTATTCTCTCCAATTTATAGATGAGTAAATAGTGCCAGGAGGCAAACTTTATACCAGAATTTCTAACTCGAAGAGTCTCCACTGAAAACATCTCTAGGTATATGCAAAGTAAACATGTCCTTGAGAGGAGATTGTATGGGGGAAAGGGGGAGGTTTTAGTACTGCCTTCTGGATTACAGTTCCATTATAGAGTAAAGACCAGTATTATAACCTGGAGGGTACAATTAGGTGATATTCATGCTAATAGGATTCTTTCAATAGTGTAGCAGAGAAGGGAGTTGGGCTGAATTGATTCTGACTTTGTTTTTTCTCCTAACTAATAATGCTCCTTTGAGAATATAATTTAATTTTTTGGAGCTCAGTTTCCTCATCTATAAGAAAGATTTGGACTTAGAAGAGGAAAATAGCTAGCGCAGCTTATTTCCACTCCCCAATCGTGTACTCAAGCAGCCACCAATGATCAATCTTGGCATCATTTCCTACTGAGCTTGTATTTGACCTTGGGACACTTTTTAGCACCGTGTTGCAGGTAACCACTTTCAATTGATAACAACTGAGGCACAGTCTATTTGCCACCCCTAGACCAAAAGCTTTCAAAGTTACCATCTAAAAGCCCAGGATTCCCTTTCTACACAACCTGCCACATTTACTAACAACATGTAAAACAACTGAACATTTGGAAAGCACCCATAATACCCTTTGTTGGATGGAAGCTCCAGGGAACATGAGCCCAGACTAATGAAGGACTTTAAACACCAGGCACGTAGTCCCCCTGTCAGTAGAGTGCTAACTAATGGGCTGCTGGGGGCTGACCTCAGGATATAGAGATAGCATCTGGTTTCTCCTAAACAAAAACTGCAAGACGTGCTTTAAAAACCGTGCCAAGAGCAGAGGGGAAAGAGAACATTTAGCAATAAAAAGATCCAGATATTGGCACCAACACACAATTAAATCTCTGCGGAATTTTTTGTTGTTGTTGAGATGACCCTGCAAAGGCATGTATTTAGCCTTGATCTCCCCTAGCTATCATGGGGGCAATAACACATATTAGCAGCCTGGGTCTGTAGGAATGACTTATGTATTTGTATACATTACCCAATGTAAGTGACCTACGGAGAACATATTGTTCAATGAGTGCACTGATTAGGTCCCTATGAATAGATGCTGTTCCTGGCTTGTTTTATTTTACTCTGGACTCTTAATTTTCTTTGGCCTGGAGCAGTCAAGACATTCATAAAAGAAACAAGGCATTTTGAAAATGCAGTATTGGTTTATGGCTGCAAAAGTTCAGTTGCTTTGGTTTGTGTGTGACTTTTGGCATGATTTGAAGCTCAACCTCCTTCCAAACTGAGTCTATAATGTGATACACATGAGAATGCCATGCTCTTTTAGTTTCTTTTCTCTTTTTTGCCAATCCTCCTCCTTGTTTGGCCTCCCTAAGTGATTTCTAACCCCAGGTACTGTCTGTTCTCATCACCAGGAGCTTCACGAGACTTAAGAGCTTCGCTGTGACATAAATAAGGTGCTTGGAGGTAGGGACCCTTTCGGCTTTGGGCATCCCAGGGTGTTAACTGTCCTCGGGCCACCAGACTGAGAGAGTTCAGAACAGCCTGTTCAGTTACCAAACTGCCAATTGAATAATTGGTTTTTTTATCATCGGTTTGCACATGAATTTTACAAATTCTCAAACATTTACTCTAACCAAAGTTTCGTTTAGACGGATACCTTGCTTTTTCTGTCTGCAAATAGCTATTTTGCTTCCCAGAATTTCCTCTGACTTAAAAGGGAAGTCCAAAAACACGACTGGGTTGGGGATGGAGTAAGGGGAAGGAGCTGTAGTCAGATGCAGTTCATTTTTCAATAACAATGGCTGCTTTCTTGATGGGATTGCTCAGTGGAATATGCTCTGGAGTATTCTGTCTACACTTTGTTTTCCCTCACCGAATGTCTCATTTCTTCCCAGCAAACATACATTGAGCAGTCATTATGCTTCAGCTGCTCTTGGAAGTTCTTTAGGCTTATTATCTCATCTAATCCTCACAAGAACCCTATGACCTATACATTATTATTGTCCTATTTTACAGGTGAGAAAACTGAGGTCCAGAGATCTTGAGGCCCAAAATCCCAAATATACATACATGCAGGTATTTCAGCTTGACAATTATCCATTTTCTTAGTTCTTTGAAGAATGCTATAACAAGCTTAATTATCTTTTGCTAATTTAATAACAATATCTTGCATCTATGTGTACATTTATCACAAATATCCTATTTAGACATGTATGTGCACATCAGGATCCCTTTTGGTATACAGTGCCTTTTTTGCATTTAGTAGATGCTCAATATTTAATAATTTGATTTGAATTTTTTTGGAAGCAGAAATAGAATATAGAATACAGAAAACATAGACTACAGAAAATATGGTAGTTTAGTCCGTGGCCATGAAGATGCTACATGGATATAAGGATTTAAAGCAGAACCTGTGACTGATCTTGCCAAATAAAAACAAATCCAGACTTATGGGAGATGTTATTTAAAAAGACTATTGCAATAGGGCACAGGGATTTTTTGCGACAGGGAGAACACTCTGACCATAACATCTGCAAGTGTCAGAGGTCAGGCAGGAATGGTCTTTCTTTGCAGTAAGAAGTGAACAGGGTCAGAGGAATTGGGAGTGGGGAAGGGGATGAGCGGGTGGCATGAAGGACCATTGACCAGGGAATGTCTTTCCCTGAGGTCGGCCCATTCTCAGGAGGCGTGTTAAGGCAGGGTTGTTCCCTGTTCCTGTGCTCAAGGGTGGGCCAGGACCCAGGAGCTTGCTGGGAGGGGACAAGCCTGATGAAAGTTTGGCCAAGTAGAGTTCATGGGCATTTTGTCCAGATTGGTCATTGGTACAAACAGTTCAGTCAATCATCTCTGAGATGAAGGATGGGAATTTATAAGGTCTGTGTCTGGCCTTGTCATAGATAAACAAGGGATTCACCCGCAAGTCTTATTGAAGTCACATCACCTAAACTTTGCTGGATGGAAGCCAGGCTCTTCACTCTATTTTAATGTGGTTTGGAGCTCGAGACCAATGTTCACATATTGTTTACAGCTGTGGCTGCTTGTAATCGCAAACTTCTGTGATAATGACTTTTGTTTTGTTTTGTTTTTAGAAATACTATATTGTATTCCTCTGAACTTTTCTCTACTAAACCAACAGTTTTATCTGGATTTTGGCTTCCAGTCTATACCCCTACTTTGGCTTTGATGTGAGATAGATGGCCTCTGCAAATGTTATTTCCTTTGAAGTTATCATTTGTCTGAATGCATTGTGAAGAAAAAGGTCTATCTGTGCCTCTATAATGCTCCAAAATCATTTTGTGGGTGAAACACCTGAGTCTATTTGTCTTAAGAAAACAAGGAAACATGGGGTGAAAGCACCAAAATATTCCTTTAAGGCTTTGATTTCCCAGGGTTAAATAGGAGCATATTTCTCAGGGTAGTGGGAAATATTTCTCAGTCGGTTCTAAAAATATGTAGTCTATATATTTATGTCACTCTTAGAAACCTAATTGGGAGTCAGGTAGAGTCACAGTTTTCCTCTAAGTGTATGTGACAGTTTAGAGCTGGGTGGACCCCAGAAGATCATTTCCTTAGGGCTAATCCATTCTTGTGTGTGTAAACTTACTGTAGGTGGGAACCTTTGATTAAATTACTTCAGTTAAGGGCCTTTGATTAGACTGCATGACCCAGGGTGGGTCTTATTCCTCTTACTGGAATCCTTTATAAGTGGAAGAAAGATGTTTTCTCAGACACACAGAGAAAAATGCCCAGAAGCTGAGAAAGAAAGGTCTGGGAGCCAGAAGCTGAAATCAGTGGAACACAGAAGCTCAGAGTAGCCACAGAAGCCAGAAGCTGAAAGAAAAGGGGCCCAGAGGAGACAGGAGAGAGGCAGGATGAGTAGACACCACCATGTGCCTGATTGCCCACAGATGCAGCTTAGGGAGAAAGCATATCCTGATGATGCCTTCATTTGGACACTTTCATGGCTTTGGAAATGTAAGTTTATAAATTAATAAATCCCCATTGTAGAAAACAATCCATTTCTAGTATATTGCCTTGGCAGTAAATTAATAGAATCTATCAGTCTTAGCCTGTGGTTGTGTCTTAAAAATCCAGGAATATCCAGCAAGCAAACAGAACTATTACAGTGAAAACTGCAGGTTAGCAGAATTATGCTTTGTAATAGCATTGTGTTTCCCTTTTGGATAGTGCAGCCTTGTCCTCATTAAGGCTAGGCCCGGAGACCGAGGCTTGTTGCTTAGGAGAGGAGGGTGTCTACCATTTAAATAATAATGATGGTAATATTAGCACTAATGCTTAAAGACTGTGTATTGTGTGCCTGGCACTATGCTATGAACTTGGCATATATTAATTCTTTGAATCTAGTCTTAGAGACCCTATGCTAAGCCTCAAACATATATATACTTCTAGATTCACACATGAACCATCTTAAGCTACTAAAATATGAAATCAGATGGGATGTTGAGGTCAAAGCCTTGTTTGGCAATATAATAATACACTTGTCTGACATTTTCTCTGTGCATACATCCTTCAGGAATCTAGTTTGGATGTGGGATTCATCAGATGCTCTGATCATTTTAGGGGACATGGATGGACTCAGTCACATCCTGCCCTGTGCCATCTTCAGGAGTCTGAAGAGGTCATGTAAGTATTAGATAAAGTATTTTTTTTTAACAAATCAATTTTATTGATACATATTAATAAAGCATACAATTTATCCAAAGTGTACTATCAGTGGTATTTGGTATAATCACATACTTGTGCAAGCAACACTTCAATCATTATTAGAGCATTTTCATTATTTCAGTAACAATAATATTAAACAAAAAACAGACAAGAAAATTCCTCACCTCTCAATCTCTCTGTTTCCCCTGCCGTACATAGTTGTTATTTCTGGCTATTCTTGCAAAATTATTTATTTATTTATTAAGCAGTTTTACTGAGATTAATTCACATACCATATGATCTACCTAAAGTGTATAATCAATGGCTTTTAGTATAATCACAGTGTTGTATATTCATCATCTCAACAATTTCAGAAATATTTCATTACTCCAAAAAGAAAGACTCCACACAACTTAGCTTTCCTTCCTCAAGCCTACATAACCACTAATCTCATTTCATCTTTATAAATTGATCTATATTTACATTTTATATAAATGGAATCATAAGTATGTAGTACTCTGTGTCTGGTCTCCTTCACTTAGCATAATGTTTTGTTTGTGTGTGTCCGATATTAACATTGTGTAGTATTAACTGACATGTGTTCAGCTTCCAAGAAAAACAGTCTTATATATGCAATTCTACCCATATTCATATTTCACATAATATATTTAGTACATAATAGGGCAATCATGCAGTATTTGTCCTTTTGTGTCGGGCTTGTTTCACTCAACATAATGTCCTCCGGGTGCACCCATGTTGTCATATGTTTCATGACTTCATTTCTTCTTATTGCTGCATAATATTTTATCCTGTGTATTCTCCACAATTTGTTTATCCATTCATCAGTTGATTGACACCTGAGTTGTTTCCACCTTTTGGCTATTGTGAGGGGTTTGCTATGAACATCGGTGTGCAGATGTCTATTCATGTCACTGCTCTCAGTTCTTCTGGGTATATACCTAGCAAAGGTATTGTCGGGCCCATGGCAAGTCTATATTCAGCTTCCTTAGAAACTTCCAAACAGTCCTCCACAGAGGCTGAACCATTCTACATTCCCACCTACAATGAATAAGCATTCCTACCCTCCACATTCTCTGCAACATTCACAGTTTTCTGACTTTTTAATAGCAGCCAGTCTAACAGGTATGAAATTATATCTCATTGTAGTTTTGATTTGCATTTCCCTAATCGCTAGTGATGTTGAACATTTTTTCAGGTGTTTCTTTGCCATTTGTATTTCTTCTTTGGACAGTTGTCTTTTAAAGTCTTTTGCCCATTTTTTAATCAGACAGTTTGTCTTTACATTGTTGACTGGTATGATCTCCTTATATATCATGGATATTAAACCCTTATCAGACATGTGATTGCCAAATATTTTCTCCCATTGAGTTGGCTGCCTTTTCACCCTTTTGACAAAGTCCTTTCAGTTGCAAAAGTGTTGAATTTTGAGGAGATCCCATTTATCTATATTTCCTTTTGTTGCTTGTGCTTTGGGTGTAAGGTTTAAGAAACTACAGCTTACCACAAGATCTTGAAGATGTTTTCCTATATTTTCTTCAAGGAGTTTTATGGTTGTTTTTATATTTAGATCCTTGGTCCATTTTGAGTTAAATTTTGTATAAGGTGTGAGATAGGGGTCTTCTTTCTTTCTTTTGGATATGGCTATCCAGGTCTCCCAGCACCATTTTTTGAATAGACTGTTCTGGCCCAGCTGGGTGGGCTTAACAGCCTTGTCAAAAATCACTTGACTGTAGATGTGAAGGTCAATTTCTGAGTTTTTTATTTGGTTCCATTGGTCAATCTGTTTGTACTTATACCAGTACCATAATGGGTTTTTTTGTGTTTGTTTGTTTCATTTTTTACCACTGTAGTTAAGTAATATGTTTTAAAGTCAGGAAGTGAGAGTTCTCCAACTTTATTCTTCTTTTTAAAGACATTTTTGGCTATTCAGAGCACCTTACCCTTCCAAATAAATTTGATTATTGGCTTTTCAATTTCTGTAAAAAAAAGCTGTTGGGATTTTTATTGGGATTGCATTGAATCTGTAAATCAGTTTGGGTAGAATTGACATCTTAATGATATTTAGTCTTCAAATCCATGAACACGGACAGTCCTTCCATTTATTTAAGTCTTCTTTGATTTCTTTTAGCAGTGTTTGTAGTTTTCTGAATACAGGTCATTTATGTCCTTGGTTAAGTTTATTCTTAAATATTTGATAGTTTTAGTTGCTATTATAAATGGAAATTTTTCCTGATTTTCTCCTCACAATCCACATCAGTAATGTATAAAAACACTATTGATTTTTGTGTATTAATCTTGTATCCCACCTATATTAGTCAGCCAAAAGGGTGGTGATGCAAAGTACTAAAAATCTGTTGGACTTTATAAAGTGTATTAATTTGGAGTAGAAGCTTACAGTTTCTAGGCCATAAAGCATAAGTTACTTCACTCACCAAAGTCTGTTGTCACATGTTGGAGCAAGATGGCTGCCAATGTCTGCAAGGGTTCAGGCTTCCTGGGTTCCTCTCTTCTCAGGGCTCATTTCTCTCCAGGCCCAGCTGCTGTGCTTGCTTCACAAGGCCAGCTGTAGACTACCAGGCTAATGTCTCGTCTATCTTACTGGGGCTCCAATATCTAAATTCTAACCTCCTTTCTCTGTAAGTCCCCGCCTACTAAGGGGGCAGAGGCTCAACACCCTACTGATGTGGCCCAATCAAAGTCTTAAACATTATTCAATCAAGTAAAAGTGAAACCTAGAATCCAATATAATCTAATATGCCCAGAGGCACAGACCAATTTATAAACATAATCCAATATCTATTTTTGGAATTCATAAACAATATCAAACTGCTACACCAACCACTTTGCTGAATGCATCTATTAATTCTAGTAGTTTTGTTGTGGAGTTTTCAGGATTTTCTAGATTAGGATCATGTCATCAGCAAATAGTGTAAGTTTTACTTCTTCCTTTCCTATTTGGGTGCCTTTTATGTCTTTGTCTAATCTAATTGCTCTAGCTAGAACTTCTAGCACAATATTGAATAATAATGGTGACAGTGGGCATCCTTGTCTTGTTCCTGATCTCAGTAGGAAAGCTTTCAGTCTTTCACCATTGAGTACAAAGCTAGCTGTATTTTTTTCATAGATGCAGTTTATCATATTGGGAAAGCTTCCTTCTATTCCTATCTTTGGGAGTGTTTTTATCAAGAAACGTTGCTGTATTTTGTCAAATGCCTTTTCTGCATCAATTGAGAGGATCATGTGATTTTTCTTCCTCAGTTTAGCAATGTGGTTTATTACACTAATTGATTTTCTTGTGTTGAACCACCCTTGCATACTTGGATAAAACCCACTTGATCATGGTATATAATTCTTTTAATGTGCTTTTGGATTCTGTTTGCAAATATTTTGTTGAGGATTTTTGCATCTATATTCATTAGAGATATTGGTCTGTAATTTTCTTTTTTCATGGTAACTTTATCTGGTTTTGTTACTAGGGTGATGATGGCTTCATAAAATGAGTTTGGTAGCATTCTTTCCTGTTCAATTTTTTGGAAGAGCTTAAGCAAGATCAGTATTAGGTCATCTTTGAATGATTGGTAGAATTCACCTGTGAAGCCATCTGGTCTTGGGCTTTTCAACTTTGGGAGGATTTTTGATGACTGTTTCAATCTCTTCACTTGTGATTGGTTTGCTGAGGTCTTTTATTTCTTCTAGGGTCAATGTAGGTTGTTCATGTGTTTCTAGGAATTTGTCCATCTTATCTACATTTTCTAGTTTTTTTTGCATACAGTTGTTCATAGTATCTATCTTATTTTTACAGGGTCAGTGGTAATGTTCCGCCTCTCATTTCTGATTTTATTTATCTTGTATCTTCTCTCTGTTTTTTTTTTTTGTCAGTCTAGCTAAGTGTTCATAGATTTTGTTGATCTTCTCAAAGAACCAACTTTTGTTTTTTTGATTCTCTCTATTGATTTTTTGTTCTCGAATTCATTTATTTCTGCTCTGATCTTCACTATTTCTTTCCTTCGGCTTGGTTTGGGATTAGTTTGCTGTTCTTTTTGAAGTTCTTCCAGGTGTGCAGTTAGATCTTCAAGTTTAGCTCTTTCTTCTTTTTTAATGTAAGCATTGAGGGCTATAAATTTCCCTCTCAGTACTGCCTTTGTGGTGTCCCATAGATTTTGATATGTTGTGTTCTCATTTTCATTCATCTCAAGAAATTTGTTGAATTCTCTTGCAATTTCTTCTTTGACCCATTATTTAAGAGTGTGTTGTTTGATCTCCATATATTTATGAATTTTCCCCTTTCTATCCATTATTTAATTCTAGCTTCATTCTGTTATGATCAGAGAAAGTATTTTATATCATTTCAATCCTTTCCTATTTATTGAGACTTGTCTTGTGACCCAACATATGGTCTAACTTGGAGAAGGATCCATGAGCACTTGAAAGGAATGTATATCCTGCTGTTTCAGGGTGCAGTGCTCTACAGATGTCTGTTAGGTCTAGTTCATTTATCACATTATCCAAGTTCTCTGTTTCTTTATTCACCTTCTGTCCAGATGTTCTATCAAATACTGAAAATGGTGTATTGAATCCTCCAAATATTATAGTAGATGCACCTATTTCTCCCTTCAGCTTTGCCAGTGTGTGCCCATGTATCTTGGGGCACTGAGGTTAGGTATATAAATATTTAGTGTAATTATTTCTTCTTGTTTAATTGTCCCTTTTATTAGTATATAATGACCCTCTTCATCCCTTATAACAGTTTTGCATTTAAAATCTGTTTGTCCAAAATTAGTATTGGAACTCCAGCTCTTTTTTTTTTTTTTTTTGGTTACTATTTGCATGGAATATCTTTTTCCAACCTTTCACTTTTAATCTGGTTGTGTCCTTACATCTGAGGTAAGTCTCTTGTAGACAACATATAGATGACTCATATTTTTTTTTATCCATTCTATCAGTCTATGTCTTTTGACTGGGGGTTCAATCCACTAACATTCAATGTTATTACTGTAAAGGCATTACTTACTTCATCCATTTTGACCTTTGGCTTTCTGTTATCATATCATACAATTGTCTACCTTTGATTTTTTAATTTACACTTTCTAATAATCTTCATTTCTACACTCTCCTCCATGTTTCTTGCCCTTGTTTTTTCCTTTTGGGCTGCAGCACTCCCTTTAGTATCGCTTGTAATTCTGGTCTTTTGGTAACATATTCTCTCAGTTTTTGCTTGTCTGTGAAGACTTTGAACTCCCCTTCATTTTTGAAGGACAGCTTTGCCAGATATAGAATTCTTGGCTGGCAATTTTTCTCTTTCAATACCTTAAATACATTATACCACTTTCTTCTCTCCTCCATGGTTTCTGATGAGAGGTCAGCACTTAATCTTATCGAGGCTCCTTTGTATGTGATGCTTTGCTTTTCTCTTGCTGCTTTCAAAATCTTTTCTCTATCTTTGATATTTGTCATTCTGAATTATAGGTGTCTCAGGGTAGATCTATTCAGATTTATTCTGTTTGGGGTGCATTGTCCTTCCTGAATATTGATATTTATGTCTTTCATAAGGGTGGGGAAGTTTTCAGTCATTATTTCCTCAAATATTCTTTCTGCCCCTTTTCTATTTTCTTCTCCTTCTGGGACACTGATAATGCATATGTTTTTGTGTTTCATGTTGTCATTCAATTCCCTGAGACCCTGTTCCATTTTTCCATTCCCTTCTCATTCTGTTCTCCAGTCTTTTCCAGTTCAGATGATATGTCTTCAAAATCAGTAATTCTGTCTTCAAGCAATTTAAATCTGCTCTTATGTGCCTCTAATGTATGTTTATTCTCATCCATTGAGTCTTTCATTCCCATAAAGTCTGCTACTTTTCTTTGCAGGCTTTCAAATTGTTCTTTATGCTCACTTAGTGCTTTCTTTCTTTTTTTTTTTTTTTTTTTTAGTGCTTTCTTAATATCCTTTATCTCTTTAGTCATATTTTTTTTCAATTTTTAAAATTGATTAATTTTAATTTAATTGATTAATTAATTAATTTAATTGATTAATTAATTGTGTGATTATCATTGATTAATTGTCTTAAATCCTGTATCTCTTCAGGATATTTGGTTTGGTCCTTTGGCTGAGCCATCTCTTCCTATTTCTTAGTATGGCTTGTAATTTTTTGCTGATGTCTAGGCATCTGAATATGTTGGTGAATTTACTCTAATGGCCAATTTCTCTTGTCTATTGTTAATTATTTTTTCACAATTCTTCTTTGGTATTTGGCTCACCATATTCTGGTGTTTTTTGTGAGAGGGCTGAGCCTTGTCTGCCTAATCCGACACCATCTTCCTACAAATAGAAAGTTGTGTTTTTAAACAATCAGTGTTCACATAGACTAAAGCCCCCACCATCCCGGGCAGCTCTAGAAGTGTTAAGAAATTCTGAAATTCTGTCTTTCCTTAGTCTATAAAATGCCCATTTGCATCACAGAGTACCTTAATATCTTACACTTCTTCCAGTCTAAAATGTTCTCATCTTGCATTTAGCCTTAGAAAATACAACTATTATGGAAAAGGTATATTTACCACAATTTGGATAGATACTCCTGAGAACATCTAATAAGAGGCTGGGCTATAGTACAGAAATATATTCGTTATCTAATAAATGAATATTATCTCAGAGATTGCATGGTACCAAAAAACCTCATTGATCCAATAAAAACCTTCAAGCTCCCCCACCCCTTTCTTTGCTAAATTAGCCTGTGTCCCTGTCAATAACACTTTGAGGGAGAAGAGGAGGCAAGTCCCTTATTGAGGGCAGCCCATGTGCCCTGGAGGCAAGAGTGGGGATGGAGTGAGGGTGCAGGTGCGAGGTGTGCATGTATGGGGTGGGGTGAACAGGTGGGGATGAGACGAGTCTTGGGGAAATCTTCCAAGAGCTCCTCTTCCCTTGTCTTCCCCTGGGCTCTCAGAATAGCAATGCTGAGAGCAGCAGGCAGGAGGCAGAATCCAGGCTTCCTCAATATCACTGCTTCTGGGGGTGGAGTACCAGGAGACCTGCATTTTGCGTTGAGGACTGGCTGCTACCAGAAGCACTGGAATCCAAATCCCTAGAGGGTGTACTAGAAACTTCACGGTTGGGCACACTTGCACAGGCTCCTTCCCTTTCTGAGGGCCTCAAGTCACCCTATTGGCTGCTTGATTTAGAGTCACCACAGTTTATCCTTTACTGCCAAAGAATGAGGGGCTTGACTTGATAGAGTTTTCTCAAAACGTTTTTGTTCCTACTTTAAGAATAAAAGTTGATAAAAGTTTTTTTGTTTTAATATTTCAAATAAAAATTTTTCTAAAACATATTATATACTTACCCAATTAAAAAAAAAAATAAAACAACCACAAGGAAAAGGATCCTTATCTCAATTACACAGGATGGTATCACAGGATATAACAGAGGCAAATTCAGGAAGAAGAAAGAGCACATTTTTTAGAATCAGACAGTCCTTGGCTCATACCCTGGCTCCCCACATTTTATATCCTCATCTAAAAGATGCAGTTAATACTTCCTTTGTGAAGGGAAAATATATGTAAAGTGCGTATGATGGTGCCTGGTACAGAGTAGGTGCTCAATAAATCTCAGCTTCTCTCCTTCAAATTCCTTCAATGCTTCTTGACTCATTTTCCTTGTAATTTTCTCAGAAATTATAGATGTACAGGGATGTCCAATATTCCCACATTCTCTTGGTGTAGGTCCATGCAGAGGAAAGAGTGAAGCCCTTTCCTGCCACCCTACCTAATGCAAATACAAACAAAACAATGATCCAGACTCTTGGGAAAGAGCTTTCATACTAACAGATTTACCCATGCTTCAATCTAAAGGTTGGCTGAGCTTCCACACCCAATCTATGGATGGAGGAACTGAGTTCTTTATTAGTAGCCTGCTTTAAGGCAAAGGAAAATGATGTAGAGCAGGTAGTATTTTTTTTTTAAAGCCACACACTTTTCTTCTATACATACACAAAGAAAGTACAATAAAATAAACATGTATGAGGTCCTCATTAAAGTGCAGGCCCTATTCTAAGAACTTTATAAATATTAGCTCACTTAACACAATGAAGAAGATTTTATAGAAAATTGAGGCACCAAGAAGTTATCTTTGTCCAAGGTCCCAGAACTAGTAAGTGGTAGGGCCAGGATTTGAACCCAAGCTGTCTGGGTCCAGAGTCCAAGCTTTTAGCCTCTAAACTATATGCCCTAACTCATGTAGGCATGTATCATAACTGCTTGTATATATGTCATCATCAAATTTGGAAAACACTTTAAATTTAACTAGTAAAACTGACTTTTCTCATGACAAAATCCAAGTGTTAATGTAGGAATTGGTTTTTAAAAAAAAACTCAAGGCATTGTTGCTGGCAATAGAATATATTCAAGAATTGTAAATAATCAAAGCACCATACTCGAGGGAGAAAAACACTATTTCAAATTAAAAAGCCATATTTGGGGGATTCCGTGAGAAAAGTGTGACTCCTCATCAGCACCCCTTTTATGTACCACCCACCTTTCAACGGCTCCTATAGAGAAGGGGTCTTCTTGGACAGCCAGATCAAGCAAATCAGTTCTCCATACTGACAGGCAACACATGTCAAAAAATAGATCACCCTCAAGCCCATATAAATAGTGACTCTTTATGCACTTTCCTTCTATAGATTGCTAGCATTGTGGAGAAAGAAGGGTACCTAAACCTCAGACATAGCTATGATATACAGCCAAGAATTTTGCCTCAACTATGTAGAGACTTTAAAGCCAAAGTCAGGTGAACTGGTCCTGTAGACAGATGCCAGGGAGCTTGGGGGATTCTGTTTCTATTTGGCTGGAATGACATCTTGAATCCACAAGGTAAAAAGACTTCCCCATTGATTTTTCTGCCTAATATGCCTAGATCCATCCAACGGGCTCAGGTTCCCCATGTGCTTTCGGCATCCAGGTACAGACCACGACCCAGAACTCCAGGAGGCTCAGTGCTGTGTTCAGTGCATTAAAAATCCTAACATTTGTGCAAGGGCAATGTTTCCCATAAGTGGTCCTGTTGCCTAATCTGTTCTTAGAAAATAGATACACTATATAGCTGATCAGTTCCATGCACACACATGAAAACCAAGAAATTTCTGGCTCTTCCTTCCTTGTAGTAGTTCAGTCTACTACTTCTGATTTCTAGTTCTGCTTGTAGAATAAAGAACCTGTCAGGTCCCTGCCCAAGGCAAAGGGCTTGTCAAGATAAGAGCAGAGCAGCTGAGGAACATTAGCCTCACACTGGTCAGCAGGGACATCATGTTCTCTGTATTTGACTCTAGGGATTAGAGAATTGAAGACTTGCTTCCATTCTCCGAGGAGTATAGATAACACTGATTCTTTCTTACTCTTGTAGAATTTCTGTCCAAGTGCAATCATCAGTGTTTCAAAGTTTTAGGAAAATAAAGTTTTAATTTATCCTCTTTAGTTCATATGCAAGGCCAGTGTTCAGCAGTTAACTGATTAATCAATGTATCACCACTTTATGCTCCCCAAATGTCCTTCACTTCTATTTGCTGGATATTTCAGGAAAACATGTGCATCAGTATGACTATTAGTGTGTGTGTGTGTGTGTGTCTGTTTGTGCATGTGCATGTACTGATCAGGAGATTATTAGCTTAGATGTTACATCTTAGTGAAAGTAGAACATTGGTGGAATTCTTTATTACTGTTTAAAATAATATACTTATACCACTACATAGCCATTCTGGGTTTCCTAGAGAATCTTAGGTTTGGAAGAAATATGAGAGATCATCTAGTTCAAAATCTTAACGCTATTTTTCATATTATAAAATGAAAAGCAATTTTTAAAATCCCCAAACCTTAACCTCATGATATCTTCTTTTGAAAAGAAATGGCACTTTTTGTTAGTGCTCTCTCTTTCATTCTCTATCCATTTTATTAAGCGTTTAAAATCTTACCTGCATATTTTTTACTCTGCATGTCCTTATTTTCTCTGCTTTTGCTATTGCTGTATCTGGCTACTGTTCTGATTTAAAAGACATTATTCTTCTTTTAAACTTTCCTTTTCTTCTACATTGTCTAATTTTCTTTTCCTTTTAAAATAAGAATATACTATAAACATAGAATTACCATATAACCTAGCAATCCCATTTCTAGGTACATGCCTCAAAGAATTGAAAACAGGGACTTGAACAGATACTTACACACCAATGTTCATAGCAGCATTATTCACAATAGCTGAAAATTGGAAACAACCAAGGTCCATCACAGATGAACGGATAAACAAAATGTGATAAATACATCCATGGAATATTATTCACCTGTGAAAAGGAATGAAATCTGATGCATGGACAAAATGAATGTCCCTTGAAAACATCATGTTGAGAGAAATAAGGCAGACACAAAAAGACAAAGATTGCATGATTCCATTTACATGTAATATCTAGAACAAGCAAATTCATAGAGACAGAAAGCAGATTACTGGTGCCCATAGGTGGGGATGGAGGAACGGAGAGTTATTACTTCATGGGTGCAGAGTTTTGGTTTGGGATGATAAAAAGTTTGAGTAATATGTGGTGGTGATGGTAGCACAGCATTGTAAATAAAATTAAAACCACCAAGTTGTACATTTGGAAGTGGTTAAAATGGTAATTTTTAGTAAAATAATATATATGTTACTACAATAAAAAGGTAAAATCAAAGGTTAAAACAAGAGCCATGGATTCTGGCCACCCTCATACTAACATCCCTTCCTGGTAACACAGCCCCTTCCATGACCACTAGGGGCTGTCATGAAATAATTAAGGTGACATTTCACCAGGGACCCAATAAAATGACCACATTCAGCTCCAGATCCATCACTTTCCCCAAAAGGCCTTAATGGAAAAAATTCCCAGTACACAGTACAGTATTTTATAAACAGAAGGTAAAATAGCACTGAAGTTGGCTAGGACTTTGTCCTCAAACCCCAATGAGAAGTGCTATACTATAGTTAAGCCATATGGAAAACTTCTAAAAGGCCTCTTTATCCCTGAATCCCAAACTCAAATTTGTGATTTCATCAGTTTGTGAGGAAAAGACTGCCTAGTACACACAAACCAGGGCTGAGAGATGTGGAGCCAGAAGACTGGTCTAGAGCCCTCTTACTTGTCCAGTTGGGAAGGGGGATGCCAACACCTTTGAATTTAGCTCCTTTAAAAAGTCCACTCTGCAAAAACAGAGTTCATAATGTCCTGGAATGGATCATACTGGTCAATATTCTCTTTGGGATTAGAAAAAATGTCTCTAATTCTGGTGGCAGTAACACGTTGAAAGCAGGTCTGGGAAGCCATGAAGAAAGAAGGCCCATATTAAATTTTCAGCTACTTTAAGGTCCTTTAGATGAACTAAAATGACCAAAAATTGCACTGTTTTAATAATAGGGAACCTTAGTAGTCTATCCAACTAGTCACTGGGCCAATGGTATCAGCTTTTAACATAAAGACTAATTCTCTTTTTTACTTCTCTTATTACTCAGATTTTTTTTTATAAAAAGGATTTTTCCAAATTACAAAATATTATAAGCCTATATAACCAGTTAAAAAGATATATAAAGGAAAAACAAATTGATCCCTGCCTACGCTCTCCCACAAACATTAATGGCATTCCATTCCATTCTTATTGTGCAAATATGTCACATAAGTAGAGATTTATTGGTTGATTAGTTTGTATCAAAGTAGAATTATTATATACAAATTCTGAAACTTGTCATTTAGCAATATTTTGGCATTTATCAATATTCTATGGCCATTTCTACAAGTGGGTAGTTTTAGTTCTAATCTTACCTTTTATTTCATTCTTCTAATCTCTACACCTACACACATATACACACACATAAATATCAAGGATCTAAATAGCATACATTGTATTTTCTTTTTCCTTTTTGCTTACCTCCCCTCTCTATCTTTTCCCTTTTCCACTCTACCTGCAATAACCTCACTGGCTGCAAAACCACTGGGCAACAATATTTTCCATACTTATAAAATCATACATAAAAAATGTGTTTAGTAAATATACACATATATGCATACTTTTATTTAAACGTCTTGGTGTCTTTAAGAACTAGTATATTTCAAAAACAACTTTACAAGGATAGAATGATTTAGATGACAAAATTGTAGATGGGAATTCTGTAGTTATGTAAAATCCATATTTCTCTAAGATTCAAAATTTTAATAAAAGATTGGTGAGAACTTTGCAATGTGAGATGAAACAGGAAGGACTTTTTCCTGACCTAAGAAGACATAATATGTTATCATGAATTGGCAGGAAATAAAAGCCCTTGATGTCAGTCAACAGAGCAGATCTTTGCAAACCCCTAACAGTGGGAGAAAGGTATTCCTTCCTCCACAGCCAACTGACTCCAGCGAGGGAGTATTCTGGGCCGAGGTCAGTGGGGAGGGAAGAGGGGATGAGTTGATATGCATTCAGTGCTCATTTTGTGCCATCCATTTTGGTATACCTTATTAATTTAATTTTCACATCAGAATACTCTAATATAGACATTTGTACCCTCATTTTACAGATACAGAAACCAAGGATAAGAAAATTTAAGCAATCTTGTCCAAGAAAACATAGCTAGTAAGCAATGGAAATGACATTCCAATTGAATCTGTCTGCTCCAAATACCATGTTATGTCTTGTACTCTATGGATCTTATCTCTCCTGAATAAAACATTGCTTCTTCTGAAAAGAGTCTCATCAATATCTGAACAGGGATGATCAAGCTTTGGCATGAATGCCAATCAAGATAATATGAGATAATTATCTTGCTGTAGAAGGTCCTCTTCCTTCATATCTCTTCCTTTTCCGGATTTTATTTCCTTTTTCTGCCCTTTTTCTTAGTAATGCAGAAACAGCTTGTCTTTATTCAGCAATCTTCTTTATTCTTCACCCCATCACTATGTGCCACATCTCCCCACAGGTGGGACTAAACTAAATAAATGATCCACATGATTGAGCTAAATAGGAAGACCAGAGAAGACCCACCCACACTCTGGCATTCATTTTATGATTTATTCTCTGTGAACCTAAAAGAATAATGACGCTGCTGCTGGGTTATTTTTAATTTACTGAAGTATATCACTCATCCATGAACATACATAAACAATAAGTGTATAGTAATAGTTGTGAACTTACAAAACAAACATACATGACATCATACAGGGCTCTCATACCTCACCCTACCACCAATAACTTGCATTGTTGTGAAACATTTTTAACTAATGATTAAAGAGCATCCTCAAAATATCACTACTAACCAAAGTGTTTTCCCCCAACCCACCCTATTATTATTATTATTTATATCATTTATACATGAACATACATAAACAACAAATGTATAATAAAAGTTGTGAACTTACAAAACAAACATTCATAACATCATACAGGGCTACCATATATCAACCCCCCATCAACATCTTGCATTGTCGTGAGACATTTGTTCAAATTATGAAAGAATATTGTCAAAATCTTACCACTAATTATAGTCCTTGTCTTACATTTGGTGTATTTTCCCCCCAACCCACCCTATTATTAATTTTTAGATACATTTTTATGACAAAAGTTTCA
This sequence comes from Tolypeutes matacus, assembly GCA_026826555.1. NCBI lineage: Eukaryota > Metazoa > Chordata > Mammalia > Cingulata > Chlamyphoridae > Tolypeutes > Tolypeutes matacus. The sequence goes on from JAKSZT010010858.1 coordinate 17,110,972, forward strand.
AACTTACAAAACAATCATGCACATGTGCAGAATTCCCAAACAACACCCATCTATCAACAAGGGATAGATTCTCCTCTAGAGTTTTCAGATGGACCATGGCCCAGTGAAGCTGATTTCAGACGTCTGTCCTCCAAAACCATGATAAATGTGTATTGTTTTAACCCATCAAATTTGTGTTAACTTGTTATAACAGCAGTAGGAAACTAATACACCATGTACGCACGTTTTAGCCAATGGGATGTGAACAGAAAGGGCATATTTTCATGCCTGACATATAAACATTGTCTACACGATCTTCTCAATGCTCTTTTGACTTGATGGAGAAAACCACAGTGACTACAGAAGCCACATATTGAAGATGGCAGAGCTTCCTGAGCCCACAAGTGACTCTGTAGAGAAGAAGAGACCCTACTGATGGGAACTGCTCAACAAGAAAGAAACTTCCATGTGTTTAAGCTGCTACTCCTTTTTGGCTTGATTGGTACGGTAGCTGTTGTTAGTCTGACTAGCATAGTACATGGTCTCTTTTACCTTCAAAATTGCTGTCTTACCAATAGATAGATTTATTCCCTTTGTTCCTGGGCAAAGCTAAGCATGGCCCTTTCTGGGTGAAACCTGCAGTGGCTTATCACACCAGGCTTACACTCAGACTTTTGCTTTGTGTTCTTTCTGCCTTTGCTGACACTGCTTCTGAGAAGGCACACAGGGACAACTGATGGTCTCAAATAGCACCATGGTCTCCTATAGCTGCCATTTGTGTGTTTACCACCTGGCATTTCCTATTCCTCTTACAGTGAAATGGCAGAAAGTCCAGCATCCCCCTCCCCCAGCATTTAATTGCCCCATCATTGCCTGAGGCAAGCTTGAAGGACTAGACCTCCTTGGTCGCACTTAGCTTAGTTGCTGAATGGCCTTTTTGGGCCAGGAGCTGAGTGTCAAAGATGTCAACTGGGCAAAGAGAAATACTTTAGCGTGTGCCAGTAAACTCTGGGGGTTCCTGACAAACCAGCAGTCGTGGAACACATCTCTCCATTGACACTAGCTCACCCAACGCTGCGGAGGGCAGTGGTCACTTTTGGCATTCCCCTGGTTTCTAAAAGCTAGTGGAGGTGCTCTGATAATGCAGGAGAGCAGCAGCTGCGAGGAACTGGCCTTTGTGCTTCCCAAGGGAGCTCAGTCTCCTCTCAAAATCTTTTCCCAAGTGCCTGCTTGGACACAGCAGCAGCAAGCTGCACCGAATCTTGACTGCTGCCAAGCTTGCTTCGTGTTCCCAGCCTGAGACAAGAAGCAGCTACAGGTGTTCACTCAGCACTTGGGAGCCTGTGCTCAGAAAAAATCAATGCTGTTGATTTTCATAGCTTCCCCATTGTGTAATCTTGTCTGTTCAAGCCCTCATTCAGGGTAGTTTGATTTTTATCAAACATACTAGGAGCTATTTTATTGTATTTTATTTTTCTTTGAGAACAGTGGTTGACTTTATTGAGACCACTGTAGGGTTTTCTTTTTTGTCTCTCTCTTAAAGAAAAATAACGTAATAGTCATTATTTTCTCTTGGTTGACATTTTGGCTGGATCAAGCAACACAATGCTGGAGGTTAGTGGTTTAGTTGTTTTTTCAAAAACAGCTTATGTAAATTGTCAAAATGTTTTGCAAATAGTTATTATTTCTGTTGCTCTCATTATGGTTATTCACTACTCTTTCTATAGATTGAGGAAGCTGCAACTAGTGAGATGTCAAATGATTGGAATTCTTATATACCAAACTTGACTGACCAATGCTGAAGAAAAAGAAGCACTCTGTGCGTTCAAACAGGTGGGAGACCTGCTCCTTAAAATGAGAGATGGCAGTGCAGCTTCCACAGTGTAAAGGAATTGCTTTCAGAATCGGAAGGAGGAGAAAGAGATAATGCATCTTATTACCACATACTGGTCATCACTTGTGGATACCATTAATGCTAGTTTGAATTGGTTATAAGCAAGCAAATGAGGAAAGAGTTGAAGGTGATCGAAGAAGCTAGTAGTAGATGAAATCTTGGCTTTGAGAGGTGCTAAGGAATCCTTACAGTATGACATCTTTCATCTCTCTGGGGAGCTTTCGTGATTTTGATTACAATAATAGCTGATGATTAGCTAGAGGAACAAAGGCCAGGTCATAATGCATCCTGCACTTAAGAATTATGATGCAATCAATTTGTATTATCAGATATTAAATTCTGCTGGAAAATTTCAAGATAAAAGCCTCAATTTCCTGGCACTACAACATCTGTGCCCAGTGCTTCTCGCTGAAGAGGCGTATACATGTCGCATATCAGACACCACCAAGAGGGAGGCATTTGGTTTTGGCTTTGCTATGTAACTTGAACTGACAGCTGATCCTGCCTGTCCAGTCACTCGCCCACCATTGGAGCTAAGCTGAGTCAAAATCATAAAAGTAGCTCAGCAATCTATAGTTTGCTCCCTTGTGCACCCCATCCCCACAATAAGGCCCTTGTCTGAGTCCATAAATACAGGAATGGTGTCCACTAAAGTTTTTGGCAGTGGGGGAAGAACTTTAGCAGGTGTCTGCATGCTTTTTCTTAAAGGACAAGATAGTAAATATTTTAGGCTTTGCAGATCATCTTTCTCCAACGTTATATTGTCTACAACATACAGAAGGAGGACACCTCCTGCTGAGGATGGAGCAGAGAAAAGAGAGGAGCCTCTAACAGCCTGAGCTTCATGCACCCCACCCTGGACCATCTTCATTAAAGCCAGAAGGAAATATACTTCTAGCGTTTTTAAGCCACTGGTATTGTTTTAGGGTTTTAGGTCACTTGCTGCCTAACTTATTTCTTAGAAATACAGTCACTTAAATTGTTACTTATTCTACTAGTGGATAAAACTGATCCTAGCTCTAGCCTACTCTGTTTTCTCTTTGGCTCAGGATGGAGAAGAAATGCAAAAATAGTATAGCATTTCCCCGCAGAAGGTAGAGACTAAGACTAGAAATGGCATTAGCACCTTAAGAGTTGGATTGGTGCTCCCATATAAATCACACAAGGCTGGAATTTACATGGCCCTAAACCCAGCTCCACCACCGTGTTAATTGCTTATACTCAGTGTGCTTTGTATCAGTCAGGGATCTTGATTGCAAGAAACTAAAAAATGAAAAAAAAGCAAATATGTGATGTATAATTGCACATGTCAACTTAAGGCTAGGAAATGGTCTCTAGTTGTATGGTCAAGCAAGCTCTGGACTGATTGTTACTGAGAGGGTGTTTTATAGATAGATTTGTACGTATGATCAGTTGAGTGCATCTACAGCTGATTGCATCTACAATCAACAAAGAAGATGCTCTCTTCAATGTGAGGAGTCTCCTTATCCAATGAGTTGGAGGTCTTAAAAACAGAACTGAGGATTTCAGAAGTCAGAAAAAAGAATTTTAATCTCTACTTCCGCCAGCCAGCTTCTTTTGGGGAATTTAACATCCCCTTCACTGAGAAATTTGTGACCTGAGCTATGGAATTTGGACTTGCCAATTGCCATAGTTGTGTGAGCCAATTCCAATAATAAATCTCTTAATATTTCCATGTAACCTGTTGGCTCTATTTCTTTGGAGAATCCTGGCTATATAAACAAAAACAAAACTTCTGGCTGATTTAAGCCGGTAAGTATTTTATTGAGAAGACAAAAGGGTAGCTTTCAGGACAACCAGGAAGGCCATAGAAGAAGGCTTGTAAAATGCTCAGACTGGAAGCAACTAGGACCAGGCTGTGCCATGTGACAGAACCTCCAGGAGAGACCACCACTGAATGACCAGAACTGAACAAGTCTGCCACTGCCTCAACATTGAGCCTGGAGTGCCTGAAAATGTTCTTGCCACCAGAATGGAATCTCCTGCTTCTTTACACCCCAAACCCTCAATTCAGAATTTGGGACAAAAACATCTTTGATTGGTGTAGCCTAGGTCACGTGCCCATGCCTGAGCTGCAAGAAAGGCTGAGCATGTGAAGGCCTGTGGTTGTCAGCATCTACAGTGAGAAGCAAGCTCTGCCTCCCACAGAGACTCATAAACTGTGGAATGCCCCATTTTTAAGGGGATTTCAGATGCCCAGCAGTGAAATAGAGAGTAAGAGAGAGAGAGGGGGGGGGGGGGAACTGTCTGCAACAGGACTCCATTTCTTCTCCCACAAAATTACCAGGTTGAATTAAATGATCTCTGAAGTTGCTTAGCTTTTCAAATGTTCTGATTTTGGAGCAGTAACACCTAGATATGTTGTTATTCAGATTATGAGTAGGTTTCCTGTTGTTTAAAAAATATAAGAGGAAGGAACACATAGAACATCTGCTTTCTGAGCTACTTGGACTTGGCTAAGGGTGTTGATGGCAAAAAGTTTCAGCTTGTGTGATAACTCCTATTGAAATTCTGTGGTTTCCAAAATTGCTTTGTTAAAAATAGTTCAGAGAATGAATCTATATTCATCAGGAAAGAAAGTTGGAGTCAATTAGTAAGGCACTCTACACAAAGGCAGGCATGGGTGACCTATTTACCAAATCTAGCCAAAACCCAAATATATTAGTGGCCAGAGCCTCACCTTTGAAAAATGCCCTTCCTCAGTAATGAGGGGGTAATGAATGGGGATCAATGACTTTGGAGAGCTTCAGGTGGTGGTTGAAAATAGCCAGGGCTATGTTCAGCTGGGACAGAGAGTCAGGGCTGGGCCAGATCAAAGACGGCACAGTTCTGGAGCCAGCACAGTCACTACGGACTTCCAGGTCTTCAGCCACCACTGAAGACACTTGTCCAGACACCATTCCAGTGACCTTACTAGAAACATTTTAGAAGATCTGAGTGCAATGGTCCAGGTCAGCTTTGCCTGATTTGGGGGAAGGGGTTCTGTCCCCTGAAGTATAAGCACTAAGGTGATGCTTCTCCGAAATGGATTTCAGAACAAATGTGACTATCCTGGGATAGCGAAATGCTGAAGAAGCAGATCTACGGAAAGGACTGAAAGTTTTGCTTCAGAAAAATTTGGGAACTCTCCATGAAAATTCTTTCCTGATGATGGATTCCATGTTCCTTTCCAATTCATCTGTCTCACTCACTTATGTACCAGCCCCTCTGGGCTAGGCTAGCTTGGTTCTCGAGATTGGTAGGCACACCAACATTAAAGAGGATAGCTACCGTCCCATGACCTGGCATCCAGATCATTCATTAGTATGCATCAAAATCCCCATTACACATGTGAAAGTGTCCTATGGCATTTGCTTGCAGTTGGAAAGGGAGACTCGGGGCCCAAAGGAAAAGGAGGCCTCAACTATTTGCAATCCTCCCCTGATATGGCTGCCTGCTAATCAAGTGTGGGTCTTACATAGAAAGTATTGAACTATTAAGAGAGATTCAAAATATTTACCATTAAATAGAGTCTGGTTGTAACTGAATCATGAGGAAATCAGAGAAATGAACTGTGAAGTTCTGAAAATAGTTGGGAAGAGGTAGCTCTTTAAAAGCTAGATTTCCAACTTTTTTTGATTCAGAAATTAGTCTTTTTAAAAGACGTTTTTTATAAAGTATTTCAGACTTGTCACAAAATATTGAGAACATGATAAACAATTGTTTATCAACTACCCAAGAAATAAAAGGTAGGTTCCAATATATCTGTAACTAAAGTAACACATAGGAGGCTTCAAGAAGTCATTTTCATTTCTAATCCGTTAATATAACCAAGAACTGTATACGCAGATGTTGGTGCAATATTGGCACCATGTAAGAGTCTCTCTCTCATTGTATAGTCTGCTCTCTTCATGGGCTCTCAATGACTTCTGGTTGTTTCCAAAAGTCACATCATCCCTCAGAAGATGACAATTTTCCTCTATAAAGGGCTGCTGAAGGGAGTACATTACATTCCCTGAAGGCCATTTCTATGATGCGGTACCAAAGAGAGTTTGATCAAAAGCAATATCATTGGAATCAGTGTATAAATTCCCAAGGGGGTAACTTTGAAAGGAATTCAGTCACTTGACTGTATAAATTCTTCAATGGCCAGAAACATCCATTACATAATTTTATAGTCAAGGTTATCTTCAAAAGTCTTCATGGAAGGAGTTTCCATAAACTTTCACAGTGAGGTTTGTATCTCTTCCTACTGTGTAGTTTCTTCTTATGGCAACCCTAAACCTCTTCTCTTACAATTCAAGCAGACTATATTCTGTTTAACCCTGAATCATGAAAACAATTGCTACTATCTGAGGTGGGTACTATTACTTGCTGCTGTTAACAGCTTAGTAACGTCAGGTTTAATGGGATCAAGTGCTTTACCCAAGGTCACACAGCCCTCTCAGCAGAGAGCTGAGATGAAAACTACTCATATTTTGAGACATCTAACCATTGCTCTTCAGAGTCTCACTAGAGAAAATGACTTCTCAGCCGTAACAGCTCTTTTTCCTTGGAGTTGGAAATGGACATAGACTTCCCCAACACATAAAGAGAACTTATCGTGGGATGGGTTGCTTTACCTTGAGTCTCCCTAGGTCTTGCAAGCTCAATAAAAGCGAGTGGCCTAGGGTGGAGCTATAGGGAGGACATGTGTCCCACATCCATAGTGTTCTGCCTTCTCCAAATGAGGTTTCCTTAGTGAAAATTAACTCCATTTCCTTGGAAGTATATGGATTTGGCTCTTTTGCAATGGTTGCTAGGTGACTCGCTGCATCTGCCAGGCAGAATTATAGCTGCAAGGCCGAACATAAGAAGGAGGCAAAAAAAAAAAAAAATAGTCCTTTCCTTAATACTCGCATTGAGCCCAATCCCTGGGTCCTTGGGAGACACTGTATCACAATAATTTATGTCCCCACCATCCAAGAGAAAAGAGAAAAGAGAAATTACTCCACTTTAAATCTTGGGATCATAGCAGTGTTCTACATTCAGGTCCTGGGGTTTCTGCCATGCATATTTAGAATCAGCCATATGGAGTACAAAGGTACATTAATCAATTGCTGAGAAAAATCTCAAGAGACAAACTATACAAAAGTGAACAACTGACAGTGTCTTAGTTCATTGCTAATTCCACACAAGTGTATTCACCAGAAGTGTCAACTTCTAACTTCTACTCCTTACCAACTATCGAAACAGTCCCTTGCTTTTTGGAAAATGTATTCATCCAAGCTCAACTCCCCAGTCCAACCCATCCCCACCCATTTCAGGTAAAACCTAGCTTTTCCAAAAATCACTTGGAGACTTCTCTGATTTAACAACTTAACAATTTATTCAAATCTCTCTCCTTTCTGAGTTGTTTTGGTTTGGTTTGGTTTCCTAATAGCCCAACCCCCAACAAAAATGTTCATTAACCTTCCACTGGACAGTTGATGTGTTCCTTCTACCTCAGTTGAAGAAGTATGAAATATTCACCACAATTTTCCACGGGCCTGTAGTATTATATTCAAGATTGGCCAGAGCTGAATTTTAGGCAAAGTGCACTTTCTCGATCTTGACATTGGCCTTGGCCAGGTGGCTTTCATTGGCTGTAACAGTTTCCTATTGTGGCTGTAACAAATCACCATAGAGTTATCAGTTTAAAACAACACTCCCGTGAAGATAGAGGCTGAGATGGGAGTGATGCATCTACAAGCCAAGAAACACAAAGGATTGCCAGCAATCACCAGAAACATACTTGTCATAGTTGCCAGAAGGAACCAACTCTGACAACACCTTCATTTCAGACTTCTAGCCTCCAGAACTGTGAGAGAATACATTTTTGCTGTTTTAAGCCACCCAGTTTGTGGTACTTTGTTATGGTAGCCCTAGGGGTTCTATATAGGGCTGGTCTTTGCTCTATAGACTGCCTGCATTTTTTTTCTCATGCCATCCATGTGGTCTCTTCCAGCAATTGTGAGCTGAGTTCCTCTCATGCTTCATATCTCTCCAAGTTCTCCATCTCTGCATCTCTCTCACTCCAGCTGCAGAATGCTATATTTTTAAGGGCTCATGTGATTGCATTTGGGCCCCCCATATAATTCTGTATCATCTCCCAATTATAAGAATCATAATCTTATGTCTGCAAAACTCTTTTTGCCACAAAACATAACCTATTCACAGATTCTAGGGATTAGGGTAGCAGTCTTTGGTCGCCATTCTCTCTACTACACTGGCCAATGGGATACATTAGCAATGGTATGCAAGCAGAGGCTTGAAATGTGCATTCAAGGATGGTTTGACTTCTTACTCTTCCACCATTACCATGAGATTAACTCCCCAGGTAGCTTTTGGCCCTTCTGTCTGGGCCTATGTCAGTCTGCCAAAGGGGTACTAATGCAAAGTAGCAGAAATCTGTTGGCTTTTATAAAGGGTATTTATTTGGGGGTAAAAGTTTACAGTTACAAGGCTCAAAATAGTGCAACTCAAGGTTGCTTTCTCTCCAAAGTCACTTGCCATGTGTTGAAGCAAGATGGTCACTGATCTCTGCCTGGTCTTCCTCTTCCTCTTGAGGCTCCATGGGCCCAGCTCCTTCTCAATCTCAGCTGTAGGCGGGCATAGGGCTTGTCTCTCAGGGCTTTCTATATCAGTCTCTGGCATAAGGCTCATTTCTTTACCAGCCTTCTCAGTGGCTCAGCTGCTCTGTTCTCTTCAGCTGCAAACTATCAGGCAAATGGCTTATCTTTCCCTGGGGTCACAGGATCAAAAATGACAAAGTTCTTTCCTCTCCCGTGTGTCTTCCAGAGCAGGGGCTCTTAACCAGGGATCCACAAACCACAGACCCCCAGGGGTCCATGGAAAGATTTTAGGGGTTCCATGGGCTTGAGTTGAAAAAATTCAACCCATTGTCTTTATTTTCTCTGACGTCCAATGTTGACTGTTACAAAGCTATCTGCTGCTACATTCTGAGAAGGGATCCGTGGTTTTCACCTGACTGGCAAAGGGGTCCATGGAACAAAAAAAGGTTATGAACCCCTGTTCTAGAGTGAGTGTCCATTTATATCAGCCCACCAAGGGGGTGGGACTCAACCTGAGTCATGCCTTACTAAATTGATTTTATCAAGTAAAGTTAAATACTTTGAATTTAATACAATCAAATGGTATCACACACAAAGGAATAGATTAGTTTACAAACATAATCTTTTTCATTTTGGGTCGCATAAATAATCTCAAACTGCCACCGGGCCCCAGAATGAACACACTTAGAAGAGCCCTGAGCCCAGAATAGCGAGGACCCAAGTTCAGCCCAACTAGGCTCTTGAAGCAGAGCCACCCAGTTGAGTCCAGTTTAGATCAGTCATCCGAAGTAACTCCACATGCAGATTCTTTAACTTGAAAAGAAATGCTTATTATTGTATGCAACTGAGTTTGTGAGAGGTTTGTTCGGGCAGAATGGTTGTGGTAATTGCTGACTGTTATATAGTAATTGACCTTAAAAAGTAAAACAAATCATTTTTTTCCTATTTTCCTTTCTACATCCAATCTAAATTTCTTTTCAACATTGGTTCCAATCCTAACTCATTTTAGAATCTGAGCTTTCTTACTGTAAAAAGGGCTCTGGCCAAGGACGGAAACATGAGCTGGAAGTCTACTTTGGAAGCACGTGATCTTGGAGGAGTCATTTGCTCTCTCTGAATGTTGAGTTCTTCATCTATAAAATCAAGATAATAAAACTAACCTCAGGATTGTTGCAGGAAATAAATAACACAAAGAATTCATTCATTCAACTGTTCTTTGGTCTACTTATGAAACTAATACTTATTGAGTTCCTACTATGAGCCAGACAATAGGTTAAGAACCAAGGAACCAAAGATAATTAAGACAAATTTCTTATCTTTATGAAGTCTACATTCTAGGAGGAAAAGCAATTTGTAAATGCTAAAGCAGTCTAAAAATCCAAAGCATTATTGTTATATTTCTTCTTCTTATTTTTCTTATTATTCTTATTCCTTCCTCCCAGGCATAAACTAAATTTTCATAATTCCTGTCCTATTTTCTTCTAATTTGTCAATTGACCATTGGCGTATTATAGAAATTAATGTCTCTAAAAATCCCACCTTCACATTTTTTACCTGAAATAAAAGGTAGTTGTATTTGGTGCATTTGGGAGGAAGCATTTCACTTCACGGTGGCCCCAATTCACTAAGCTCTATAGGCAAGCCTAGGAGCTTCTCAGTTGAAAAAGATGAACCTTTCTTAGATCGTTTGGAAATACTTTTATTTATTTTCTTCAATCAAAAAATGCACCTTAGAGTATATATGCCTCAAATCCAGCAACAACAAATCAGTTACATGCAATTCCAAATAAAAGATTATAAAGAAAATCATCTAATTGCATTGGTTGCTAAAGTCCTCCAAAGCTGTATCTAACTATTCCTCTCCTCAGGATGGGAGCATTTCTTTAAATGCTTATAGCCCTTAAGAGTTCTCTTTTCCAGACACAGTCATTATTCAAAGTGCAACCCAATAGAATACTCACGGAACATTGCATTATCATTTGCCATGCTATTTGAGCTGTTGGTTTTCTTCCCTACATCCTTCCACCCCCTTTTCCTCTTGTGTTACATCCTGGACCAGAGCAAATTTTCCTTTGTTGGGGGCCCTGTTAGTCAAAAATAATGCTAAGTGTGCATAGCTTGACCTGTTCTGGAACAATTCACCAACAGCCCACTGACAGAATGTTGGCATAGAAACTCATCTCAGGGACACAGCAACACTCCCCCAAGAACTGCCAAGAGGGCTGCTGCACTGTGATAAATTTCCCTTTGTCTCCAACGCCAAAATTGACAATGCCTCAACGAAGGTGTCTTAACTCTGTCTTGAGAAGGGCCTCTGGTCCAGGCCCAAGATTCACTCAAGAAGGTTCACTCAGGTCCCTTCATTGCTCTCAAAGACTTATCTTAAGGATATTTCCATATAGATTGAATGATTAAATGGTAACAAGGTTCTCAGCACCATTTTGCTTTCAAAGGAAGCAGGCAACAGGGTGGAATTTGCAGGAATGGGTCATCCCACAAGTTAAGATGGCACCCTCTGGGAAGTGTGATGTGTTTTTATCATTCTGGTTATCACTTGCTCCAGAATATGACATCCTACATTTGGGCATAAGAACCAGACAAGATGTGATACATTCTGGGAATGACAGGTACTGTCTACTAGTGTTGGCCTTGAGGGCTTGTGTTAAGTCATGGCAGAGAAGCACCTTAATGAAATTAGTCCTAACCATCCTGAGTCAAGAAAAGGAGACATTTCTTTTGCAAGGCAACAGGATAATGGAAGACTGGAATCTGGAGGAACAGGTAAACAAACAAAAAACAGAAAATAAAAGAAGGACGGAAAAACATCAGAGGCTGGGGCCAGGACACAGAGAAATCAGAGATGGAGTGAAATGTTAGTTTACAATAAAGTGGTTTAGAGTAAGGCTGTGGTCCTACTGTCCTGTTTCACTTGAAGTGTGGTGTACAGTGTCCTCTCTTGGTCAACAGTAGGTGTCTCAAACTGGCAGTCTCCAAACGAGTCTGTGTCCTAGTTCTCTAACTTAAATAAGTGGGGATCAATAAAAGTAAAATGCATTCAGGTTCCACATCCCCCAAGTGCATGATAAAACTTTATAGGATTGACTTTTCTGTCAATGCCTTAAAACATTATGGTTAAAAGAGACCTCAGAGGCCATTGGTTTTACTCTCTTGACTTTAAACAGATTTATTTAAACCAACCAAGATTACTTTTCACATTAATATGAGGCTTTTATTACACAAGTCAAACCAGAGAAGATAAGATAAGGTCCTGTGGTCAGGACTTTATCTCTTCCTGGGGAGGATCTCACCAGCAAGCCCCTAGGTCTTCATTGGCCAGTGTAATCAAATCAACCAGATAGTAGCCTTTTCAGTGTTGACACCATGGTTCATTCTTACCTCTATCCTTCATTGGGCTTTCCAATGTTTGGCACATATTAGGTGCTTCAGCAATGTTTGTGGCGTGGATGAAAAGATCAGGTCCAGATCCTTCACTATTAAACATCTGTGTATAAGTCAAGGTTCTCCAGAGAAACAGAACCTGTGTGTGTGTGTGTATTCCAATTATTATAATAAATCTCTTATATGTTCTATATATTGCAATTTTTATAATATATATAAGTGTATATAGAGAGATTTATTATAGGAATTAGACCACACAACTGTGAGGATTGGCAAGTCCAAATTCCCTAGGGCAGTCCACAGGTTGGAAATTCCAATGAAAATGATGTTCAAGTCCCAGGAGAAGCTGGCAGGCTGAAGTAGAGATAGAATTTCTTCTTTCCAACTGCTGGAATCCTCAGATCTTGCTTTTAGGCATATAAATGATTGGATGAGAAGACTCCTCTCATTGCTGAAAGTAATCTTCTTTGTTGCTTTGTTAATTATAGATGCAATCAGTCATAGAAGAAATCAACTGATTATAGATGTAAATCCATCTACAAAATACTCTCACAGTTATCAATCAGGCCAGTGTTTGCTTGACTAACCAACTAGACACCATAACCTAGCCGCATTGACACATGAGTTAACCATTGCAGACTATTAAGAATTAACTCATACCAGATCATACGAGGCATGAAAATCCTCGCTGTGGAGGTTCTACCACAGAAAAATGGAACCTAGTTTGACCCTTATTAGGAGGGAATGTGCTTAACATTTCAAAAGTCTGGTGGACAAGCAGGTGGGAAAGAGAGGAGCAAAGGCTTCATGGTCAAATCAAATACACATTAGCCATTGTCAAATTATTAGCAAATTGTATATGACATTAGCAAATAGTATATGAATAGTATATGACATTGTATTAATAAGCAAAAAAATTATATGACCATCTCAATCCTGCTCTAGTGCAGAATGGAGACTGAAGACAAGGCAACTGGCCTTATGGACCAAGGTGGGTGGCTGGATACTGAATAGCCTAGAGTCTCAGGCTGGTAGGGAGTGAGCTGGGCTAAGGTTTTCTAATTTTATGACTAGGGCACATCTCTCCATAGTCAGGGCATTTCTAGGTGACACATAACCCAAGGTTAGGTTTCCTGCAGAAAATTGACTATCCCATACACAAACATCTTTGTACAGATTAGAAGGAGCCCACAAGCTGGATATCAGTCCCCACTTACCTCCTCAGCTGGGCATGCTTGTCCAGGGTATGACCTGCATGACTGTGTGCAGTGGCCCTGGGGTTGGGGCTGGAGCTTTCTAGGGACTGTCCTGAGAGGCCAACGAGATGGAGAGAGAGGAGGATGCTTGCCTTGGTTTTGGGGTCTCTCATTTCTGGTGTTTTCCTGGAATCAGAAGAGGAAACAGAGCTTATTTGACTAAACTAGAAGTACTTAAACATGAGTTCAGCAGATTTTTAAGGCATCTGAGATAGACTATTTTAGGACTTCTCTGAATTTTCACTACTTAAATTTTGTGAGCATCTGGATATAGGGGTTTTTCTAGAAAAGAATTTCATATCATTTACTGGAGTCTCAAAAGAATCAGTAACCCTAAAAGGCTAAAAGTAATGGTCTAAACATCTGTTGTAATTCAAGAAATAAGCCAATAAACACAAAAGAGAAGAAAAAGGAATCTGACAAGGAATTGTTCTATAGTTCTCTTTAATTATCATGGTCCAATGGGCATAGAATAAACATCAACCACTTCCCAAAGAGCTACACATTCAAGGAAACTTGCTTTCCTTACCTGCTTCACATAGCTGCAACCACACCACTTGGCCCTTTAAAATACTAGTGATTAAATTAATAGATCTGAAAGTCTTCCAAACACAGAACAAAAGCCCTTCAAATCCGTGATCCTTTAGAAGAGCTAGGTCAGGCACAAGGAAGCAAAACTCCATGTTCAGGGGCTCCTGTTTGGAGTCAAGTTTAAGTCCTGTCTTGGTTTCCAATGAACTGGGAATTGGGGAGGCTGCTTAGGCAACTTATTTCATTTCTCATGTGTAAAATGAAAATAAGTAAAGGATCTACCTAACTCACAACATTGTTTTAAGGGAAGAATGCAGAAATACATGGGAAGCACTACATAATTCTTGACACATAATAAGAACTCTATAAATGTAAGTTGTTTGATTTTATTATTATTATTATTATTATTGAGAAAATTGATGTAGCAGAGCAGATTGGGAACTTTAAAGTTTGGGGTGGCATTTTCTTTTCCTTTCTGTTGCTTTTTTTTTTTCTTTTTTTTCTTTTCTCATTTTTTTTGTATTTTTTTTTTCTGTTGCTTTTTTAAGGGCTAGTTTCATTCTATGTTATTTCAGAAGCAAATACACAACTCTCCAAAGTAAAAGATACATTCTCTTATTACACCTTTGAGCTCTGTTAAAATAAATTTAACCACGAAGTGTTTTAACAGCTATTAACAATATACAGTGAATGAGATTTAGAAGAGACAACTTTGTAAAATAGGTAGAAAGAGTAGGATAACTTGGCAGGAGGAATAGATCCACTGAGTACAATGATGCTGGAAGATTAGAAACAATTGTATTTCCCTTGGATTTGGGTTTAGGGCCAATCTTGAACTCTTTAGGCTGTGGGGATCCTATTGGCTTTAGAAAGGAGCTGTAAGCACACTGAGGACTGACTGTTCAGAGGATTTGGTGCTCAGCTCAGTCTTGCAAGCTCCTTCCTCCCCAGCTGGCTCCCTTGCTGTGGAAAGCTTCCTTTCATTGTCTAAGGACACCCCTAAACCCATTTTCCTGGTCATCCTTCTAGTGAAAGTCAAAAGATTGTGCCTGGACCCTGAGAACATTTATTTGGAAAGGTTTTGGGATATAATTCAGCTACACTGCAGGGGGTGGGAGGATAAGTCAGAATTTATAACTATTAGCTAAATGGTACCAGGAAGCAGTAAAATAGTCGTTCTTAATTCAGGCTGCACATCAGAACCACTGGGCACCTATTCATAAATAAACAATCACAGGCCTGACCCAAGTGCATCTGTGCAGAAACTCTGGGGTAGGGCCTAGAGTAGCTCCAAAAGGAAGAGAAAGCAAGTATTGCTTTCTTAAGACACTATCATAAGATGACATTTCCATATCTTCGGAAAGATAAGCAATAAACATGCACTCACAAGCTCCAGTGGCAATGTACAGCTACACATATCAAACAACATGAGCTTGAGAGGGACATGATTACCTATACTCTGTGAAGTATAAGACTCCAGATTGAAATATAGTGATGGTAGGAAATACTTATTCAATAGAAACAGAGGTATACAATGGGAGGAAGAAGGCTGTCAGATTCTCACCAATCTTCCCAGTGCCATTTCTGTGCTATTACTCTTACTTTCTAGAGAACCATTTCTCCCATGTCATCCAAATGGGAGGTACAGGATTTTTGTCTCACTGCCCAAAGACACAGGTGTAAGTGTGGGCTCCTATGTCAGAATGGACCCATTATAATGGCTCAGGTCTTAGGCCACAGTGATGGGTTCAGAGCTGTGCTGTCCAATATGGTAGCCACTGGCCTTATAGGAGAGTACTGGCTATACTATTGGATGATAATGACCAAGAAGATTGGATCATGACCACTGAGAGTTTTTTTCAGGACTCATTGAAACAGCATTGGCAGACAGAGGTCCTTTCCTCATAGAGGTTAAAGACAGTAAAATAGGAAGCTGTTGCAGGTTGAGCTACCTGAGAAGCAGATTCTGAGTTAGAGATTAGCTTATAGGAAGGTTTTTAAGGAGTGCTTTTTGGGATCAATAATTGTGGAAGAAAAGAGAAGGAAACAGAAAAATGTTGGGTTGACATGTACTCTCAATGAGACCATGGCTGACCACATAGAGAGTTCTGAAACTAGGATGGCCCTTTGAAGGATTCATGAGATTGTTCTATGAGAACAAGCCTTTATACCACTGCACTAATCAGTCATTGGATGTGTGCAGCCCTGGAAAGTGTGTGAACTTGAACTAGGGACTGTCTTCAGCCAAGGCAATTCCTGAAGATGGCTGACAGCTGAGAACTCCTAGTATCTGGGGGATATGAAGTCCAGTCCTGAAGATAAGATCCCACAGAATTCACCATGAAAGCCAAGAGCTGCTTAGAGAGACCGAGATGAAACCCAGAGAGACTTCAGATTGTATTTGAACTCATGAGTCTATGTATCCTTGCAGTTCCTGTGGTTTGTTTATAGAAGCCAATTAGGGTTTCATTTCTAACCTAGTTCAAGTTGAGCTTCCTTCATTGTGATGGTTAGGCTAATGTGTCAATTTGGCCAGGTAATTGTGTCCAGGTGTTTGTTCCAGCAAGCACTGGGCTAATTGTAATACAAGACTTACAGACTTCAATCACCAGTGAGTTTACTACATGGATGGCTGATTACATCTCCATCAATCAGGGAGATTACATCAACAATGGGTGACGCTTTTATCCAATCAGTTGAATGCCTTAAAAGGGGAAGTGATTTCAACATTCAGAGAGAATTTCCCAGCTTTTCGTTGGACAGGCAACTTCTCCCAGAAACTCATCAAGGACCTTTTATCGGACTGTCATTATTGCCCCTGGTTTGCAGCCTGCCTGCAGAACCTGGACTTGTGCATCCCCACGGTTGTGTGAGAGACTTTTAAAATCTCATATTATTGACAGATATCTCCTGTTGATTCTGTTTCCCGAGAGAACCCTGACTAATACATTCATCTTCCACTAAGAGTCACATCTAAGTCAATTAAGAATATATATACCTGCTCAAAAAACTATAAAGCCAAAAGTGGGAGCATGTCAGAATATACATGGGAGTGGGTAGAGAAAGTAAGAAAATTATTACTGCTAGAGCATACCATGGGCTACTTGACCAGATGAAGGAAATGGAAGATGTTTTACAGATACAGGAAACTAAACTAGGACCAAAGGAGGGTTATTTGAGGGAATTCAATCTCATGATCATCTGTTGGAGTATCACTGGGCTTAAAACAGAATATTTGATACATTCTTTACCAGTCTTTCTTACAATTTGATTTTCCTAAAGAATAATTAGAACAGTTGCTCATATTGCTTTAATTCTGACCAGGAAGAAGGATTTAACTGCTGAAGAGAAAGTTGGAGGACTCTTGGAAGAACAAGCTTATATTACTTTGGAAAATTTTGATAGCTTGGGAAAAAAAGACTTGCAGATGTAAGATCTAAGAGGACGAGTAATTGTTAAGAGAACTGGATGGGGAAAGGCCCCAAGAGGGTTGGGCAACTCCTAAAACTCAAATTCTGAGTACATAACTCCAACACAGAAGGAAATGAAGAGAAAGCAAGATTGCATTCTCAAGATAAGTATATTTCTTAAGAACTGTGCCAATGAGACTAAAACCCTAAATGCACAAAGATTTCAAAAAATCCATAAAGATGACAACAGTTTCTAAATTCTCTTTAGAATGATCATAGAAGGGATGGATTCATAATTTGAGCACACCTATTTTAATTGTATTATGTTGCTGGATGACAGTGATATCACAACCATCCATGGCTATTTTCTTTCTGTTTTATTTGTTTTTTTGAACATAGGGAACAACCACTGGTAGGTGGGAAATGAAATACAAGATGTATGAAGAAAGGAAAATGAAATGTTGGCTCTTCTACTTTCTTGGCTCAGACTATTGCCTTCCAGGGACCAGAAGTAATAATAGCTATGATTTATTGTGTTCTTGCAAAGTTCCAGGCATTGTGTTAAGTGCTTTACATGAATTATCTCATGTAATTTTTATATCAATTCTTTGGAGCAGGTATTCATTAATATCTTCATTTTACATTTGCTAAAACTGAAGCACAGAGAGATCAGATGACCTATTGCAGGTAATAGATGGCTACCAAGGGGCAAAACTGGCAGTTAAGACAAAGCCACTGTTCTAGACCACTATCCGGAAAGAGCTCATAAGTGAAAATGGTAAATTATTTTCCATGAAATTTGAGGGCTTGTGAAGATAGGAACAGGACACAAGAGTGGTAAAAGGAGGGTATCTAGTTAGGGTTGAAATATAACCTCTGTAGTAGGCAGGGCATCATCCCCCTGCAGTGGGGCTGTGACAGCTCAGGGGAATGAGTTCCTCTTTCTATTTGGTCCACTCAAAGAGGGTCCATTATGTAATTCTTGTCTGGAAGGAGAACCTTAACCTAATTCATTTGAAAGGGTTTTGTGTGGTAGAGACCCAAGATGAAAAGTAGAATAAATCAGTGAATGAATAAATGTGAGAAGATTAAAGAAAAGCGAATGTTAATGCAATTTTCAATAAGATGAATGAGGTAAATTCTGAAAACTAGCAGCCAGTGTGATTGACTTCCATCCTGGGCAAGATTCCCTGGAAAGACTTATTAAGGGAATAATTTGTAATGTTACATGCTGTCTTCCATTCCCTTGCTTGTCTAAAGATATTTTTTAACCAATAAAGCCCAGAGAGCAGGGATAGCATTTAGATACTCATCCATCCCATTAGAGAGAGTCTTATGTGGGTTTCGGTATATATGTTTTAAATATGTATCTATGTACATTTGTATATATATATTTCAAGATTATAAGAGCTCGGGAAATATTTGTTGAAGAAAGAGTAAATGCATAACATGAGAATAAGGTCACAATGTGTTCACAAATTGGTCTTCTTGTCTTCAAAATTAATTTGGCTTTAGGATACATTAATTGGCACAATGACGACAATGATCTTACTGATTTTTGTGGTCTTGGCATCAACGTCCCTCTCTTAAAGAAACTTCCTTGACTTCAAAATCTAAATTAAATCCTTCCCTGTTATTCTCATCCAAAGCCCCCAGTTCTTTGCCTTCACAATTTGTAATTTATATCTGTTGGTGTGT
This sequence comes from Tolypeutes matacus, assembly GCA_026826555.1. Lineage (NCBI taxonomy): Eukaryota > Metazoa > Chordata > Mammalia > Cingulata > Chlamyphoridae > Tolypeutes > Tolypeutes matacus. The sequence continues at coordinate 17,129,732 of JAKSZT010010858.1, forward strand.
ATTCGTTTAAAGGCTGACTAACCACAGCAGAGACTGTGTCTTGTGGTTCACTGTTATACCTCTGGCATCCAGCACAGTGTCCAGCACCAATAGTTGCCCAATAAATCTTTGTTGAATTAAAAATATGAATGATAGAGGGAGGTAACATCTACTCTTACCATATCGGAAGACCACTGAGATATTATCATTCTGGAGGTCACAATTTAAATACATATGGACAGAAGAGGAGTATTTTGAGAAAAGAGGAAACCACCCATTATCAAAGCTAATCCTGGGTCAGAGAAGAGATTTGATTTCAAGTTAATGATGAAATGAAGTCATTCAGCTCATTGAGAAAAATCTAAAGATGAAGAGTGGGGGCAATGGACAGTGATGATTGGCTAGTCGGCTATAGATAGTTGACAGATTGTCTTTGAGGAAGTGGCTACTCACAGACACATGCATACACACATTTTTAATATGGTCCTTGGGCCAAGTCTAGGACCAAGTCTAGACAATGATAATTGACAATGTTGACAATGACAATTACTGGGAGGTAAACATTTGACGTCAGTGCAGAGAATATTCTTTATAATGGCTAAATCTGTCCCCAAATAGAATGGACAGTCACTGGAAGTCTTCAAGTCTTCAAGCAGACAAACACTGAGTGGAGACATTGCAGTAGAGAAAATGAAAAAACAGAAAAGTGGTTGGACCAGTGGGAAATGTACAACTTTGCAGAGTTCTGATTTGTAATTGTTAACTTGACATCTTCTGAGCTGCTCAGATGACCTTTGACTCCTTCCAACTCCAACATATAGCAGTGCTGATTGTAAAATTCACCATTTCTTAGAATTTCAATCATCCATGGCTTTCTTGAAAGTAGCTGACTAGAAAATCTGGCTTTTTATGTTTGAAGCATATATGGTCGGTCGCTGAACCTGTTGTGTTTTACAAACTTATAACAAATGGGTTATGATTTAATAACTTTGCTTTCTCAAATTGAACATGAGAAATCTAAGCAATTGCCCCAAACTGCTGAAATGTAAACCTTGATTTATTGTTAACAAAAGCAATTACATATTCTTGGTAATATAAGCACTATCTAGACATAGTATTAATATTTATTAAATGTTTTTCTGATTAGCAAAAATAAGAGAACTATTTCTTTCCAGCAAACCAAAATTTGGCAGCATTTTGACTAGGAAATTATATTTTCACATCTAACTTTGAGTGTATAACTCACACTTCAAACTTTTATAAACCCATAGTCCTTGATTAAACTGCTCTGAACTGATCTCCTTGGAGTAGACTCCATCCTGGATAGTTGTCTTGATTCTTCATCTTTGTTCATTAAGTTTAGGTAGTAGAATGAGATTTTTGATATGTTGGAAATTTTTTGTCCGTGGACAAAATGTTTCACTATTTAATTTTATTTAAATATTGTATTAGTCAGCATTCTCCAGAGAAACAGTACCAATTGGATATATGTATATAAGTATGTGTATAAACATAGATCAATAGATAAAATGCAAGATTTATTTTAAGGAATTGGCTTATATAATCACGAGGCTAACAAGTTTGAAATCTGAAAGGCAAGCCAGAGGAGGGAAATTCAATCAAGAGTTCATGTTGCAGCCTTGAGTCCAAAATCCATAGGGCAGGCTGGAAACTCAGGTGTGGTTTATGCTGCAGTCTTGAGTTTTCATGTTTGGGAGACTTCAAATTTCCTCTTAATGCCTTCAACTAAATGGATGAGGCCCACCAACATTTTCAAGGGTAACCTTTACTGGAAGTCATTTGTGTGCATATGTCAACCATATCTACAAAGTAACTTCACAGCAACACCTAGATTAGTGTTTGATTAAATAACTGTGTACTGCAGCCTAGCCAAGTTGACACAAAAGACTAACCATCACATACATCATTTATATTCATTTTCCTCCCTCATCCTATACTCTTTCAACTATCCCAGATCTTACTTGGGAAGACATCATCTCAAGCGCATGGTGTTAGTAAGTGTTACATTATTATTTTTTTCCATCTTATACTTTTATATTTATAAATTACTGAGAATGTATGTTTTACATTCACTGCTTATCTGATCCATTTGATTAAAGGCAATGATCATATATCAGATAGTTTGGGGGGGCCTTGTTTTTATTAGTGCTCACGGTGTATAAATATGCTGTAGATTGAGCAGTTGTTCTTTTCTCAATTACAATTAATATTGCACGAGCCTTGTTGCGAGTTTTTCTCAGCTCATCTTTTCCTTTCAAATTTCTTTTTAATCTTGTTTCTTTCCCACAAATTATGAGGCAAACTGGCTGTGCTGAGGCAATCTTCAGTACTAATAAATCAAGGTTTCCCATAAAACTGTATGGTTTTTAGCTGATGGCACTTGAAGAAGAAAGTTATTAAATCATTACTCACTTAATATGAATTTTTAGAATGCTCTAATACTCTTCCTTATATACTTTGCCTAGTATTATCACAGCATAGAAAGCTGGATGTTGTATAAAAAACCTGGGCAAGATTTTAATGACTTTCAGTGGTTAATATTTGATCTGTTGTTGCCAATGGCAGAATAAATAAGCAGATAACATTCTAAAATATATGTTTTCCTTTAACTGCAATTTCCAGGGCCTGGTGCCATAATGAAAAACTGAGTGGGAGTCAAGGAATGCAGGTTCAATACCCTTGTGTGGATATCTCATGGAGTGGGATTTTCTTATTCATCTCTGCATTCCATGGCTTTGTGAATCACACAATATATTATTGATAGTCATTGTTCAATGAAAACAATTTATGTATAAGCATAGATTTCATAGATATTCTTGTTCTAAAGAAAGGTGTCTCAACTTTGGTACTATTCACATCCCAGATGGATGAAGACAGAAAATTATATTTCCAGGGAAGTGGGCTGATGCTTTGCTTCTCTCAGAGGTGGTGTGGTTTGGAGTGGGCTTTCCTGGAGTGGGGTAGCAGGAAACTCTATACCTGGACAAAGGCTCCTCTCCAAAGCCTTAGGCTCAGCAAGCACCTGATGTGAAAATCTTGGGACATGAACTGTTTTAGTTTGCAAAAGGCTTCCAAGGCAATGTATCAGAATGGGTTGGCTTTTACAATGGGGATTTATTAGACTGCATACTTACATTTCTGAGGCTGTGAAAGTGTCCAAAGCAAGACATCATCCGGTGAGGCCTTCTCCCTGAAGACCAGCACATGGTGGTGCCCCCCTTCTCCTCCAGGTCTCATTGCTTCAGCTTCTGGCTTCCTCTTTCCTGAGTTCTGTTGATTTCAGCTTCTTGCTCTCATGGTTTCTCTGCTCCTGTGGTTTTCTCTCTGCCTCTGTGGCCTTTTTCCCCCTGTATATTTATCCGGTTTATAGAGGACTCTAGTATGAGGACTAAAACCCACCCTGGGCTATGCCTACCGAAATAATCTAATCAGAGTTCCCACCGACAATAGGTTCACACCCACAGGAATGGATTAATTTGAGTACATAATATTCTGGGGTCCAAGAAAGACTCAAACTACCACATAAGGATTCAGAGTTTTTGTTCATAATCCACAATTGGGAGGTCCCAAAGGACAGAAAAGCCTGACCCAGAGCTATATTTTTATAAAATTCTGCTCTATCATAGCTCCAGGGCTACAAGTGTTTCTCAGTGAATGGAAATGAAATCTTCAGAAAACCGACTTTTAAGCTTTAGGCCTCGGCAGTCCTGTTGTCTCATGGCACTGAATGGTGACTTGCTGAGTTGCATATGTTGATGGCAGTTTTCCAAGAATGTTAAAGTATTTTCTCAGACTCACATACATACCATGAGGACTTCACTACCAAGCCTCTGTCATTTACAACTATTATGTCAATGACAATGGTTTGAAAAGGTGGTTTAGTTGTATTTATATAATCTGACACATAGGTAAACCCAACCTGTTGGAAAGCCACAGGGAGAATACTTGAACCCAAAATATCATTCCCATTTATAAACCAGTACCTGAAACACTACTATTACAAATTCATTTCTTTGTTTTAAATATTGTTCTCTTCATTCAATTCTCTTTCCCCAACAGCCTAGATCCAGATTAATATATTAAGTTACTAACGCCTTAGGGTGAAAGAGTTTATCAAAAGCAGGGGCAAAAAGAAAAGGTAGAGAGATGGAAAGCTTAAAGGGTGGTGGGGGAATATGAAAGAGATTTTTTAAAAATTAATTGCTTGCCTGGGATGGCAAGATCTGAACCCATATGTATAAGCATAGATTTCATAGATATTCTTGTTCTAAAGAAAGGTGTCTCAACTTTGGCACTATTCACATTTTGGGTGGGAAAATTATTTGTTGTGGGGACTGGCCTGTGCACTGTAGGATGTTTAGCAGCATTCTTGGCCTCTACGCACTGGATGCCAGTAGCATACCACAACCCAGCTGTGGCAACAATAAATGTCTCCAGACATTGCCAAATGTTCTCTGGAGGACAAAGTCACCCCTAGTTGAGAACTAATAGTCTAATGTAAATTAATTTCTCCTAGGTGTTAAAAATAGTGTTTCTATATACTAGTATGAGTAGTTGGAAGAAAACAATCAAGAAAAAAATTCCATTTACAATAGCAAATAAAATAATCAAATACCTCAGAATAAAATGAACCAAGGATGTAAAGGACATGCACACAGAAAACTACAAAACATTGCAAAAATAATAATAAAAGAAGACCTAAAGAAATGGAAGGTTGTTCCATGTTCATGAATTGGAAGACCAAATATTGTTAAGATGTCAATTCAACCCAAAGCAATCTACAGATACAACACAATCCCAATCAAAATTCCAAAACCTCTTTTGCAGAAATGGAAAGGTCAAACAGCAAATTTATATGGAACATGACAGAGAGGCAGTGACATGATTGGGTTCAGCAATTCTGGTCTGTGAGGGGAGTAGGGTGGGGCATTTGGGTTGGACTATCCATGGGACTGGAGGGAGAGTCGGAGGAAGGAGCAGATGAATTCTGGGGATTTGCAGGTCTGTGGTTAAACCTATAATGTTGGAAATGTTCTTTTGGCAAATATGGCAGGGGAGGGTTACTGGTGTAAGGTGTCGGGTGTGGGGGCTATACAAGATAAGGTGCAATTGGGGCAGGCTCCTATGGAATATCTGACTGTTCATCTTGTCTTAGTGTGTTATATTGGTGGGTGGAGACACACACAATAAACAAGAAAATATTAAACTCCCATCCTGGGGAGTCCTATTATGTTCTCAATTAGAGGGACAAGAATCCCTTGAGAACATAGGGAGTGCCTAATGAAAGAAAACACACCAATAAAAAAAAATTACATGGAAAGATAAGGGGCACTGAATAGCCAAAGCCATCTTGAAAAAGAAGTATGAAGTTGGAGGACTTGCATTCTTAAAACTTATTACAAAGCCACAGTAATCAAAACATCATGATACTGGCCTAAGGACAGATATATAGACAAAAGGAATAGAATTGAGATTTTAGAAATCAACATGCACATTTATGGCCAACTGATTTTTGACAAGGGGCAAAGACCACTCAATTGGGAAAGAATAGTATCTTTAACAAATGGTGCTGGGAACACTGGATCTTCATTTGCAAGAGAATGAAGGTGGAGCCCTACCTCACACCATAAAAACAAAATCAACACAAAATGGATCAAAGACCTAAATAAAAGAGCCAGAACTATAAAACTCCTAGATGAAAACTTAAGAAAGCATCTTTAGGACCTTGTGTTAGACAATGGTTTCTTAGACTTTACTCACAAAGCACAAGGAACAACAGGAAAAATAGATAAATAAGACTTCATCAAAATTAAAAACTTTGGGGCCTCAAAGGACTTCATCATGAAAGTAAAATTGAAATCTACACAATGGGAGAAATTATTTGGAAACCACATGTATTAGTCAGGATTTTCTAGGGAAACAGAACTGACAGACGATATCTGTAAATATTAAAAGATTTTATAAAATTGTCTCACATGACCATGGGGATGTATGAGTCCAAATTCCATAGGGCAGGCTGCAAACCAAGGTCCTCAATGAATTCCCCAGGAGAAGAAGGCTGTCTGAAGTAGAGATGGAATTCTCTCTTCTAACTCTGAAATCACTTCTCCATTTAAGGCCTTCAGCTGATTGGGTGAGAAGTCTCTCATTGCTGAAGGCAATGTCCTCAGTTGATTGTAGATGTAATCAGCCATAGATGCAATCCAGTAACTGATGATTTAAGTCCACAGAATGTCCTCAGAGTACAATTAGCCAATGTTTACTTGACCAAACAATGGTGCACCATTACATGACAAAGTTGACACATGAACTTAATCATCACACCACATATCTGATAAGCATTTAACATCCCAAATATATAAAGAAATCCTTCAACTCAACAACAAAAAGACAAACAACCTAATTTAAAAATGGGGAAAAAACTTGAATAGACATTTCTTTAATGAAGATACACAAATGACCAAAAAGCACGTGAAAAGATGCTCAACATCATTAGTCATTAGGGAAATGCAAATCAAAACCACAAGAGATACCATTTCACACCCACTAGAATGACTACTATTAAAAATCTGAAAATTACAAGTGTTGGAGAGTATTGCAGGAATAAGAACACACATTCATTGCTGGTGAGAAGGTAAAATGGTGCAGCTGCTGTGGAAGACAGTTTTACAGTTCATCACAAAATTAAGTATAGATTACCATATGGCCCAGCAATCTGGGTATATATATATAAAAGAATTGAAAGCAGGGACCTGAACAGATATTTTCACACCAATGTTCATAGTGGCATTATTCACAATTGCCAAAAAATGAAAGCAACCCAAGTATTCATCAAGTGATGAATGGTTAAACAAATTGTGGTATATATACATAATAGCCATATAAGGGAATGACGTTCTGATACGTGCAACTGCATGGATGAGCCTTGAAGACATCATTTTGAGTGAAATAAGCCACACACTAAAGGGCAAAAATTGTATGATCTTACTGATAGGAAATAATTACAATAAGCAAACACAGAGTCAGAATCTAGAATATAAGAATATAAGGGTGGGGGGTATGGAATATGGAGTTAAGGCTTAAATTGTACAGAGTTTCTATTTAGGATGATGGAAATTTTTCATAATGGCTAGTAGCACAACACTGTGAATGTAATTGACAGCACTGAATTATATATATATATATTTTTTCATTACTCACTATTTTTATTTATTTATTATTTATTTATTTTTTATTGTGGGTAAAAATCAAATTTTTTGCAATACAAACCAATATTTGTAAAATGATATGTAAATATATATGCATATATGTGCATTTGCTTACATGAATATATTTTTAAAAAGGTGCTTAGATTACCTAAATATTACACAGAAATTACAGGGTTTCCCATGTTCCCCACCTCCCATACCTCCCACAACATCCCACACAAACATCCTTCATCAGTGTGGCACATCACCTGCAATGGATATATACATCCTGGGGCCTTGCCACCAAGCATAGACCACAGTTCACATTGTAGACCACACTCTCTCCCACACAGTTCTGCATGGTATATGCTGATGTAAAATGGCCTACATCCGTCACCGCAACACCACTCAGGACAACCCCCAAGTCCCGAAAAAGCCCCTGTATTTCAACTGCCCTTCCCCCCCCAAAAAAAAGTGTCTTGTGGCCACTGGCTCCACCTCACTGTTATGATTTCTTCCATTGCTTGAATCACAATATGTCTACAACAGAATACCATTAAGTCCACTCTAGTCCATAGCTCTTGCCCCAATCCTGAGGGGACTGGGATGGTGATGTCCACTCCACCTCCAAGTGAGAGATATATTTGAATGTAGTTAAAAGAGGAAATTCTAGGTTACATATATGTTACTAGAATAAAAATTTTTTAAAGAATCCATGCAACTGACAGCACAAACAGTGAACCCTAAGTTCAACCATGGACTATAGCTAATAGTACAATTATAAAAAATGTGTTTTCATCAGTTGTAACAAATACTCCACACCAATGCAAAGCGTTAAAATTAGGATGGCATATGGGAATCCTGTATTTTACGCATGATTGTTCTGAAAACCCACAATTTCTCTAATTAAAAAATAAAATAAAGAGAGAGAGAAACTCCTGAGGTTCATATATAAGAGAGGTTAATGAGATAAGAAAATACTTTGAGGTCAAATTGTCCAATGCTCAAGACAAAGAGAAAATACTCAAGGCAGCAAGAGAAAAGAGAACCATCACATACAAGGGAAGCACAATAAGATTAAGTGCTGATTTCTCAGCTGAAACCATGGAGGCAAGAAGACAGTGGTATGACATAGTCAAAACACTAAAAGAAAAAAACTTCCAGCCACGAATTCTCTATCCAGCAAAATTGGCATTCAAAAATGATGAAGAGTTCAAAATATTCACAAATAAACAGCAATTAAGAGAGTATGTCAAGAAGAAACCAGCACTTCAAGAAATACTAAAGGAATCCCTACAAGTTGAAAGGAAAAAACAAAGGAGAGAGAGTTGGAGGAGAGTTTAAAAACAACTGAAAACTCAAAAAGAGAAACAAAACAACATATGACATACATTAACCCAAAGAAAAAATGACTGAAGTAAGAAATTCGTTACGAGTAATAACACTGAATGTTAATGGATTAAATTCACCAATCAAAAGACACAGATTGGCAGAATGGATACGAAAATATGATCCATTTATATGCTGTCTACAAGAAACCCACCTTTGGCCCAGGGATTCAAAGAGGCTGAAAGTGAATGGCTGGAAAACCATTTTACAAGCTAACAATAGCCAAAAAAGGGCAGGAGTAGCTATTCTAATATCAGACAAAATAGACTTTAAATGCAAAACTATTGTAAGAGACAAAGATGGACACTACCTATTAGTAAAAGGAGTAATCTCTCAAGAAGAGAGAACGATCATCAACATTTACACACCTAATCGAGGTGCCTCAAAATACGTGCGGCAAACTCTGGAAAAACTAATAGGAGAAATAAATTCCTCTACAATTATAGCAGGGGACTTCAACACACCACTATCATCATTAGACAGAACATCTAGGCAGAGAATCAATAAAGAAACTAAGGCACTCAACAATACATTAGAAGATTTGGACTTAATAGAAATATACAGAACACTACACCCAAATACAGCGGGATTTACATTCTTCTCCAGTGCACATGGAACATATTCCAAAATAGACCACATGCTAGGCCCCAAAACAACACTCAATGAATTCAGAAAGATTGAGATTATACAAAGTAATTTCTCTGGCCACAACGGAATGAAGTTGGAAATCAATAAGGGCCAGAGAAACAGGTTAGGCACAAGGATATGGAAGTTAAACAACACACTCTTAGACAAACAGTGGGTCAAAGAGGAAATTTCAAAAGAAATCAGTAACTACCTTGAAACTAATGAAAACAACAACACAACATATCAAAACCTATGGGATGCAGCGAAAGCAGTCCTGAGAGGGAAGTTCATAGCCATAAATTCATATATTAAAAGAGAAGAAAGAGCTAAAATTGAAGACCTAACTGCACACTTGGAGGAAATGGAAAAACAACAACAAACTAAACCTAAAGGAAGTAGAAAACAGGAAATAACAAAGATTAGAGCAGAACTAAATGAAATAGAGAATAAGAAAGCACTGGAAACAATAAACAAAACCAAAAGCTGGTTCTTCGAGAATATCAACAAAATTGACAAACCCTTAGCCAGACTAACAAAGAAAAAGAGAGAACAGATGCAAATACATAAAATAAGGAATGAGCAAGGTGATATCACTACTGATCCCACAGAAATAAAGAGTATCATAAGAGGATACTTTGAAAAATTATATGCCAACAAGAATGACAATTTAGAGGAAATGGACAAGTTTCTAAAAACCCACAAACAGCCGACATTGATGAAAGAAGAACTAGATGAACTCAACAGCCCAATTACAAGTAAAGAGATAGACTCAGTCATTAAAAACCTCCCAACTAAGAAGAGCCCAGGACCAGATGGCTTCACAGCTGAATTCTACCAAACATTCCGGAAAGAGATAACACCAATTCTACTTAAGCTCTTCCAAAAAATAGAAGTAGAAGGAATATTACCTAACTCATTCTATGATGCCAACATTACCCTAATACCAAAACCAAATAAAGATACCACAAGAAAGGAAAATTACAGACCAATTTCTCTAATGAACCTAGATGCTAAAATCCTTAACAAAATACTTGTTAATCGCATTCAACAACATATCAAAAGGATTATACACCATGACCAAGTGGGTTTCATCCCAGGTATGCAAGGATGGTTCAATATAAGAAAATCAATCAATGTAATACACCACATAAACAAACTGAAAGAAAAAAATCACATGATCATCTCTATAGATGCCGAAAAAGCATTCGACAAAATACAGCACTCTTTCCTCATAAAAATACTACAAAAGATAGGAATAGATGGAAACTTTCTGAAAATGATAAAGGGTATATATTAAAAACCCAAAGCTAACATCATTTTCAACGGTGAAATCCTAAAAGCCTTCCCTCTGAGATCGGGAACAAGACAAGGATGCCCACTATCACCACTCCTATTTAACATTGTCTTAGAAGTACTTGCACGAGCACTGAGACAAGAAAAGGACATAAAAGGCATCCAGATTGGAAAAGAAGAAGTAAAAATTTCATTATTTGCAGATGACATGATCCTATACAGAGAAAGCCCTGAGAAATCAACAACAAGGCTTCTAGAACTTCTAAAGAAGTGCAGTAATGTTGCAGGCTATAAGATCAATGCTCAAAAACCAGTAGCATTTCTGTACACCAATAACCAGCAAACTGAGGAGGAAATGAAAAAAAATACCATTTACAATAGTAAACAAAAGAATCAAATACCTAGGAATAAATTTAACTAAAGATGTAAAGGACTTATATACAGAAAACTACACAACATTGTTAAAGGAAATCAAAGAAGACTTAAATAAATGGAAAAATATTCCCTGTTCATGGATGGGAAGATTAAACATCATCAAGATGTCTATCCTACCCAAACTAATCTACAGATTTAATGCAATCCCAATAAAAGTCAACACTATATTTTTTAAGGAACTGGAAAAACTAACCACAAAATATATTTGGAGAGGTAAGAGGCCCCGAATTGCCAAAGATATATTGAAAAAGAAAAATGAAGTTGGAGGTATCACATTACCTGACTTTAAAACATACTACAAAGCTACAGTGATCAAAACTATGTGGTATTGGCACAAGGATAGACCTACTGACCAATGGAACCGGATTGAGAGTTCTGATATAGATCCTCGCATATACAGTCATCTGATATTTGACAAGGCCACGAAACCCACTCAGCTGGGAGAGAGTGGCCTCTTTAACAAGTGGTGCTTGGAGAACTGGATATCCATATCCAAAAGAATGAGAGAAGAATACCATCTCACACCTTATACAAAAATCAACTCAAGATGGATCAAAGATCTAAATATAAGAGCCAAAACCATAAAAACCTTGGAAGATAATGTAGGGAAGCATCTACAGGACCTTGTAATAGGAAATGGTTTCATGAACTTCACAGCCAAAGCACAAGCAGCAAGAGAAAAAATTGATAAATGGGATCTCCTCAAAATTAAAAACTTCTGCACCTCTAAGGATGTTATTAAGAAAATAAAAAGGCAACCTACCCAATGGGAAAAAATATTCGGCAACCATGTATCTGATAGGAGCCTAATATCCTGCATATATAAAGAAATCCTTCATCTCGAAAATAAAAGGACAAACAACCCATATAAAAAATGGGCAAGTGACCTGAAAAGACACTTCTCCAAGGAAGAAATACAAATGGCTAAAAAGCACATGAAAAAATGCTCAACATCACTTGCTATCAGGGAAATGCAAATCAAAACTACAATGAGATACCATCTTACACCCATCAGAATGGCAGCTATTAAAAAAACAGGAGACACTAAATGTTGGAGAGGATGTGGAGGAATAGGAACCCTCATCCACTGCTGGTGGGACTGCGGTATGGTCCAGCCACTGTGGAGGACAGTTTGGCGGTTCCTCAGAAAACTAGCAATAGATCTTCCGTATGATCCAGCAATTCCACTGCTGGGTATATACCCAGAAGAACTGAAAACAAAAATACAAACAGATATATGCACACCAATGTTCATAGCAGCATTGTTCACCATTGCCAAAAGCTGGAATCAGCCCCGGTGCCCACCAACAGACGAATGGATAAGCAAAATGTGGCACATACATACAATGGAATATTACTCAGCGGTAAGAAGGAACAAAGTGCTAACACATGGAATAACGTGGATGAATCTTGAAGACCTTATGTTGAGTGAAGCAAGCCAGGCACTGAAGGATGAACAGTATATGACCTCACTGATCTGAACTGAGGAAAGTGAGCAGTCTCTGAGAACCATTGTCTGAAAGATAGGTTAACAAAGGAGAGTAAGAGAAGAGCAGGCTTTGAGCCATCACCCATATGGACATAATTTATGGTAATGGGATAGAGTGTGGTTGCATGTTGGGGGATGGGGCAGATGAGTGGTGGTGTTCCTGGGTTTGGTGGTGCAGCACTGGGGGGTGGGTGGATTAGGAAGGGCTGGTTCAAATCCCCAGGGCATGTAACTGTGAATCTTGACATTCCATGGGTTGGGAGAGGGGGGTATCATGGGCCCTGGGGGCTGGGGAGAAGGGAACAGTCAAGATCTAATGGGTTGTTTGGTGGTAATGGGGAAGGTTTTTCATTACCTTACAGTAATGGACACAGGACATGGTAAATATCATCAAAATTATTAAACTGTATCATCTAAATTGTAAACTATACTGTAAATCACTGACAATGTTTAGTTGCTATATTTTGCTATCTGCATAACAGTTATAACAATGCTAACAACCAAAAAAACAGGGGGGGGGGAGTTAATATGGGGTGGGGAAGGGGGGGTGGTTTGGTATCTGGGAGTCTCCGGCACTCTGTGTGTGACTTTGCTGTGACCTAAAACTTCTTTGAAAATTAAATGAAAAATTGGGAGACAATGGGGATTGAGAGGAGGAAGGTGTCATGGCACACCAGACATCCGATAACACAGTGATAAAGGGAAGGAAAAAAGGGAAAAAAGAAAAGAGAAAGGAAAAAAAATGAATATATGTATTTTAAAGGCATTTCCTTTGCTTTTTTGCCCATTTTTTGAATGTCCCAATCCACTAATTATATTTTATTTTGTTTTGTTCTTTGTTTGATTATTTGTTTTTTTTCCTTATCTCTTTTTTTTTTTTTCCCCTGAGTTTCCTTATGTTTGTCTCTTGCATGTAAGCTTATCACACTTGTTTCTTTTTCCTAGTAAGTGTATTTAATTATTTTATGGACTAAATGTTCATGGAGGATTTGGATCACAGAAGGGTTATAATGGGTACTGTGGGGGATTATTGGGGGGGTGTCTGGGGGGGGTTTCGTGGGGATTGGTTCATCCGAATATACATGAAAGATATACAAAATCATTCAAAGGATCGGGGGATGGGGCATGGTCACGATGGGTGGATAATCACACAATAAATGAGGGAATCTGAATTCCTAGCCTGGAGAACTCTGCCACAGTCTCCAAGGGAGCAGCAATAGTCCTCTGAGTGTAGGGACAGTGCCTGTCAAAATTGGATGACCCACAGATGTGTTTTTTTTATTGATGACTACCCTTGTGAGTCTTTGCTCTTGTAAATGAGACTTAGCCTGCAGTTGTGGGGTGCCTAAGGGTTGTCCCCTCAGGATTTGGGGAAGAACTATGGACTAGAGTGGACTTGATGGTATTCTCTTGTTCACATATGGTGATTCTAGCAATGCAAGAAATTATAACAATGAGGTGGAGCCAGTGGCCACTTGACACTTTTGGGGTAGGGAGGGGATGAGCAGTTGAAATACAGGGGCTTCTTTGGGAGTTGGAGGTTGTCCTGAGTACTGTTGTGGCAACGGATGTAGGCCATTTTAAATCAGCACACACCACTCAGAACTGAGTGGGAGAGAGTGTGGTCTACAGTGTGAACTGTGGTCTATGGTTGGTGGCAAGGCTCCAGGATGTGTAAGTTCATTGAGGGTGGTGGGCCACACTGTGGGAGATGTTTGTGTGGGATGTGGTGGGAGGTGTGGGAGGTGGGCAACATGGGAATCCCAGTGGGTTCCGTGTAATATTTTGGGTAATCTAAGCACCTCTTAAAATATATGTATATATATATATATATAAATAACATTTTTGTAAGCAAATACACATATATGCATATATATTTATATATCATTTTGCAAATGTTTGTATGTATCGTGAGAATTTTGATTTTTACCCATAATAAAAAAAAAAAAAAAAGAAAAGAAAATCCTTTGAGGAACAGCAATATTAGCCACGCCCCCCAAGAGTAGGAGTTGATATAACTGATTTCTCCCATAGGTGGAGCTCTTGTTCAACAAAGTGCTCCATTAAAAGGGTAAAGGCACATCTGACCAGAAAGACTAGAACAGTTCATTGGCCTCTTAATCAAGGGCAAACTGTCTCTTGGTTTTGCACCCTTCTGTATCAGCAGGAGGTGTACGGCGCTGGAGAACTGTGGTTTAGAGTAGCTGCCGTGACTCCGTGAGGCTGGTCAGGAAGGCGGATTTGGAGATGGAGCGGACTAGCTACCCAGGCCTGCTGTCTGCCAGAGCCAGAGGGGCTCCACGGGAAGACTGGGTGAAGGCCAGCGTTTCCAGAGCACTGCCCAAAGCAGCAGGCAACTCATATGCTTTTGATATTTCATAACTGAGTCTCGTTACCCCATACATTTTGTCTTTAGATTGCTTTCATTGTTTTATGTGGTCTGTGGTACACACCTCATTTCTTTCAGCAATAATATCTCTAGCAGTTAATTCCTTTTACAGAAGTTCCTTATATTTTTAGGCCAAGAAGTTGACATGAAGAAAGGAGTGGAGGTGAGGGGTTGGAATCCATGACCCTGAGATGAGAAGCAACAAACCGTTTCCAATAAAACATGCTGTTACCCAAAGACGGAAGTTAAGGTCTTTGAGACCCAGAGTGATACTAAGAAAGACTCAAAAATCCCTTGGACATTTTGGTGAGATTATATGGGACTGGTTATACATTAAGTGAATTGCAGTTCTCACTAACCAGGTAGTGGGCCAGTGGTGTTAGCAAGAAGCACAGTGATGCTTCTTCCAAGCTGCACGTCGCAGTCCTAATGCTTCTGTCTTTCACCTGCTAATAGAGTGGACGCATGGAACTGGCATTCTCTTAATTTTTCATTTGCAGCAGAGTATCCAATGTCAGGACCGAGATTCATCATAACTGGGAGCTGTCAACAAAGCCTGTTTATTACCAATAAATTCCCTTTAGCAAATTCCATAAGGGCTCCTTTTGCTCGGATAAACATTCCAGAAGCCAGAGGTTGAGGCCTGTAGGGCATTTTCTTTAGATCCATTAATTCAACAAGTACTTTTTGAGAGTCTGCCATGTGCAGATGCAAACTCTCTTCTTTCTTGTGAAATGATGTCACTCCCAAACACCTGCCCTAGACATACCCCTACCTAGAAGCACATAAGCCCATACACGGGACACCATCTTGGTCACAACTGCTTTTCAACACTCCATGGTCAACTTTTCAGAGTCTCTCTGGGAACCTTTTTCATTTGCCCATGGCAGAAGCAGGGCCCAGCAATCTAATGCCCCACCTTTGATGAATGGTTATGAGGAGTTCAAGAAAGCAGATCAGGAGAACTGCTTCCTTAATGCCGCCCTCCCTGACCAGCTATGGACAGAAGTGGGAGCTGCAAACTAAAGATCCTGATTTAGGCAGAGGGTGAAACCTGGGTTTGTATTTTTACAAATCTCCTTGGTTGTTTCTTGTATGTGCAACCAGCCGAGAATCATTGATTCGATATAGAGATTCTCCCCCTGGCCGCACATTGTAATCATCTGCGGAGATTTAAAATCACCCGGGACCCTTTAAGTATCACTGGTGCCTGAGTCCCACTCCAGACCAAACAAAATCAAATCTCTGAGGTAGAGCCCAGGCCTCTACAGTTTTTAAAAGTTACTCCATTTATTCTAATGCATAGGAAAAGTTGAGTCGCACCAGTGCAAAATCTATGACTTTGCCATGGAGACCATTTATACTAGCAATCTAAAGTGCAGAAAGGATGACTAAAAACACTAAAGACAAATGAGGATGGTTCTTTGTGCACAAAGAATGAAGAACTACACATTTCTTCTGAGCCTGTAAGGAGTGTGTGTATGCATGTGCACACGTGTGAACATTTGCAGAAGAGATTTCACATAATCAGCATTAGCAGGAGTAGAATGCTCCTGATTAAGAAAAAAATAAATTCTGCCCTGCAAACATTGTTGAACTCCTCCTATTTGCTTAGTGTAAGGAAACATAAGATTTTTTAAAATCTAGTACTATCTCATGATTTAAAATCTGACAATCTCAGAAGAAGATGTTGCTTTCAAGAACATAGTAGAGGCCAGGAAAAGTGAGAGAAAGACCCTAGATTAGGGTTTAAGCCCCAAACCCATCAGTTGTGCAAAGTTGGAGGATGTTCTATAGCTTTCTGGCCAGTTGCTGCTTGTTGAAGGTCCCATTTTGATTGGTGATGCTGCCTTCCTCCATCTATCTCTCCACTCTAATTTCCTCTCCCCCAGAGAAGTTTCATATTGTCCCATCCACTCCATGCATTCTGGATTCCTCCATGTCCTATGATCTAGACTACTCTAGACCCTCCCTCCTCCAATTCCCTCACCTTGTCCTCTAGATCCCATTCCCTCAGTCTTTAGTGCAGCCAATGTGCTATGAGATTCTCTAGAGATTAGGCTTTAAAGAATAATTATGGAATATTTTGACTCCCCAAATTCCAGAAAGTCATGTCCAGAAATAATATTTCCTGATGGGGGTTTGTGAGATGCTTGGGGAAAACATGGATGCTTCTGTGAAGCTCCTCAAATGATGGCCGAGAGTGAGCTGCATGTTCTGCCTGGAACTGGCTCTGCAAGGGGGCATTCAATGGGCCCCCTGTTACCTAACTCTGGGAGGCTTAGGTCCCACTCCAAGGAATGAATGAGTCTTCTTGACTCTGGGGAGGTTTGTTAATGTAAGAAACTTAAGGTTAAAAAGCCTGAATTTTATTCCTTTGAGAATAGTCACTAGTTGCAAAGAAATGGCTTTTGAATTTATCTAAATCCAGGATGTTCTGTGAGTCTCTCATTATTTAGAAAGAGGTAATGACATCCTGGCTTTTTATTAAGATGATGGAAAAATCTTAATTTGCACAAAAGACTAAGGATCATGTACCACTTTCTTGATGAAACCTCCTCTGTTATCCCAATAAGGAGAATAATCACTCCCTTCACTTAATTACTATAGAAATGTATTCTTATTTTTCAATGACACATCACTTTCTACCTGTATGATAGTTATCTGGGTATATATGTTATTTTTCCCAATTAGACTGTAAAACTCCTTAAGGGAAGTTTCTATTTTCAAAACATTATCAAGGTCAACACTAGGACTGCATATTGGCAGAACTTAATGGAGATGTATAAAATAATAATGTAGGAAAATAGGAACAAATCCCATCACATATATAATGTAGCAAATTCATTAAAAAATCAATGAAATTTTTTCACTCATATGTCAAAAAGTTCTAAATGACTGGCTCTTCAGGCATCTATAGCAAAGCTTCTGTAATATAAAGAGAGTCTCTGTGTTCATTTAAGAAGCTAGCTTTCCTTGCCTACTACAGAAACACATGGCTTAATGTTTTTCTACCTGGCAATTGGATTGAACAAACTCCTGTGCTTCTCAGCAATTATGAAGTTGATATGGAACATCTAAGTTAATAGAAAGAGGCAAGGAGTTTCAACCATATTTGTACCCAACATCTTTAGTGTGAACTGAGAGGGGACCATTGCATTTAGCCACAAAATAGTTTTTGGTAACTTGCCAGGTAGAAAAATATCAAACCATGCCACATGACCTCCTCCATCTTCAAGTTAGCAGCAGTGCATCAAATCCCTCTCATGCTTCAAATCACTGACATCTGTCTCTGACTTCTAGACTCCAGTTTAAAGGGCTTGTATGATTGCGTTAGGCTCATTCACAAAAATCTCCCTTTCTTAAAGCCAGCTAGGCCATACAATATAACCTAATCATGGGCATGCGATCTGTCACATTCACATGTTCCGGGAATTATACGAAACATGTACAACAGGAGTTGGGGATCTTGGGAGCCACTGGATTTCTGACTACCACAGGACTCCATCAAGAATCTTCACTGTGAATGGAAAAATGAAGAGGGGGAAGACTGGCAGGATGTGGGATTAAGTGGGCTTTGTTTAAATGATAACCAATAACAAGTCTTAAGCATATTATATGCTGAGAAGAAAGAAGTGGTATAGAGGAGGAATTAAAGCTCCAGGAGAGAGGGAAAAATTATAAAGAGAATTACAGAGATGGGCTCTTGAGCACAAGGTTGGACTTAAAGGAAGGTCCACTTCTTCCTCAGATAATAGAAGAGAGACCATGAGGGTGGAGGCAGAGATGGAAAATGGCATGTGCAGGAGCTGGAATTTGATGGAATATTCTCTCTGAAGTAGGAGGCAAAGGTTGGCAGGTGTGGGGATAGGATAGATAGCTTTGGGAAGATATTTAGAAAGTGGTATTAGAAATGGAATTTGAGATGACTGACCCAGGTCATCCTGGAGTGTTTGAAGGATTAGTAAATCCACCTGTAAGCCCAGAAAGATGCTGGTGCTACTTCATACCTACCCATGGAGCTGGCTGTGTGCATCTCTCCCCATCTTTGAGTTCTGGGACATCAAGTTAGTGGCTTGAAATTGGCCATGGTGGGTTTATCTTTACCTTGGAAACTGGCAAATATTCCAAAGCAGGGCTTCTAAACCAGGGAGCTGGTTGTTAAAGCTTTACCAGCACACCGTCACTGCAGGGACTGCCCTTTTGGTTCCAAAGTCTGGGTTAGATTGCTTCTGTTCATAAACTGCTAGTGCCACAACAAGGCCATAGGATGGTCTGCCTATGTTGTAGTTAAAGTGAGCATAGTTTTCAAAAAGGTGCTTGAGGTTCCGAAAATATTCACTACTCATATCACCTGTATGTACATCAACAGTAAGGGGGATAAAGAGGGGATACAGGGGAGATAGAGGGGCCATACAGCTAAGGGAAATCTAAGGAGCATCTTATAACTCTTTTCTTACCACAGAACACAGTTCTCAGCCCCACAAATCCACATGTGAGAATCAGTGGGGGTTCGTGATACTGGGAGTTGTTTTTGATACTGAGGTAAATATGGGTAGAGAATAGAAAATTTTCCCTCCTTCCCTTCCTCCCTTCCTCCCTCCCTTTTTTCTTCCTCCTTCCTTTCCTCTCTCCCTCTCACTTTCTCTCCCTCCCTTTTTTTGTTTCTTTTTTTTGCAATATTGTAAGTTTTTAAGAGGAAAGTCAGAGAAAGGCAAAAGAAAAATTGAACTAAATAAAGGTGGAGGAGATAAGCAGCAAAGAGAAAAGAGAGATAAGCAAAGGAACATTCTGATATATCAGATAAGATATCTATCTGTCTATAGGTATGAAGAAAGAAATAGTTCCAATGAGAAAGTTTATTAAAGTTTGTATTTCTTTTAATAATTTCTAAATTGCCAGTGGTCTTCCTAAAATCAATAAGGTGAATACATACTTGGATTCTTTGGTTAAGAAGTTATATTTTCTCTGTACCCCACACATTCACAAGGCCATCTGCAGTCTGAGCTACTTCTATTTCAGGAAAAGACATTGAATAAGATCTCCTGATGAGTGACAGGGCACTTTTGCCTGCCCCACCATGGCTTCTGTACTTCACATTCTTCTCTACTTCCAGCAGCCTCTAAGGGGACAATATCAACAACTGGGGCCCGAGAAGGCCAAAGCAGGCAAGCATTATAGAATTTTGACTTCTGTACATTATTTTCACCCAACATTATTTGTGATAGAAGAAATCACTAGAGAAGTATGTCGATAGGGAAATTTGTTATTATCACTGACGCAAACTCTTTCAAAGATTCAGGGCCTTTTGTTCTCTTTTTACCTGAGACAGTTACCATTTGGTGATTTGTACAGTCCTGTTGGAGAGATCAATATAAAAAAAATTATAATAATGTAAGAATGGATTTTTTTTTTTTTATCAGACTACCTCCTGGGGTCAGCTTAAAAGTGACACTTAGATCCAAGCCACCCAGGAAAGCAAGGATCTAAAAGAAAAAGCTAAATGGCAGAGGGGAAGCTAACTCTTGATTTTTCCCTTTGCCTTGGTCTTGAATTCCCTTACTCATGGGATTTGAGGCCAGTAACTCAGAAGCACCGTGAAGAATAAATTTGGATCTGGACAGTTCCTTAATACTGTCTTTTTTAATGGGCCCTTTTTCCTCAGCTGCTATATAAAATGTTTCACCAATGTTCCCAAAGGCTGTCATGATTTATATAGCGCAACAAATTTATCCAAGTGGGATGTTCCAGAGGTTGTATAAATTAAAGTTCATTCGGGATTCTAAATAAGTTAAAATAGACTAAGATTGTTTTTTAAGTAAGGCTGTGAGTCTGCACAATTGGATCTTCATGAGCAACTTATTATACTGGTCTTATGACATTTTGGAGAAATTTCTGTATGGCTACTAACTCACTGATTCTTCAATTTGTTTTTTAGAGAAATCTAAGAAGCTCTTTGAGCCAGGAAATTATTTAATTTCAAACATTGTTAGTGAACAAGTTGAATTTTAATATTAAGTTTGAATCAATGTATAGCATATGATATTAAAAGTTCTAAAACAATATGATTTTAAGATAATTCAGTATATAAACTATAAACATAAAACATAAAAATAAGAGCAGTTATTTGCTTTATAGCAAAACATGGTAAAAATTGAAAAAAAGTAATACATACTGTTTCCAAAGCATTCAGATTCAACAACTGTAAAGAAAATAATAAAAATCATTCATAATTTTACTAGCAATTAATGTCTTCCTTTAGACACTTTGTATAAATCAATTGTTGCTGCAAGAATGCTGTATAACAAATAATCAGAAACTCTCAATGGACTGAAACAATAAACATTACTTTTTCTCACTCATGCATGCACAGATGGATGGGTTTGGCTGGAATTTGGCTTACTGGTCTCAGCAAGTGTCATTTGGATTCAGGTCCAGGCAGTAGGTGGATTTAGATCTACATCCTGGGCCCAGTGAAATCCCTGAGGCCTACTCTTCTCTTGTTGATGGCAGAAACAAAGAAGGAAAGCCAAACCAGGCAAGCTCATTGAAAGTGTCTGCTCACATCACAAAATATTAGTGTTTCAATCTCAGCATCAATGGGGAGAAAGGAGACTCTTCCATGGACAGGGAGCAATAGCAAAGCCAGGAAGGGGAGGAAGAATTTTGAGAATATAATATATAATATAATATAATATAATATAATATAATATAATATAATATAAT
>JAKSZT010010858.1:17151276-17209831 GCA_026826555.1 Tolypeutes matacus
TATAATATAATATAATATAATATAATATAATATAATATAATATAATAATATATAATGTAGGATAAGATAAGATAAGATTAGTGAAGCAGATGTGGCTCAAGTGATTGGGCTCCCGTCTACCATATAGGAGGTCCAGGATTTGATTCCTGGGACCTCCTGGTGAAAAGCAAGCTAGCCCGCACTGTGAGCTGGTCTGAGCGGAGAGCTGGCCCATGTGGAGTGCTGGCCCGTGCGGGGTACTGGTGCATGCGGAGTGCTGACCCGCACAGGAGTGCTGGCCTGTGCAGAGAGCTGGAGCAGCAAGATGAAGCAACAAAAAAAGAGACACAGAATAGAGACAATAAGAGATGCAGCAGACCGGGGAGCTAAGGTGGTGCAAGAGACTGAGTGCCTCTCTCCACTCCAGAAGGTCCCAGGTTCGGTTCCCGGTGCCCCCTAAAGAGAAGACAAGCAGACACAGAAAAAAACAGAAAGCACAAAAACAATGGGGATGGGGGGTGGGGATAAATAAATAAATCTTTAAAATATATATATATAATATATACACACTCACATACATTCATATACAAGTAAATATAGTCATGTATATATGTATATGTTCAGTATGTGTATTCTGTATACACATGCTAACTAATAGCACCTATTTCATAGGGTGGTTTGGAGATTTAAATATATAATACATGTAGAATTTTTAGAACATTGTCTAGCATACAGTAATCACTCAATAAATGTGCAGAGTTACCATATATTTAGGAAAATGGAGTCCTGCTCATTCACCTTATTTGAACAATATTGCATTTCGACTATTTCCCAAATCATTACAAAGTTACTGTTTTAATGCCATGTAACATATCATTCTACGGCTATGTCATCATTTATTTAAGCACTGAAATTGTGACATTTTTTGTTTTGTTTGTTTTTGGTTTTGCTAATATAAATAAAGCTATGGTGAACATCCTCATACCTTCACAAACAATCCTTTGACCAAACATCTGATTATCCATTCCTAAAAGAAGATTCCCAACTCAAAGGCTATCAACGTTTTAGAGCTCGTATCAGGCTGATTTCCTCCTGCCCAAGGAAACTTGCCGCCGTGCCCTCCTGCCTCCTGCGCCGTGAGCAGGATGGCTGAGGCTGGTGCTGCTGTCTTCTCCAGGACCTGACCCTGCCACCCCCAGCAAGAGTTTCCTGTAGAAGTGTGTCCATTTCACCTCATCTGTGCCAGGACTGAGTAGCATTTTTCAACGTTGCTTCCACTTGTAGCTCTTTGATTATGAACTTGAACTTGTATTTTTTGGCCATTTTTGTCTATGTTTCCTTTGCATATTTTGCCTGTTTATAGTGTTTGACTTTTGCTTATTGGCTTGCAGGAGCTCTGTGCATAATGTGATTGTATTGCCAAAATTGTTTCTTAGTTTGTGATTTGTCTTTTAATTTTTCCTTTTGACATCAAAAATTATAAATTTTCACATGGAAAATGTATTGCTCTTTTGCTTTGCAATTTTTTTCCTTCCTTTATGCTTAAAAAGTCTTTGCAATTCTAAGATCTGATATTACTGACTTAATTTGTGTTTTTATTGGTTTGATCCTTTAGGTTGCACTCTCTGATCCATTATGAATTTACACTATGAGATGAAGAGATAAACTCCCTCACCTCAGTCAATATAGCCAATTGTCCCAGCACAATTCACTGAAAAAATTTATCGATTAGTACTGAAAAAATTGCCCATATGGTATCATGTACTAAGAGTTCCTAAGAACATCTCCATTGCAGGATTAAGGTGGACCTATATCAATTCTAAATAAAAAGCAGCAACACTAAACAAACAAAAATCCCAAACCAGGTTGACAGCCTGATTAAAGATAACAATTAACATTCCCAACGTCAATGTTACCTCATTCTTCGTTTATTGCACAAAGTAGTCTCTACATAGTTAAAATAACCATTTTGATTATAAACTGGAAAAAGCTGGCAACTGCTTATATCATCTATTTTAAATCCAAAAATTTATTTCTGAAGCATTTCATTTTATTTCCAGTGCCAATCTAATAGTCTCTTCTTCTAAAATCTTGTGTAAGCTTTGCATGTGTCAATCTTAAGAAGGGCAGAGGTCCCAGCTATAGGGAGCATGAAGATCTGGAGCTCCAGTTTTTTGAGTGTCTGCTCTGTACCAGAGACTTCCTTCATTTAAGTCTCAAACAGATGTGGAAGCTCACTTCAGACAGGTTGTGGGTTGGCCACCTCCAGTCAAAGGTGAACAGGCTGTAATTCTGGCTGGCTGAGTCCAGAGCTCATGCCTTTCCCACAGCAAGTACTTCTGGGTCAGCCCCCCATTGTAAAGCACGTGCATCTAAAAAAGAACAATCACAGTGCCAAACTTCATTCTTAATCTTATTATCAGAGTCCTTTATAAAAGAATGAAATACATACACAGAGAGAGAAAGTCACAGTAAACAAGAGGCTGGACATCGAAGGAAATACAAAGATAAGGGAGAGACCAGGACATGCCACTATATGCCTTATCCTATGAAAGAGGAGAGAAGGATCTGGCAGCTAACCCCAGAAAAGCAGTCTTCTGGAAGACAGAATCACCTTGATGATGCCTTGATTTTTTACTTTTTTCCAGCCTCACATCATGAACAAATAAATTCTCATTGTTTAACCTGAAAAAAAAATAAATAAATAAATAAAAATAAATAAATAAAAAGAACAATCACAAGTTTACGAGGACTTAACATAAATAAGCAATGGTAGAGATTCAGGGCTCAACCAACAAATGAACAGACCAAAGATTTAAGTCTCTGGTATATATATTTAACTAGTATAGTGCTAATTATAGGTTCAAATAAAAGGGGCAGAAGTGCCATATGTTGGGAAACTATAAATGCGTCTAACTCTGTTACATTGGAGAACATATATTCCAAGGAAAGGCCCATTGACAGGGAATTTAAAAAGCAACAACACTGAATCTCAGCAGAGTTTCAACACCTAATCTCCAGTTCATCAGACTCACCTGGGACAACTAACAAAATGATAATGATGGACAACACCCATCTTAAAAAAAACAGAGTATCTACAACTGCAAGCAAGACAGTTCCATCCATCTTCCCCAAGGGATCTAAGCCCCTTCTCAGTCAAAAACAGAGTG
The DNA here is from genome assembly GCA_026826555.1 of Tolypeutes matacus. Taxonomy (NCBI): domain Eukaryota; kingdom Metazoa; phylum Chordata; class Mammalia; order Cingulata; family Chlamyphoridae; genus Tolypeutes; species Tolypeutes matacus. The sequence goes on from JAKSZT010010858.1 coordinate 17,154,426, forward strand.
GGCATCACCATCCCCAAATCCTCAAGATAAGGGGGGGATGCAACTATGGACTAAAGTAGACTTACTATTATTCTAGCAATGGAAGATCTTGTAACATAAACGCAGTGGTCACCAGAGGTTCTGAGGGGAGGGTGAGGGAAGAATAGGTGTAACAAGTGGAAGCAGCTGTGGCTCAAGTGGTTGGGCTCCCGTCTGCCGTATGGGAGGTCCCGGGTTCGCTTCCCGGGGCCTCCTGGTGAAGGCGAGCTGGCCCGCGTGGCGCGGTGAGCTGACAGCCCGCGCAGGGCGAGCCGTGAGCTGGCACAGCAAGATGACACAACAAAGGGAGACAAGTAGACACAGAAAAATGCACAGCAAGTGGACACAGTGAGCACAAGCAGCAAAGGGGGATAAATAAATAAAATAAATCTTAAAAAAAACCAATAGGTGTAACATGGGACATTCTTGGGACTTGGAATTGTTCTGAATAACATTGCAGTGACAAATACAGGCCATTATACATTTTGTCAAAACTTATAAAATGTGCAGTGCAAAGTATAAACTATAATGTAAACTATAGACACGGTTAGCGGCAATGATTCAGTATGTGTTCATCAATTGTGACAAAAGCACCACACTAATGAAAGGTGTTAATGGGGAAAAGTGTCGGGGGGGAGAGGGAGTGGGGTATATGGGAATCCCCTACATTTTTGAAGTATCCTTTATGGACTCTAAAGCTTCTTTAAAAATAAAGTAAGAACAAAAATGAAACCAAAAAACAATACATTTTTAAAAAAGCAATGGTAGGCTGCCTCACCATTTCCAACCCTCCGATCTTACTCTCCAGAAGGAATTCATTGCTGATTTTGTTTTTAGCTGTTCTTTAAATAATATGCTTATTACTGTTGTCTTGATTTCAGGTACTATCTGTTCTTTCTTAACTAGAAATAATATGCTTATTATTGATATCTTAATTTTAGGTACTATATGTTCTTTCCACAATGGTAGTGAGTATTTGGTGACTTTCATCATCCCCTGTTCCCCTCTTCCCCAAATAATTCTATGGAAATTTGTGAATACATATACGGGCTGTTATATGTATCCCTGGCATATACACATATCCTATAGATCTTTATTTCTTGTTCTGTAACTATAGATAGTACCTCCCGACTGTGCCCCTAATAAAGTGAGGGTAATACTATTATTATTCTTTCTTCCTCCTCTCTTCCCTCTTCTAGCTTTCCATTTCTCTCTACTGTATTTTTAATTGGTCAAGAACAATAACATTTACATTCTGTTTTGTAACCACTAGCAAACATTCCATGATTCATTCATAAGTTACTTCTAAAGTTGAAAATCAATATTTACATCATTTGACTACATTCATTTTACTCACTGTATCATCAAGTAGTATGTTTGCATTTTTCTTCTCTATAGTTATAATGTTACAATCTCTGTGCCAGTCATAGAAGATTGTCAGGAGAGTCTCTTTTTTAGTCTTCATGATTGCTCAAAATCATGTGGCATTTTAGTTTATATTTGATCTATGCCTTTTTTTTGCATAGGATTAAAAAATTCTTTTCTAGAGTTTTGATTGCTTTTTATTTTCTTGTGAAATGTGAAACATGCCCATCATCACTATATTCCTATTTTCCACCTTTCTACTATGTCTGCTATATGGAATCTGTTAAATGGAAACCATTATACTTTTTTCCTGGAGACCCACTGGATATCTGTACTAATATGTACTCATGATCTCATATTTGGACCATTGCTATTTTGGATCTATCTTTTCTATGAGTTTCTAATCCCCTTCTATTTACGTGGGTTAAATCTGGACTGATAGTTTTGCAGCAGAATAAGAGAACAATCATTCTAAGACTGTTTGTCATTGCTTTTCTTCTGAGATGGATTGATATTTTCCTGATTTGCACTGTTTTGCTGGAGTACATCCTGATGCAACTTCTGAAAAATATTGTATGGAACATAAACTTTCTGAATGTTTGCATGTCTGAAAATATTTCATTAGGCACCCTAGCTAACAATTCTAGTTTACAATTATTTTTAAATTTTATTTCTGTATCTGTGTATATTACCTGTTTTTCTCTCTGGGAAGTTTTATTTTATTTTATTTTATTTTTTTATATTTAATCATTTATTTTATCATATGTTCATTTTTGCTGTTCCATCACTTGATTGTAATTTATATCATGCAATGGTAAACCTATTGTTCAAGACTCTTTTTCCAAACTCAAATGTTTCTGAGATTCATCCATATAGTTGGGTGCATAAGTATTCTGTTCCTTTAAATTTGGAGCAATATTAAATTTGATAAATATGCCAGAGTTTTTCATCAATATTCATTTGACAGACACCTGTATCCTACCCAATTTTTAGTTATTATTATTTAAGGGGTATGAACATTCTTGAACATATTTCTTTGGATATAATTTTTCACTTTGGATTTTTCCTATGTATTCTTTTTTTTTTTTTTTTTTTTATTATGGGTAAAAATCAAAATTCTCACAATACATACAAACATTTGCAAAATGATATATAAATATATATGCATATATGTGTATTTGCTTACAAAAATGTTATTTATATATATATATACATATATTTTAAGAGGTGCTTAGATTACCTAAAATATTACACGGAACCCACTGGGATTCCCATGTTGCCCACCTCCCACACCTCCCACCACATGCCACACAAACATCTCCCACAGTGTGGCCCACCAACCTCAATGAACTTACACATCCTGGAGCCTTGCCACCAACCATAGACCACAGTTCACACTGTAGACCACACTCTCTCCCACTCAGTTCTGAGTGGTGTGTGCTGATTTAAAATGGCCTACATCCATTGCCACAACAGTACTCAGGACAACCTCCAACTCCCAAAGAAGCCCCTGTATTTCAACTGCTCATCCCCTCCCTACCCAAAAACTGTCAAGTGGCCACTGGCTCCACCTCATTGTTATAATTTCTTGCATTGCAAGAATCACCATATGTGAGCAAGAGAATACCATCAAGTCCACTCTAGTCCATAGTTCTTCCCCCAATCCAGAGGCGACTGGGATGGTGATGTCCACTCCAACTCCAAGTGAGAGAGGGCTTATATCCCATGGATATGGTGGGTGGGATGATCCTGCCTGCAGATGCAGGCCCTCTCCATTCCCTGGGATGGCCATTTCCCATCGTTGTCTCCTCACCACGTGACTTGGATGAGTCCATTGAGCTGTAGGGTAGGAGTTGCAGCTCCACCTAGATTTCATGCACACCTGGCACATAGGTAGGCGGGAGGCTCCAGTCTCTGGAAGTATACCTAAGAAACTCCAGCATCACATGTAGGTTTGAATAGAAGGGACTGGTGAACCATGTGCAGGGAGGACTTATTTGAGTCTAATTCTGTCACTCTCAGGAGCACAGATTCCAAAATAGAACCCACTGATAAGGCATCAGTCTCTGGGGCTATCCCCCCTTATATAAGACCAGGGTGTCTCTGGAGCTCTCAGGAACCCCACTGAGTGGGGTGATAGGCACTTAGATGTTCTATGAGCTCCTACTGAGGTGTGCGTAAGAGTTACCTCTGGGATGACCTCCCGACTCTCTTTGAAGTCTCTTAGCCACTTGAACTCATTTGTCTTTACTGTTTCCCCCTTTTATTCAAGGTCTTTTTCCAGTTGTGTTGCCAGTTGGCACTTGGGAAAAATTTTCAATTAGCAATAATCGTGCCTCGGATAAACCTCATTGGCTACGATACTGCCACTGCACAAAGCTGCCTGTTGGCACTTGGTATTAATCCCTCGTTGCCAGGGAGGCTCATCCCCGGGAGTCATGTCCCACATTGGGGGGAAGGTAATGCAATCATATGCTGAGTTTGGCTTAGAGAGAGGCCACATTTGAGCAACAAGGAGGCTCTCAGGTGGCAACCCTTAGGCACCCCACTACTGCAGGCTAAGTCTCATTTGCAAGAGCAAAAACTCACAAGGGTAGTAATCAATAAAAAAAAAAAAAAAAAAAAAAAAAAACATCAGTGGGTCATCCTATTTTGACAGGCACTGTCCCTACACTCAGAGGACTATTGCTGCTCCCTTGGAGATTGTGGCAGAGCTCTCCAAGCTAGGAATTCAGATTCCCTCATTTATTGTGTGATTATCCACCCATCGTGACCATGCCCCATCCCCCGATCCTTTGAATGATTTTGTATATCTTTCATGCATATTTGGTTGAACCAATCCCCACGAACCCCCCCCCCAGACACCCTCCCCCCAATAATCCCCCGCAGTACCCATTGTAACCCTTCTGTGATCCAAATCCTCCATGAACATTTAGTCCATAAAATAATCAAATACACTTACTAGGAAAAAGAAACAAGTGTGATAAGCTTACATGCAAGAGACAAACATAAGGAAACTCAGGGGAAAAAAAAAAAAAGAGATAAGGAAAAAAAACAAATAATCAAACAAAGAACAAAACAAAATAAAATATAATTAGTGGATTGGGACATTCAAAAAATGGGCAAAAAAGCAAAGGAAATGCCTTTAAAATATATATATATATATTTATTTCCTTTCTCTCTTCTTTTTTCCCTTTTTTCCTTCCCTTTATCACTGTGTTATCGGATGTCTGGTGTGCCATGACACCTTCCTCCTCTCAATCCCCATTGTCTCCCAATTTTTCATGAAAAATTGGGAAGTTTTAAGACTATCTTTTTATCTTTGTTATATAAAATGTGGCCCTTTTTCATTAATTATGTTGGGCACTTGGTAAACATTTCCATCTTTAAAACATGCATTTCCCTTCATCTCTTGGAAATGTTTTTGATTGTTTCTTTGAAAATTCTCATCTCTATTTTCTCTTTTCTACCTTCCTTCTTTCTTTTCTCCATCTTTCTTTCCTTTTTTTTCCTTCCTCTCTTCCCTCCTTCTATTCTTCCCTCATTTCTTTTCTATTAATTGGATGTTTGGCATTATATTAGATAGCATTATTTTCAGCTGCATGTAAATAGAAACCTGATTTAAGTGGTTTATTCAACAAAATACCATCTTGAATTTTCATGTAATAAGAAACTTAGAGGTAAGAACTCTAGATTTGTTATGGCGGCTTCCTGATGCCCAAAGAACTTGGGGCCATGCTCTCCTCCCAAGTCATCTTCTTTAGATGTAGCATTCACCCTCAGCATCCCGGGGTGGCTGCTCTTTCTCTAGATGTCCTTCCTGTGGTCCAGGCAGAAAGTGAAGGGAAGAGGGAAGGGGAAAGGGAAAAACCATCTGAAGTCACCATTAAAATAAGAAAGAAATGGAGAATGGATGATGAGTAACAACTGTCAGTGTCTGCCAGAGACTTCCTAATTTAATCACGATGTCCTTTATTGTATCTTCTACAATTACGGTCCCTATCTCTTTTTGTTCTTGTAGATTTCCTTAAATGTATTTTCCAACCCAACTATTCTAATGTTTTAAAATCTATGAAATCATGATTATAATTTCTTAAAGCTCTTGTGTTTTGATTTATCTCTTTCCTAGAGTCTATTCTTGCTTTCTGATTGCAAAAACCTTTTCATATTTCTCCGAGGCACTAATTAAAAAGTGTCTTTCATTTACTTGAATTATCTCTGCTAAGGGTCAGAATTCTGTATCTTGATCTGACTCTCACCTTTCGGGTTTCCTCAAATGCCTACTTCTGTTGGTTGTCTCCCAGTATGGAATGTGGCTGGGAGCTTTGTATGGAGCTGGAGCAGTGCAGTCAGCAGGTTGCTCTGCACCTGGAATGCTGTCCTTGCAGTGCGGAACCCACTCCCTCCAATCTGTGCACCTCAGCGCCTAACCTTACACGCACCTGAGGCTCATTCTCTTTTCCTGGATTTGCCCAGGGCCAGGAGTAAACAGGATTGGAAAGTAAAGAAAGGATAGATTTAGGAAACCTAAAAGTAATATATTTGAGAAATGCTACATTTAATTTCACTTTCTGAACATAGATTTGTATCCTCCTTGATCTTTAGGGTCTTTTAAAAAACCAGATTCTATTAGAGCTAAATTAGACATAATTCAACTTGGGAAATTAGAAGCAAATTGAAAAAAAAAAACAAAATAACATTTTACATCCCCCAGTGAGGACATTTAGGATGACAGCCAGATGCTGAAAGTGCTTGTGCCCCACTTGAAGTTAATTTTGGTATAAATTATGGGGTAACTAACTCCAGGAGCATCTCTCATATATCTGATTTGTACCATATAAGCACTCAATCTAATTTGTTTTTCTGAAAGAGTAGTGCTATGGAGAAGAAAATGTAACAAAATTTGATTAACCCTCCCTTGCAAGTAAAAATTATGCTCCTCTATGAAAAAATAGAACCATCAAAATTTGAAATTACCTATGACATTTTAGCTGACCATCTATTTATTGTATTCAATTGCAGCATGATTATGAACAAGAAGGTGAAAACGGGGTTGATTTATAGCAATAAAGATTAAATATACCGCTGTTTTTCTATTTCAAGCGTCTCATGAAAATATATTCTGACCACATCATCTGAATGGGCTTCCAAGCCTTTTTTTGCCAGAGATTGGAAAGCATTTTCTCTCAAGAGACAGTAGTCTCAACCATGCTATATCAATTTAAGGCTTGCTTGGAAGTATAAACATTTTAATATAGCTGCAGCTTTTTATTTTGAAAGGGAGAAACTTGTTAAAAGCTTAAAGTACAGAAGCTACAAAATCTGACTTGATAACATATCAATTACTTAAAAATATACTTCAAAGTAAATTAGAGGTTACCATGGAATGGGGGGGCGGGGAGGAAGGAGGAGTTATTGCTTAACAGGTACAGAATTTCTACTTGGGGTGATGAAAAAGTTTTGGTAGTGGATGGTGATGATGGTGGCACCACATTGTGAATGTAATTAATACCACTGAATGGTACCCCTAAAAATGCTTAAAATGGCAAATTTTTTGTTATATATCTGTGACATTTTAAGATTATTTATGAATCCCAAAAAGAGAAAGATTATGTTTGCAAATTAATCTATTCTTTGGGATGTGATACCCTTTGATTATATTGGATTCAGTTGAGGGGCCCTTGATTAAATTACCTGTTAAGATTAGGGCTTTGATTTGACCACGTCAGTAAGGCATGACTCAGGTTGAATCCCTGCCCCCTTGGTGGGCCAATATAAATAGATACTTGCTCAAGAGGCATAAGAAGACACACAGAGGAGAGAACTTTGTCATTTTGATCCTGCCAAGTGACAGAAAGGAGAATACTCAAATAGCTACAGCTGACCTTGGGAAGAGACCAGAGACTGATATAGAAAGCCCAGAGGGGAAGGCTGAAAGGCGGCAAAGATTGCCGGCCATCTTGCTTCAATATGTGGCAGCTGACTTTAGTGAGAAAGCAACCTTGAGTTGGACTCTTTACAGCCTTGTAACTGTAAGCTTTTATCTCAAATAAATATCCTTTATAAAAGCAAACAGATTTCTGGTACTTTGCATCAGCATCCCGTTTGGCAGACTACAATATCTGTACACAATGAAATTAAATATATATAAACTTCAAGTCTACAATATGTATGAACATAATGCAGAAGGGTGGGGAAAGGAGGGGAAAGAGGAAAAATGAGAGACACATGGGAACAGAAGGAGTGAAAGAAGTAACAGCTTTGGAGACCAGGGAGAAACAGAGAGGAGCTCAATAGATTATGAAGTGTGAAACAATTTTTGTTTTCTTGAGCTGAGTTGTGTATTAGCAAACACCATAGTGAAGTATTAATTTGTTAGCATCTGTACACATATCCCTCATTATTCTTTATACTTAAATGCAGTGAATAGCCACAGTTACCCCCCATGGGGACTACTTTTTTGGACTGCTTTATAGTAACTAGGGGAATGTAATTAGGGAGTCAGCCCCTAGACACCTACTTTCTTTTTTTACTTAGCTAAACTACAAACAATCAAATTTCATTATTTTCCCACCAAAGCTATATATTTGGCCCATGTTTTAATCCAAGTTCCCACCTTCCATGTAGTTCTGATGTCTTCATCTGCTCTCTCAATAATCTGTGATAGTATCTCAGTTTTCTTTGTTTTCCATGACTTTGAAACTTTTGAAGAGTACTGGACAGATATTTTGCAGAATGTCCTATAATCTGCATTTATCTAATTTCTTTTCATGATTAGATTTAACTTACGCATTTTTGGTGTTTTGGTTTGCCAAAGGCTGCCAATGCAAAGTACCAGAAATGGGCTGGCTTTTATAAAGGGGATTTATTTGGGGTAAAAGTTTATAGTTCTGAGGCTTTGAAATGTCCAGATCAAGGGATCATCAGAGGTGCTTTCTACCAAAGTCAGCTCCTGCTGATCCTGCTGTCTGGCCGTGTGGCAAAGCAAGATGGCTGCCGATCTCTTCCCCAGGCTCACCATCTCCCAGAACTCATCTGTGGGCAACCAGGCACAGGGATTAACTATTTCTGGGTCTCCTCTATCAGTCTCGGCACCTGCTTTCTTCCAGAGTTCAGCTGTGAGTTACCAGGCATCTGGCTCATCTTTCCCTGAGTCATGGCTCCTTGAGCCTCTCGGGGCTTCTGTTTTCCTGCAGTCCTCTCTCTCTCTCACATGGCAGGATCAATATAATAAGGAGTCTCCCTTTTCCTGTGTGTCTCCATTTAAATCAGACCCAGTAAGAGGGTGGAGACTCAGCCTGAGTCTCGCCTCACTAACATACTCCAACTGAAAGGACCTCATACCCCCAGGAATGGATTAGTTCACAAACATAATCTTTCCTCTTTTGGGGATTCATAAAAGAATTTCAAATTGCCACATTTTGCAAAAGTACCACAGAAATGATAAGCCCTGATTAGCGTATCATATCAGGGCATGCATGATATCCGTATGTCTTATTAATGGTGATGTTAACCTTGATTACCGGGTTAAGGTGTGTCTGCCAGGTTGCTCCATTTTAAAGTTACTGTTTTCCTTCTGCAATTAATAAATATCTTGAAAGAGTTACTTTGAGTCTTGGCAAATATTTGTGTTTTTCCTCAAAGTTTGCCTATCAATTGGTCTATCTTGTCAGCAATATTTATTACTGTGGTGTTCTAATGGTGATTTTCTATTTCCCTCATCCCTTTTACATTTATTACTTGGAATAGCTGCCCCTTTCTCCCCACTTGTTTATTTGTTCAATTATTTATTTATGTCAGTATGGACTCTTAGAAGCTTATTGTATTCTTTTGGTTACAATCCAATCTATCCTTTACTTTCTTGCTTAGCTTGTTCTAGGTTTGGACCTTGGGGGCTTTTTCAGGTTGGCTTTTGTGATCTTTTGACATGTCCCAATCATTTTGGGAGCACTTTCTTACTTTCCAGCACCACAAGATGCTCCAGACTCATCTTGTGTTTTCCTTACCTCAGCCCTGGAATCAACTGCGTCTACAAGGAGTACTGAGCATGGTATTTAGAAACAAAGATCTGGACTCTAAGTATGCTCATCACTACTGGGAAGTCACTCTTTTTTAGCTTCCATCAGTAGTTTATGCTTTTACCAATACCATGTGGTCTTGAATAATGTAGATTTATAGCAAGTCTTGAACCTGGGTAGTGTGTGAGTTCCTTTATCTTTACATATAAATTTTAGAATCAGCTTATCACTATCTATAAAACTACCCATTGGGACATTCAGAGGGCTTGCATTGAATCTATGGATCAATTTTGAGAGAACTGACATCTTAACAATGTTGTCTTCTAGATACTTATTTTTTGCGACTCTGATATCTATCCAAGATTCAAGCCAATGAATGGAAACCTCTTTAAAGAAGCTGATGTCAGGAACTGAGTATATGTACTAAAAACAGGCTACAGTGTTAAGCAACAAAAGTGTTGGGTGGGAAACAGTTCAGAGAGTAACTTTTAAATGATTTTTGTCTCTCCCAAGACAACAATGGATAGACTCGGGGGAAAAAAAAAAAAAAGATCTCCATCTGGTGTAAGGAACTGATAGAAGAATTTAGCTATTTGCTTTTAATGCCCTTGATAATATCTTCACCAGATGGCCTGACAAATCTGAAATACTGTCAAAACATTCTACATTCACAGAACCATAACATTTATTTCTTGTTTTGTAAACATTGCAAGTATGCCTCCTGTTTTTTTTTACCTTGTGTCACACCCTCCCCCGATGTATTTTTTGGAGAGAGAAAAAAATGTAAGCCAGTAAATGAGTGAAGTTATTTCACTTGTGGAACCACCTCGTATTTCGTTTATCTCAGGGACCTTGCAATGATCATTTCCAGTACATCCACTGTGGTTTAGAATCAAATAAAACTAGCATATGCTCTTTTACTGCCTGTTTACGTGTTTGAGATTTTCAAAAATTAATATGTTCACTGAAATCTTCCTTCAATTTCATCCCCTTATTACATACAGTTTGGTAGGATGCTTGGTGAGGAAAGTATAATGAGGCCTCTGTGGTGGTTTAGAAATATGCCACGTTTAAGGCAGGAATGAGTCAGAACACTTTAAATATTAAACTATGTAAAGAGTTAACTGACAAATTTCACTTCTAGAAGCCCATGTTTGCAATGGTGGCTTTGTGGAAAAGTTTCTGAGCAAGTAAATTATGTGGTGTGATTTGAGCTGTTGATTACCTTGTGTTACAAAATAAGAGTAGTAGAATTAGATTTTTTTTTAAATCCAGACTTTTTATTAGAGAAGTTGTAGGTTTACAGAAAAATCATGCAGAAAATAGAGTTCACATATACTCACCTCACACACAGTTTCCCTATTATAAACACTTTACATTAGTATGGTAACTTTGTTATACTAGATGAAATAATATTATTATAATTACATTATTAATTGTAGTCCTTATTTTACACTGGGTTTCACTGTTTGTGTTATACAGTCTTATGGCTTTAAAAAATTTTTAATCTACTAATATATATACATCCTAAAATTTCCCCTTTTAGACACATTTGAATAAATAATTCAGTGGTCTTAATTACAGTCACAGTATTGAGCTACCATCAACACCATCCATTACCAAAAATCTTCCAATATCCCAAACAGAAACATTATACCCTACCCTTAACCAGCCCCTGGTGACCTGTATTTTAGTAACTCTAGGAATTTGTTTATTCTAAGTATTTCATATAAGTGAGATCATACAATATTTGTCCTTTTGGTTCTGGTTTATTTCACTCAACATGATGTCTTCAAGATTCATCCATGTTGTTGCATGTATTGGAACTTTCTTCCTTTTTAAGGTTGAATGATATCCCATTGCATGTTTATTCCTGAGTTGCTTCCATCTTTTGGCAATTGTGAATAATGATGCTATGAACACCAGTGTGTAAATATCCGTTCAAATCCCTGCTTTTGGGTATATAATTGGAAGTGAAATTGTTGGGTCATATGGTAAATCTATTCTTAACTTTCTGAGGAGCCACCAACTTGTTTTCCTCAGCAACCAAACCACTTTACATCCCATCAATAATAGATGAGTGTTCCTATTTGTCTACATCCTCTCCAACACTACTTATTTTCCTTTTTTAATAAAAAAGAATAGTCAGTCTAGTGGGTATGAAATGGTATCTCATTGTGGTTTTGATTTGCATTTCCCTAATGTCTAATGGTGTTAAATATCTTTTCATGTGCTTATTGGTTATTTATAAATTGGCTTTGGAGAAATGTATATTCAAGGATTTTGTCCATTTTCTTAATTGAGTTGTCTGTATTTTTGTTGTTGAATTATAGGATTTCTTTGTATATTCTGGCTATTAAACCCATATCATTATGTGGTTTCTAAATATTTTCTCCTGCACCATAAATTGTCTTTTTGCTTTTGTGATGAAGTCATTGATGCACAAAGTTTTTATTTTTTATGAAGTCTCATTTATCTAATTTTTCTTTTGTTGCTCATGCTTTTGGTGTCAAATCTAAGAAATTATTGCCTAACACAAGGTCCCAAAGGTGCGGCCCTGTGTTTTCTTCCAGAAGTTTTATAGTTTCAGTTCTTATATTTAGGTCTTTGATCAATTTTGAGAAAATTTTTGTATATGTTATGAGATAGGGGTCCAAATTCATTCTTTTATAACAATAAAGTTTACCACATCAATTGACTCTCCCTTACAGGAAAGATTTCTTTGTAGTATGTGATGCTGTTTGATAGCAATTTACCCACAGTAGAACGTCTTTCAAAATTAGAGTCAATCCTCTCAAACCCTGCTGCTGTTTTATGAACTAAGTTTATGTAATATTCTAAATTCTTTGTTGTCATTTCAACAATGTTCATAGAATTTTCACCAGGAGTAGCTTCCAGCTCAAGAAACTACTTTCTTTGCTCAACCATAAGAAGCAACCAACTTCTCATCTGTGAAAGTTTTATCATGAGATTGGAGCAATTCAATCACATCTTCGGTCTTCACTTCCAATTCTATTTCTCTTGATATTTCTACCACATCTACAGTTACTTCCTCTGTTGAATTGTTGAATCTCTCTAAATCATCCATAAGGATTGTAACCAACTTCTTCCAAACTTCTATTAATGTTAATATTTTGATCTTCTCCCATGAATCATGAATATTCTTAATGTCATCTGAAGTGGTAAATCCTTTCAAAAAGGTTTTCAATTTATTTTGCCCAGATCCATCAAGAGAATCACTGTCTATGGCAGCTTATAAAATGTATTTTTTAAATAATAAGACTTGAAAGTAAAAATTGCACCTTGATCTATGGGCTGCAGAATGGATGTTCTACAGCAGGCATGAAAACAACATTAATCTTACAGTACATCTCTGTCAGAGCTCTTGGGTGCCCAGGTGCATTGTCAATAAGCAGTAATATTTTGAAAGGAATCCTTGTTTCTGAGTAGTATGCCTCAACAGTTGGGCTTAAAATATTCAGTAAACCATGTTGTAAACAGATGTGCTGTCATCCAGGCTTTGTTGTTCCATTTATTGAACACAGGTGGAGTAAACTTAGCATAATTCTTAAGGGCCCTTGGATTTTTGTAATGGTAAATGAGCATTGGCTTCAACTTCAAGTCACCAGCTGCATTTGACCAAAAAGAGAGTCAACCTGTCCTTTGAAACTGAAACTTGAAAGCCAGGCATTGATTTCTCCTCTCTAGCTATGAAAGTCCTAGATGACATCTACTTCCAAGAGAAGGCTATTTCATTTACATTGAAAATCTGTTGTTTAGTGTAGGCACTTTCTTCAACTATCCTAGCTAGATCTTCTTTATAGCTTGCTGCAGCTTCTATCCAGACTACTAAAACTTTCTCCATATCAGCAATAAGGCTGTGTTGCTTTATCATTTATGTGTTCACTGGAATAACACTTTTAATTTCCTCCAAGAACTTTTACTTTCCATTCACAGCTTGGCTACCTGTTTGGTGCCTAGCTTTCAGCCTATCTTGGTATGGCAGTTTGAGATTATTTATTAATTTCCCCCAAAAAAGAGACTGCATTTGTAAACTGCTCTGTTCCTCTGGGTGGGATAATCCTTTGATTGCATTAGATTCAACTGAGATGTCTGATTAAATTATGTTAAGATTAGGGCTTTGATTTAACCACATCATTAGAGTGTGACTCAGCAATGAGTCCCAGACCCCTTGGTAGGTTGATAAAACAGACTCTCACATGGAAGTAGATGCACAGAGAAGAAGAACACAAAGGAAGAGAGACAGCTCATTAGACACGGCAGAGGCCCCAGGGAGAGAGATGAGCCTTATGCCAACCTATAGCTGAGATCGGAAGAAGCTGGGACCATGGAGCCTTATGAGAAAGAAGGAAGACTGAACCCTCACAGATGTCACTTGCCATCTTGCATCAACATGTGGCAACATACTTTAGGTGAGAAAGTACCTCTTTTGGTACCTTGAGTTGGACTCTTTAGGGCCTTATGACTGCAAATTTCTACCCCAAATAAATACCCTTTATAAAAGCCAACATTTTTCTGGTACTTTCCATCAGCACACTTTTGGCTGACTAATACACTTGGCTTTTGACATGTCTTCCTCACTAAGCTTAATCATTTCTAGCTTTTGATTTAAAGTGAGAGACAAGTGACGCTTCCTTTCACTTGAATATTTAGAGACCATTGAAGGGTCATAAATTGGCTTAATTTCAATAATGTTGTGTCTCAGGGAATAAGGAGTCCCCAGGAGAGTGAGAGATGTGGGGGAACATTCAATTGGTGGAGTAGTCCAAACAGATACAACATTTATTGATTAAGTTCACTGTCTTGTATGGGTGCAGTTCATGGTGTACCCAAACAATTACAAGAGTAACATCAAAGATCACTGTTCACAGATCACCATAATAGGTATAATAATAATGAAATATTGTAAAAATTACCAAAATGTGGCACAGAGACACAAAGTGAGCCCATGCTATAGGAAAAAACGGCACCAATATACTTGCTCAACACAGGGTGGCCACAAATCTTCACTTTATAAAAAATGCAATATCTGCAAAGCGCACTGAAATGAGGTATGCCTGTAATAATTTTTAAAATCAAGAAATGTAAGTCCTCCAACTTTGTTCTTCTTTTCCAAGATGTTTTTGACTATGCAGGGCCTCTTATCATACAATTGGAATTTTGATTAAGATAGCATTGAATCTGCAAATTCCTTTGTGTAGGATTGACATCCAAACAATATTTAGTTTTCTAATACATGAACATGGGTATCCTTCCATTTATTTAAGTTTTTTTTTATTTCTTTTGGCTATGTTTTGTAGTTTTCTGTGTATAAGTTCTTTACATCATTGGTTGAATTGATTCCAAAATATTTAATTCTTTTAGGTGTGTTTGTAAACGGAATTTTTTTTCTAGGTTTCCTCTTCATATTTGTTCATTTCTAGTATCCCAAAACACTGATTTTTGCATGTTGATCTTGTATGCCAAAACTTTGTAGAATTTATTAGCTTTAGTAGATTTTTTGCAGATTTTTCAGGATTTTCTTGATATAGGATCATGTCACCTGCAAATAGAGACATGTTTACTTCATCCTTTCCAATTTGGATGCCTTTTATTTCTTTTCTTGCCTAATTTCTCTGGCAAGAACTTTCAGTACAACTTGAATAACAGTGGTGACTATGGCACCCCTGTTTTGTTTCTGTTCTTAGGGGGAAAGCTTTGAGTCATTTACCATTGAGTAGGATGCTAGCTGTGGGCTTTACATATATGCCCTTTATCATGTTGAGGAAGTTTCTTTCTATTTCTAGTGTTTTAAGTGTTTTTATCAATAAAGGGTGCTGTATTTTTGTCAAATGCCTTTTCTGCATCAATTGAGATGATCATGTTGGTTTTACACTTTCATTCTGTTAATGTGGTGTGTTAACATTACTGATTTTCTTATGTTGAATTACCCTTAATAATCAATCCCACTTGCTTATGGTGTATACTTCTTCTAATGTGCTGTTGAATTTGGTTTGCTATAATTTTGTTGGAGATATTTGCTTCTATGTTCATAAGAGATATTTATCTGTAGTTTCCTTGTGGTATCTTTATTTGGTTTTGGTATGAGGGTGATGTTGGTCTCATAGAATGAGTTAAGGAGTGCAAGCAAGATTGGTGTTAATTCTTCTTGGAATATTCAGTAAAATTCACCAGTGAAGCCAACTGGTTTTGAGTTTTTCTTTGTTGGGAAGTTTTTGACTGCTGATTCAATCTCTTGTTATTTTCTGTTGAGATGTTCTATTTCTTCTTTAGTCAGTGTAGGTAATCTGTGTGTTTCTAGGAACTTGTCCATTTGATCTAAGTTATCTAATTTGTTGTAATAAAGTTATTCATAGTCTCTTCTTATAATTCTATTTATCTGTGGGGTTGGTAGTAATGGCCCCCATTTCATTTCTGATTTTAGTTATTTACAGCCTTTCTCTTTTATTCTTTGTTATTCTAGCTAAAACGTTGTCAATTTTATTGATTCTTTCAAGAACCAACTTTTGGTTTTGTTGATCCTCTCTATTATCTTTTTATGCTCTATTTCATTTATTCCTGCTCTAATCTTTGTTATTTCCTCCCTTCTGCTTACTTTGGGTTTAGTTGCTCTTCTCTTTCTAGTTCCTCCAGGTATGAAGTTAGATCTTTGATTTTAGAGCTTTTTTCTTTTTAAATGTGTGCATTTAGAGTCATAAATTTTCCTCTCACCAATGCCTTTTCTGTATCCCATACATTTTGGTATGTTGTGTTTTCATTTCCATTCACCTCAAGATATTTTCTAATTTCCCTTGTGACTCCTTATTTGACCCACTGGTTGTTGAAGAGTGTGTTGTTTAATTTCCACATATTTGTGAATTTTCCTGTTTGCATTCTGTTACTGATTTCTAGCTTCATTCCATTGTGGTTGGAGAAAAACACACTTTATGATTTAGATATTTTTTAATTTATTGAGCCTTTCTTTGTGAAATAAAATATGGTCTATTCTGAAGAATGATCAATGTGCATTGGAAGAGAATGTGTATTCTGCAGCTGTTGGGTGAAGTGTTCTATATATGTCTGTTAGTTCTAATTGGTTTATAGTATTGGTCCAGTTGTCTGTTTCCTTACTGATCTTCTATCAAGATGTTCTATCCATTCTTGAAATGGCATACTGAAACCTCCTACTCTAAATGTAGATTCATCTATTTCTCCCTTCAAATATGCCAATATTTGCTTCATATATTTTGGGACTCTGCTGTAAGTTGCATATAAATTTAAAATTTTTTGTCTTCTTATTGAATTGACCTCTTTATCACTATATAGTGACCTTCTTTGTTCCTTGAAATAGTTATTTAATTATAGTCTATTTTATCTGATGTTAGTATAGCTATCCCAGCTGTCTTTTATTTACTATTTGCACAGTATATATATTTTTCCATCCTTTCACTTTCAACCAACTTATATGCTTGAATTTAAGATGAAGTCTTGTTAAAAGCATATGATTGAGTTATATTTTTTTAATCCATTTTTCTGATCTCTGCCTTTTGACTGGGGAGTATAATCCACTTACATCCCTGTTATTACTGATAATGACAAACTTTCTTCTCTCATATTGCTATTTTAAATCTTATACCAGTTTTTGTCCTTCAATTCTTCCATTACTGCTTATTTTCATACTTATTTGATATTTTGTTGTGATCCATTTTGACTCCCTGCTATTTCCATGTGTATATATTTTTTCAGATATTTGCTTTGTGGTAACCATGGTGATAAAGTGTGCCACCTTAAATCTATAACAATCTTTTTTTTTCATACAAACTTAACTTTAACATACACAAACACTGTTCCTATACTTCTCCATCCTCCAACCCTTTTGTTGTACTTATTATAGATTATATATTTACACATTGTATGTTGAAACCATAGATTTATCATTACTTTTTATGCTTTTGTATTTTAAAAACTTAAGAAGTAAAAAGTGGAGTTTCATACCCAAAACAACAACACAATAATACTGGCATTTATAATTACCTACATGGTTACCTTTACCAGAGGTCTTTCTTTCTTTTTGCCACTTCCATTCACTGTCTAGTGTCCTTTCCTTTCAGTTGGAAGAACTCCCTTTAGTATTGCTTGTAAGGCCGGTCTAGTGGAATCTCTCCCTCATTTCTGAAAGACAATCTTGCTGTATATACAATTCTTGGCTGGTATTGTTATCATTGGGTATATTAAATATTTTGTCCAGTTGATTTCTTGTCTCCATGGTTTCTGTTGAACAATTGGACATATTCTTATCAGGGCTCCCTTTTACATAACACTTTGCTTTTTCCTTGCAGCTTCCAGTATTCCTTCCTTGTCCTTGGCATTCTACAATTTGACTAGTATGTTTCCAGGCATGGCTTTCTTTCTGTTTACCCTGTCTGGGGTTTGTTGGACTCCATGAATGTGTATAGTCACATCTTACATTACATTTGGAAGTTTTCTGCCATTATTTCTTTGAATATTCCACTCCCATAATACATTTATTAGTATGCTTAATTGTGTCCCACAGGTCTCTGATGCTCTGTTCACTTTTTTTTCATTATTTTCTTTCTGCTCCTCACCCTCAGTCATTTCAAATGTCAGGTTTCTTCTTCACTGATTCTTTCTTTGCCAACTCTAACCTGCTGTGGCACCTTCTAGAAATTTTCCATTTCAGTTGTGTGATCTTAGCTCCATTATTTCTGTTTCATTCCTTTTTCAAATTTCTGTCTCTTTATTGGGATTCTCATATTGTTCATTCATTATTTTCCTGATATCCTTTAGTTCTTTCTCTGTGTTTTCCTATATATCTTTGAACATATTGAAGATCACTTTTTAAAATGTCTTCGTCTAGAATGTCCATATTGTTGTGCTCCTCACTGATGGTTATGAATTATTAACTTGTTCCTTCTTGTCTCTGTTTGTCTTTTAATCATTTGTTTCACAATATACATTTTATTTTAATGAATGATCTTGAAGATTGAGTCCCTGAGCCCTCTGTTCCTTAAGTTTGTATCCAGTTGTTGATAGGATAGTGATTTCCTTGAGGCCCAGGAGCTAACAAAAACCAACAAACCAAAGCAAAAAAACAAAAACAAAAAAAAAAACCTCTCACAGTCCTTGTAAATTGGTTCTAAGTTGGCTCATGCCTTCCTTCAGAGCTTAACCCTCCTCCTGTCAAGATCAGCCTTAGGCAAAAGTGAAGTGCAGGGTCCTCTTAGTTTTTCATGAGTAAGGGTCTTGACCTGAACTTATTCTTGCCAGTGGCCTTGGGAATTCTCCTGCTAAGAGTAAAACTAGTAATCCTTTGACCTATGCTGTTCTGATGTAATTGTTTCCTACACTGTTTTAGCTGTCCACAAGCTGCTTCTGTTTGCAAGGGCAAGTTATGGATGGTCAAACCTAAGATGAACATCCTGGGTCAATCTTTCAAGCTGCCACCCAATAGATTGGCACTGACATACAGGCGTATGTGCACAAGGCTTATTCTGCTCCCTCTGGACAGGGCCAGGGATTCACAATAGGAGTATAGTCTGGCTCCACACTGCACTGGGGAGGGGAGAGGTGAGCAGATAGCAAATATGCCAAGAGTTTCTCCTGCCATTTTATAGCTATATTTTCTTGATTCAGCACTCTCCCAGTTACTGCAACCTTTAACTCTTTTCTGGAGTTTTGAGGAAGATGGCTCTGCCAGTCTTTGCTTGTTGTTCAAAGACTCTGGGATAACAGCACCCTTGAGAATTTTCTGCTTCCACCTGGTTGACCATAAGTCTAAGAATTAGATTTTAAAGGAAAGCCATGTTTTGACAGCGAACTTTTTTATCAGTTTAGTTTTCAATACAAAATAAAATTTTAACATGGTATATTTAAAATACAATAAAATTCAGGCTCAGAGGTGTACAGTTCTACACATGTTTACAAACACATAGTCATGTAACCACCATGACAATTAGGTATAGAATAGTTCTATTATTCCCCAGTTTTCCCTTCTGTATCTTTACAATCTATTCCTGCCTCACCCTTGAATCTGCTAATCACTGTTCTGTTTTCTATTCCTATAGTTTTCCTTTTTCCAGAATGTCATATGAATGGAAACAAATAACATCCAGTCTTTTAAAAAACAGATTTGTTTAAGTATAGTTCTTATAAACTGAACTGAACAATTTAATGTGTACAACTGGACAAATTTTGGCATATGTATATACTTGTGACATTGTCACCATAATCAAGAGAGGGAATATTAATCAATCACACCAGAAATTCTCCTCTTGCTCCTTGGTAATCCTTCCTTCCTCTGTCTTCTCTCTTCACAGTTCCCCAAGCAACTATCTGCTTTCATTGTAGTTCAAGTTATATTTGCTAGAATTTTATATAAATGTAATCATATAGTATGTACTCCTTTTAGTCTGGCTTCATTAAGCATAATTATTTTGAATTTATCAATAATTCATTCACTTTTATTGCTGAGTATTATTCCTTGTATGGATGTACTATAGTTATGTTTATCCATCCACCTTTTGATAGACATTTAGTTAGTGTCTAGTTTTTAGCTGTTACTTATTTTAAAGATGCTGCAATCAAGGCAGTGGTGTATTGGCATAAATATAGTCAAACAGATGAAAAGAACAAAATAAGAGTCCAGAAACAAACTCACACATAAACGAACAATTGAATTTTTACAAAAGTGCAAAGGAAATTCCGCAGAGAAAGGATAGCCTTTTTAACAAATGGTGCTAGATCCAATCGAAAAAATGAACTTTAACCCATACATTGCAACATACATTAAAAAAAGAGAGCAACTCTAAGTTATTCTAAGATTTAAATGCAAGAAGTAAATCTATAAAAATTCTAAAATAAAACATAGAAGGAATCTTTATGTCCTTGGATTAAGCAAATATTTCTTAGGTACAACACCAAAAACATGATCCAAAAAAGAAAAAATGAGGTAAATCCAACTTCACCATAAAAAATGTCAGCTCTTCAAAACTCTGGTAAGAAAATGAAGAGAAGTCACAGACTTGGAAAAAATATTTACAAAGTAATTATATGAAAAAGGACTTGTATTTAGAATATATAAATAACTCTTAAAACTCAAAATAAAACAAAAATAACCTAATAATAAATGGACAAACTATCTGAACACACTTTATACCAAAGAAGGTATATGTACATGAAAATAACATTTATGTAAGCAAATGTACATATATGCATATATATATTTATATATCATTTTACAAATATTGCTTTGTATTGTGAAAAATTTGATTTTTACCCACAATAAATAAAAAGAAGATATATGAATGACAAATAAGCAAATGAAAAGTTACTCAATGCCATTTGTCATTACAGAAATACGAATTAAAACCATAATGAGATACTTCTACATTCCTATTAAAATGACTAAAATTAAAAAGACTAACAATACCTACTGTTGAGAGGATGTGGAGAATCTGAAACTTTTGTATACTGCTGACAGGAATTTAAAATGTTTCAGCCACTGTACACAGTGTTTGGTAGTTTCTTAAAGAGGTTTCCAAATATAAACTTACCTTCCGCTCTAGCCATTGCACTCCTAAATATTTACATTCACGATTGTATGTGAATGTTCATAGCAGATTTGTTTGTATGTAGCCTTTTGAATTTGGTTTCTTTCACTTAGCATAATGAGTTTGACATTCATATGACGATAATTTTGATGAGGTTTATTTTCTACACTTTATCTGTTCTTTTGCCAACTCTTCGACATGATCAAGAAATACTTTAAACGAATATGTGCTATATGCCAGGTTTTGTCCCATGGCTCCTACCCTCATGGAACTTATCATCCAGGAGGCTGGTGGGCAGAATGCCAATGTTATGGGGGACATAGATGTTTAGGTTTCAAGAGGAACACAAAATTGGTGAATCAATTCTAGTAATTGGGATATAAAGCTTACTTGAAAAAGTGGAGTTTGAGTGAGGACAAGGAAGCATTTACTAAGAAATTATTTTCCCCATGCAAGTCCATGACCAGTGCTATTCCATGATGCAGCTTTCACTGGCCCATGATACAAGGAAAACATGAGGACCATATTGTGAATTGATTAAATATAAAGCTAACATTATTAAGTATACAGGATTTTGCTTTATTCTGAGATTATGTCCTCTTAAATTTTGGTGTTGATTTTTTTCTTCTTAATAACCATGTTCATGTGTGTTTGTGTATAAACAGAGACAGATAAAGAAAGAGACTAATAAATAAATGTAGAGAAATAATGAGAGAGAGAACAATAAGGAAATGTGGCAAAATGTTATTAAACATTGGTGATTCTAGATAAAGTGTATAAAGAAGTCCTTTGTATTATTTTAAATTTTCCGTAATTTTGGAATTATTTCAGAATGAAAAGTTCAAAAAGTATTTTTTATAATGAAATTAGGAGTATAGTAGATGATAATTATTTCCTATTTTAAAAATAAAAAATAGATAATATCTTCTGTCACTTTTCCAAATTCTTTTAGAAATTTTACTGCTCCATGAACTCTCAATGGTGAGTTTCTTATTGCTTCTGTAACAAATTCCTACAAATTTGGTGACTGAAAACAATACAGACTTATTTTTTTTTATGATTCTGGAAGTCACAGATCCAGAATGGGCCTCACTGGGCCAAAATCAAAATATTAACCAGTGTGTGTTCCTCTAGAGGCTCTAGGAAAGAATCCATTTCATTGCCTTTTTTCAGTGCTGAATGACTGCCTGCATTCCTTGGTTTGTGCTCCCTTCCTCTATCTTCAAAACCTTTTGTGGAGCATCTTCAAATCTCTCTCAGACCCTGATTCTTACTGTTTTGCCTGTCAATTTTATATCCCAGATAATCCATGGTAGTCTCCCTACCTCAAGATTGGCTGATTAGCAAACTTAATTTTACCTTGCCATATGTGAATGTGTGAGATAATTTTATGAGTCCAAAAAAAAGAAAGATTATTTTTTTTAATTAATCTATTCCTGTGGATATGATATCCTTCAATTGGATGAAATTCAGTTGAGGGTCCTTTGATTAGATTACTTGATAAGGTTGCTTTAGGGCTTTTGATTGGGCTAATTCAGTGAGGCGTGACTCAGGTTGAGTCTCCGACCTCTTGTTGGGTCTGATAAAAAAAGAGACACAGGGAAGCGGCTGTGGCTCAATCAGTGGGGCTCCCGTTTACCATATGGGAGGCCCCGGGTTCGGTTCCCGGGGCCTCCTGGTGAAGGCGGGCCCGCCCATGCGGCGTGGTTAGCTGACCCAGCGAGCACAAGCAGCAAGGGGGGGATAAATGAATAAATAAATAAAATCTTTAAAAAAAAAAAAAAAAAAAGAGACACAGAGAAAGACAAACACAGATAAAGGAAGTCACTATATTTGATCCTGCCATGTGAGAGAAAAAAAACACCAGTTCCACACACAGCTGAGCTGCAAAGAAAAGACCCTGAGAGACTCCAAGAGCTGAGGCCCAGGGGGAGATGAGCCATATGCCTGAGAGCTTACAGCTGAACTCGGGGAAGAAAGTGGAGCCACCAAGACTGTGAGAGAAGGCTGAGTAAGAGACAAGCCCTATGCCTATAGCTGCAGAAAGGTAGTGACCCCAGCAGAGATCAGCAGCCATCTTGCTTCACCACATGTCAGCTGACTTTGGTGAGTATAACCGTTGGCCAATTTGATGTAATTATGACTTCCAAAAATATAATTGGATCATGCTGGTAAACTGATCTGTTAATCTGGGCATGATTAGGTTATGATTAGGGCGTTAAGCCCAGCCCCTTGGTGGGTGGGGAATCGAATATAAAAGGCAAGGCAAAGGACAGAGCAGAAGCAGTCTTTTGAGAAGCAGTTTTGATGTTGGAAAGAAGGCCCCAGGAGAAGAGAAGCGAGCCGTTCGCCTGATCGTCTACAGTTCACCTTGTGGAGGAAACAGTTGCTAAGCCCGGAGAGAAATGCAGCCCCGGGAAGAGAGGAACCCCAGAAGCCTGAACCCTGGCAAACGCCGGCAGCTGTCTTGCTCTAACAAGTGGCAATGGACTGTGGTGAGAAAAGAAGCTTAATGCTTTATGGCCTGGTATCTGTGGACTTCTACCCCAAATAAATGCCCTTTATAAAGACCAGCCCATTTTTGGTATTTCACATTAGCACCCCTTTGGCTGACTAATACAGTGAGAAAGCATCTCTTATGGTGCCTTGAGTTGAGCTTTTCACAGCTTTGGAATTGGAAACTTTTACCCCAAATAAATCTCCTTTATAAAAGCCAACTCATATCTGGTACTTTGCATCGGCAGCCCTTTGGCAAATTAAAACACCATATAACATAAAATATTTGTACATTTGGAGGATTAAGATGTGGATGTCCTTGTGAGACCATCATTCTGCCTAAATAGTGGGCTTTGCTGGAAGAACATTCCAGGCCATTGGATAGCAGTGAAAAGGGAGTGTGTGGCATGAAGGGATAGTGGAGTGGTGGGAAGGGGTCAGGTAGTGCAAAAGCTTTTAAGCCATATCCAGTATCGTGCCTCCACCCACGGCAACGGGAAACCACAGAAGGGTTTTAAGTGGGGTTGGCATGTTTGAATTTGAGTTTATAGAAGTTTACCCTGTCTTCAGTGAGGAAAGTGGACTGGAGAAGAGTAGATGCTGAGAAGCAGGTTATCAGGCTGTTCTGGTCAACCTGGTGATAGCTCATGGTATTTGGGACTAGGTTGGTCGTGGGATGCAAGGACAGAAATAAATTACTCTTTATTAGCACTGGGAGACTTTGTGACTTGATGTCCCAGGTGGCAGTGTCGTCTCCAGTGATATAAAGGTACTCCTTAGCGGAAAGAACTGGCAGGACTTGGTGCTTAACTGGCTGAATGGGAGTTGAGGGAGTTTCAACCAAAGAAGCAGAATCAATATGATACACACACACACACATACATATATGCATACATTTATATGTATTCTACATATGTAAACATATATGTATATAGTACATACATATATGTGTGTATAAAAATGTATGTGTGATTGTGTGTGTAAATTGTGAGGGTGGCTAAGCAAGTCCAAAATCCATAGGGCAGGCAGTATAGAAGCCAGACTACCATGGGCTAAAGCTTATTGCCCACAGACAAGCAGTCAAGAGGGAAGGTACAGGGAGAAGGGAAAGTATCTGCAGTTCCAGCTGCTGTTTGGTGCACCTGAACTCAGGGAAGGCCTAATCCCTCTTTTAAAGTCTTCTATCTGATTAAGTCAGGCCCACCCAGGGTACTCTTCCCTGGGGTTAACTTCAAGTCGACAGACTGGGGATTTTAATTACATCTGCAAAACGCTTCACAGAAGCACTGAGTTAGCATTTCATTATATATCTGAGAGAAGGTGTATGTATGCTACAAAATGGTTACTACCTCCTTTCTGTCCTCCAACTCTTATATTAGAATATTCCTATAGCTCATACTAACTAGAAACACACTAGAGAGGCAATTCTAGAGACTGTAGTTCAGCCTAGCCAAGTTGAAAAATCACAAAGCCTCACAGGGAGAGGAAATAAAGAATGACACCAAGATTTCTGAGTTGAGCCTTGGAAGGGGCCTTTGGAGAGAAGATGATGCATGTAAGTCACAGTGAGTTATACAAGTGGAAGAAAACTTTCCATCTTATATCATCATCCCACACTGAAGAGATGGGGTGGAAGAAGGTAAGAACATAGAGGAACAGCACTACAAGGTCAATAAGCCTCATTCTGTAGGTCTACTCTTTTCCACAGTTTGTTGTGACTCAGTCTCATGTCCTAGGACCATGGGCCAACAGCCCTTGGGAGTTTACAGATAACATGGTGACCAAGCCTAGTAGCTCTTGTCTGGAATTTTACTGCCTGGTAGTAATGTTCACACCTCCTGAATTTTTAGCCTTGTGGACATTCTCTAAAAATGGCATCTACTCTTCTCATCTTTCTGGGGTGTGGTCACAATTGGAGCATGGGAGAAGGATTGGGATGGGATGGATTTAAATCCATGTTGGCTCCCTATTGCATCAGAGTACTCAAAATGAATACCCAGGGAGGCGTCTGTGCACTCTCAGAAAGGACATGGTTGGGCTTTTCGATGTCATCGTTAGGAAGTTAGAAATGTCCCTACTCCAAGCATCTCCTGCTTTGTGGAACACATTCAATTTAATGTGTCATTCTTAGAGTGAAAATGTGTCCCATTGTGGTTTTTTAAGCCATTTACTCCAAGTTAAAGAGTTCTATGATTTTTTAAATTATTAATTTATTCATAATGACATTTCGAAAACTGCCTGGAATCACCACATATTGAGCATTAACTGTGTGCCAGAAAGTGGGCTACATTTTTTTACATACATCTTACTTTTTTCTTCATAGCCAATCCAAGAGATGGGAATTATTATCCACATTTTGGAAATGAAGATACTAGCCAAAGTTACATTCTTAGAAAATGTCAGGGTGAGGCTTTGAGCCCATGTCTGTCTGAATCAATGACAATATTTTATCCACTGCGATATACTGATATTCAGACCCTGACAGTCCAATGACTATATCCCATAATCAGATAATACATATTGGCATTAATGATATTATTTTGCAAATTAATAGGAAAAACTATTATCATCAGGGGACTTTTCCATATTTTCCATTTTAATCTTGATCCTTTTGCTTTTAGACTCTTTTATCCCTTTAGACTCTGGTGAGACTCCTGGGATCAGACCCTGAAGTCAGCCTTTATGAGCCTTAGTATTGTCATCTGTAAAATTGTTATTATAACAGTTATACCTCATAAGTTTGTTTTAAACATAAAGTAAGATAAATGTGAATACTTAGCACAGGGCTGGCACACAATAAACTTCACATAAATGTGATCTCTTCTTGTTGTTATGGTTGTGATTTTCATTATTATTGGCTCAAAAAACTCCCAGTGAAATTCATGGAATACTGTCATACAGTTTTTCCTTGAATAATGAAAGAAATCATTGTTAAAATCTTCCCAGAGGTTCTATAATTTATTCCCTTATAGATCTCAAGTATGATTATTAACATGCTTAAAATATTGTAAAAATGAAGAAATAAATTGCCTATATTTCAACAACTTAGAGATAAATACTGTTAACACTGATTTATTTTCTTTCCATTTTTGCTATGAATTTTGATGTGATTGTGATAAACTATATCATATATTGCATGTGCTGAACTTTTTCTTATTAGCTTTTCTGATTTAATACATATATGTTCATTTGTAGAAAAACTAGAAAAGTTTACAAATTCCATATTAAAACCATTGAAAATATACAGTTGTTAATATTTTATGTGTGTTTCCTTACAGCCTTTTTTCTATGCTTTTATATTTTTAGTTTTTTTAAATGAACAATTTAAGATTTTACTAGGATTATTACTACCCGCCCCCCATGATGGCTCCCTTATCTGTCTGCTTGTTGTTTTCCATTTGTTGTCTGCTCTTTGTGTCTGCTTGTTGTCTGCTCACTGTATCTGCTCCTTGTGTCTACTTGTGGTCTGCTTGTTTTCTTTAGGAGGTATCAGGAACTTAACTTAGGACCTCCCACGTGGAAGGCAGGTACCAAACCATTTGAGCCACACCTGCTGTCTACTCATTGTGTCTGCTTGTTGCATCAGCTCGCTGCTTCAGCTCGTCTTCTTTAGGAGGCACCAGGAACCAAACCCAGGACCTCCCATGTGGGAGGCAGGCACCCAATTGCTTGAGCCACATCCTCTTCCCTTTATGCTTTTAAGGAAACAAAGTTGAAATCATACTGAATGCACTGAAATTTAAGCATCATTAACAAGCAAAAATTTATAAGTCCCATATGAAAACTTTTGTAAAGAACTGTTAGTAACAGCTAGTTTCAGCCTCTGAGTGAATTTGCTAGGTTGTTCTAATTAAAAATTTCCAATCACTGCTGTCTTCAATGTGAATTTTAGAAAGACTAAAAATTATTACCCAAGTAACATTGTAAAGCATTGGGCATTGCCTTGTTTATGCACCTCTGCTTTTTTGAATACAGGAAACAAATAAAATTTTAGTACTCCTTCTAATTCGTTGTCCCCAATACTCAAGAGATTAGCCATTGCTGGTAAGTGGTGGCACAAAATAAAAACTGTACTGTTTTAGGTGTCATCAACCATGGCTGTGGAGCAATTATTTTCTTTAAAAAAACAAACATTTCTATTACTGAATAAGTTAAACATGAAGGAAGAACTTTTGGGTAAAGCTTCACCCTGAGTTGCAGAATGGACTGATAACTTATGAACATTCTCAAGTCTAAGAGGAAGGAAAGCTTCGAAGTATTATATATCTTTCACCTCCTCTCCCACTTCCAGTAGTCTATAAGGATAGGATAAAAAGATGAGTCAGGCAGTTTCAAAGCTTATGATTGACCAAGATAGCAGCATAAAACACCCCAGGGTTCCATCCTCCCCACCAAATCTTTGAACAACTAGCAAAAACTGGAATAGTCATCTGCCTTGAGCTCTGGAAAAGAGGTAGAGTGTTGCAGGAACAGGACAAACACCAAATCAAGAAAACATAACTTTAAAACAGTAGGAGAAGCTTATGGTACTCTTACTGGCCCCCTCCCCAGCCCTTCCTGTGCACAGGCAAGAATAAGCTCTTGTGGTTCACTGACCTTGTTCTAGGGGGAGCAAAGTAACCCTTATATGCATACCGGAGTACCTGTACATGGGTGTCAACCAACTGGGTGACAGCCTGAAGGACTGAACCAGAACACTTACTCTAGCTTGCCTTCCCAGAACTTGCCCTCTAGGCAGAAGCAGCTTGTGGACAGCTAAAGTAGTGTAAGAAACAATCACATTCAAGTGGCCTAGGGCAAAGAATTACCAGCTTCATGATGGCGCCAGCCAACTTAGAGCCGATTTGCAAGAACTATGAAAGTTTCATTGTTGTTGTTGTTGCTGTTTTTTGCCTATTTTTTAAAGCTCCTGGAACTCAAGGAAATCTCTATCATATCACCAGCTGGATACAAACTTAAGGAACAGAAAGCTCAGGGACTAATTTCCAGTGTTAACACATTAAAATATTAATGTACATTGTGCAAAAATAGATTGCAAGACTAGCAAAGGAGTAAAAAATGATGGCCCATCCAAAGGAACATGATAAAACTTCAGAAATGATAAACAAAGAATACCAGACTTTGTACATACCAGATAAAGACTTCTTTTTTTAAAAAAAAAAAAAGAAAAAGATCTCCAGCATGTTCAAAGAGCTAAAAGTAAACATGGAGAAAGAAGTAAAGGATATCAGGAAAATTATAAATAAACAAAGTGAGAATCTCAATAAAGAGACAGAAATTATAAAAAGAAACCAAACAAAAATACTGGAGTTGAAGACTACAATAACTGAAATAAAAAGTTGTTCCTTAAGGAAGCGGATGTGGCTAAAGTGATTGGGCTCCCATCTACCAGATGGGAGGTCCAGGGTTCAATTCCCGGGGCCTCCTGTTGAAGGCAAGCTGGCCCGTGTGGTGAGCTGGCCTGAGGAGAGAGCTGGCTTAGGTGGAGTGCTGGCCCACATGGATGGCACAACAAAAAGAAACACAGAGGAGAGACAATGAGAGACACAGCACACCAGGGAGCTGAGGTGGTGCAAGAGATTGAGTGCCTCTCTTCCACTCCAGAAGGTCCCAGGATCAGTTTCCAGTGCTACCTAAAGAGAAGACAAGCAGGCACAGAACACACAGCCAATGGACACAGAGAGCAGACAATGGGGGGGGGGCACGGATAAATAAATCTTTAAAAAAAGTTGTTCTTTAGAGTGTTTCAAAATAAGATTGAAGATGGCAGAAGAAAGAATCAGTGAATGCAAAGATAACACCACTGAAATTATCCAGGTTGAGCAGCACAAAGAACAAAGAATCAAGAAATGTGAACAGAGCCTAAGAGACCTGTGGGACACCATCAAGCATACCAATATATACATTATTGGGGTCCAGAAGGAGAATAGAGAGCAAAAGGCTGGAGGAATATTAAAAATAATAATGGCAGAAAACCTCCCAAATTTAATGAAATACATAAACATACACTCTTTTGGTTTGTAAAGGCTGCCAATGCAATATACTAGAAAGGAGGTGGATTTTATAAAGGGAATTTATTAGGTTAAAAGCTTGCAGTTCTAAGGCTGTGGAAGTGTCTAAATCAAGGCATCATCAGAGATGCTGTCTCCCCAAAGGCTGGTTGCTGGTGATCCTGGACTCCTTCCATGTGGCAAGACACAATGGCAGTTCTGCCAGTCTAACTCTCTGCTGCCTCCTTCAGACTTATTTCTTCTCTGAGTTCAACTGTGGGTGGTTAGACATATGGTTCATTTCTCCCCTCTTCTCTGGGCCTCATCTCTTCTAGCCTCTCAGGGTTCTCTGTCTCTGTCTTTTTCTCTGTGTGTCTCTGTGCTTTTACTCCTCCATTTATAAAGGACTCCAGCAAAAGGACCAAGTCCCACCCTGTCTCACACCTCCCTGAAGTAATCCAATCAAAGTCCCCCCAACTGAATCCAGTACAATCAAAGGATCCCACAGCCACAGGAATGGATTAGCTCCAAGAACATGATCTTCTCTGGGATCCACAAAAAGCTTCAAGAATACCAATGAACACCAAACAGGATAAACTTGAGGAGAAGCTAGCCCAGACACATTGTAGTCAAACTGCCAAATTCTAAAAGTTGCAAGAGAAAAGCAGCATGCCATTTATAAGAGAACCCCAATTAGATTAAATGCTGATTTCTCATCAGAAACCATGGCAGCAAGAAGGCAGTGTGATAGAGTATTTAGAGCATTGAAAGAAAATAATTGACAGTCAAGAATTTTATAATTGGTGAGGCTGTTTTTCAACAATGAGGGAGAGGTTAAGATATTCCCAGAAATACAAAAGCTGAAGTAGTTTGACACCAATAGACCTTTCCTGCAAGCAATGCTGAAGGGAGTTCTTCAGATTGAAAGGAGAGAACACTAGACAGTAGTTGGAAACAGCATAAAGAAATGAAAATCTTGGGTGAAGGTAAACATACGGGTAATTATAAATGCCTTCATTATTGTACTTTATTTTTGTTATATAACTCCACTTTTTACTTCTTACAGGTTCTAAAATGCAAATGCATAAAAGGTAAAGATAAATCTATGGTTTTGGAAATTCAATGTATAAAGATATAATTTGTAAAAAATACAATAAAAATAGGAACAGCATTTGTGT
Organism: Tolypeutes matacus; assembly: GCA_026826555.1. Taxonomy (NCBI): domain Eukaryota; kingdom Metazoa; phylum Chordata; class Mammalia; order Cingulata; family Chlamyphoridae; genus Tolypeutes; species Tolypeutes matacus. The sequence continues at coordinate 17,185,061 of JAKSZT010010858.1, forward strand.
ATGCTATTTAACTTAAGTTGGTATGAAATCAGACATGACCGATATAGATTTAAGATGCTAAATTTAAATGCCATGGTAACCACAAAGAAAATATCTGAAAATATTCACAGAAGGAAATCAGATGGGACTCAAAATGATTTGTTGTAAAAAAAAATCAAATAAATATGAAAGTAGACAGTAATGGAATAATTGAAGGACCAAACAGGTATAAAACATAATAATGCCAAATAGAAAAATGACCAAAGAAAGTCCTGTATATCAGTAGCTTTTTTAAATGCAAATGGATTAAACTCTCAGTCAAAAGGAAGAAATTGCAGAATGGATAAAAAAGCATGACCCAGCTATTTGCTGTTTACAAGGGACTCACCTTAAATTCAAAGACACAAGTAGGTTGAGTGAAAGGATGGAAAAAATATATACTATGCAAATAGAGTTCAAAAGACAGCTGGAGTAGCTATACTAATATCAGATAAAATAGACTTTAAGTCAAAAACTGTTACAGGAGATGAAGAAGGTCACTATATACTAATAAAGGGGTCAATTCAACAGGAATATTGTTATTTATAATTATATATTATAAATATATGTGCAGCTAAAGACAGAGCCTCAAAAGGTGTGAAACAAATACTGACAGACTTGAAGGGAGAGATAGACAATTCTATTAATAGTAGGAGACTTCAATACACCACTAACAATGATGATTAGAACAACTAGACAGAAAATCAATCAGGAAATAGACAACTGGAGCAATAGTGGAAACCAACTAGACCTAACAGACTTATATCGAAAATTTCACCCAATAACAGCAGCACACACATTCTTCTCAAGTGCACTTGGCTCATTCTCCAGGATAGACAATATTTTTGGTCACAAAAAAAGTCTCAGTAAATTTAAAAATATTGAAATCATACATATTATCTTTTCTGACCATGTTGGAAGCTGGAATTCGATAACAGAGAAAGAACTGGAAATTTCACAACTAAGTGGAAATTATACAACACACTATAAAAATACTTTTAAATTTTAAGTGGATGAAGTAAGTAATGTCTTTACTGTAATAACACTGAATGTTAATGTATTGAATTCCCCAATCAAAAGACATAGACTGATAGAATGGATGAAAAAAAATATGAGCTGTCTATATGTTGTATACAAGAGACTCACCTCAGATGTAAAGACACAACCAAGTTAAAAGTAAAAGGTTGGAAAAAGGTATTCCATGCAAATAGTAACCAAAAAAGAGCTGGGGTAGACCAGATAAATGTAAAATACAATATTATAGTATATGAACAATAATTACTCAGCGTAACTAGCAAATTGTTCCTATGATCAGTATTCTGTAAGTTTCTTCATACAAAATAAACACTTGCTTTTAGTTGAGGAGACTGGAGAAGAGATATATTTTTGGATACTTCATTTTTCTTTAACCCTTTCTTATGCATACTAATTAATTAAAATAACCCATCTGGATCAATAATGATTTAGCATGACTACTGTTGAATAAGATCTTGAATTTTTCTGCCTCATAAAATTATGAGTTGGCATATTGTTATCTGTGGTAATTCATTCCAATAAGATGTGAATAATTCCCAAATAGGAATTTGATTATCCAGAAAGAATTATGGCCTAAATGGAAATTAAATAGCTAAACCAATAATTTATTCCATTCTTAAAGATTATTATGTCCAATAGAGCAGAAATATAAAAATTATAATTATGTTATAATTAATTTCTATTATATTAGAATTATTATTTACATTTATAAATGTTTGTTGCTATATTATCTATTTCTTATCATTGATTATATTAAATATAACTTGGCCTTACACTGTCTTTTAAAATTTGTAATTTCTTTCAATCTATTTTATTTTACAATTTTACAATAAAGGTCTTTTTAACAGTTAAACATTTTTATTTTTATTTTTAATCTTCATCATAAAAGTTGTAGGTTTGCAGACAAATCATGCATAAAATACAGGTTTCCCACATACCACCCCAACACATTGCATTGGTTTGGAGTTTGTTAAAATTGATGGTAGCACATTTTTATAATTGTACTATTAACTAAAGTCCATGGTTTAACTTAGGGTCCCCTATTTGTGTATGTAGTCCCATGAATTTTCTTTTTACTTTTTATTTTGATACCATAAATATAATAAAATATTTCCCTTTTAATTATATTCAGATATATGTTTCAGTGCCATTAATTGTGTTCACAGTGTTGTGCTACCATCATCACCATCCATTACCAAAAGTTTTCCATCATTCCAAATAAGAAACCTGTATATTTTAAGCCTTAACTTCCCATTTCCTATCTCACCTTATTCCCTGTTAAACTATATTCTGACTTGATGAGTTTACTTATTCTAATTGTTTCAAATCATTGAGATCATACAATATTTGTCCCTTTGTGTCTAGCTTATTTCACTCAACAAGATGTCTTCAAGGTTCATCCATGTTGTCACATATATTAGGACTTCATTCCTTTTTATGGCTGAATAATATTCCATCAGATGTATACACCACATTTTATTTATCCATTCATTGATTTATGGACACTTGGGTTGCTTTCATCTTTTTTTTTTTTTCATTTTAAAACTTTTTATTGAAGTATATCATGCATACATGTACATACATAATAATAAGTGTATAGTAAAAGTGAATTTACAAATCACAGTATCTTAATCCAGGACAAAACATTAAAATACCAAGTACATTTAGTACCATGTATTTTCAATCAGCGTCATGCTTCCTTCTTCTTGCAATTGTGAATAATGTTGCTATGAAACAACAGTGTGCAAATATCCATTTGAGCCCCTGCTATCAATTCTTTTGGGTATATACCTAGTATTGGAATTGCTGGGTCATTTGGTAGTTCTGTACTTAGCTTTCTGAGGAACTACCAAACTGTCCTCCACAGGGGCTGAACTATTTTACACTGAATGAGTGTTCCTCTTCCTCCACATCCCCTACAACACTTTCTCATTAAAAAAAAATAGCAGCCATTCTAAAGGGTGTGAAATGGTATCTCATTGAGGTTGATTTGCATTTCCCTGATGGCTAATGATGTTGAACATTTTTTTCTGGTACTTTCTGGCCATGTCTATATCTTCTTTGGAGAGATGTCAGTTCAAGTCTTTTCCCCATTTTTAAAGTGGGTTCTTTCCCTTTTTGTTGTTAAGTTGAAGGATTTCTTCATGTATTTTGGATATTAAATCTTTATTGAATATATGGGTTTAAATATTTTCTCCCATGGTGTAGGTTGTTGTTTTAATTTCATAGTCAAGTACTTTGAAGTGCTAAATGTTTTAATTTTGATAAGGTCCAATTTATCCAGCTTTTCTATTGTTGCTTCTTTTGTAATTCTAAGGATCCATTGCTTAACACAAGGTCCTGAAGATGCTGCCTACATTTTCTTCTAGGAGTTTGATAGTTCTAACCCTTATATTAAGGTCTTTGACACATTTGGGTTGATTTTTGTATATGTTGTGATTTAAGAGTACAACTTCTTTTTTTATCCAGACTTCCTAGCACATTTTGTTGAAGAGACTATTCTTTCCCAACTGAGTGGTCTTTGCTAAAAACAGTGGGCCTTAAATGTGAGGATTGATTTCTGAGCTTTCAATTCAATTCCACTGGTCTATATGTCTGTTCTTGTGTCAGTACAAGGCTGTTACGATTACTGTGGCTTTGTAATAAGTTTTAAGTTTGGGAACTGTGAATTCTCTAACTTCATTTTTCTTTTTCAAGATGGCTTTAGCTATTTGAGGCTACTTACCCTTCCATATAAATGTGATGATTGGCTTTTCCATTTCTGCAAAGAAGGTTGTTGGAAATTTGATTGGGGTTGTATTGAATCTATAAATTGCTTTGGGTGGTATTGACATCCTAATGATATTTAGTCTTCCAATCCATGAACACTGAATATCTTTCCATTTATTTAGGTCTTGTTTAATTTCTTTAACAATATTTTATAGTGTTTTGTGCACATGTCCTTTATATCCTTGATTAGTTTTTTTCCTAGATATTTGAATCTTATAGTTGTTATTTTGAGTGGAAATTTTGCCTTGATTTCTTCTTCCAATTATTCATTGCTTGTGTATAGAAACACTCTTGATTTTTAAAAATATTATTATAATAGAGAAGTTGTGAGCTTACAAAATAGTCACACATAAAGTGCAGAATTCCCATACATCACCCTCTACTAACACCTTGCATTGTTATGTAATATTTGTTAGAGATTATGAAAGAACATCATCAAAATATTACTACTAACTATGGTCCATAACTTACATTTGGTATATTTTTCCATATACTCCCCTATTATTACCATAATAATAATACTGTATTAGTATTGTACATTTGTTATTGTTCATATGGGAACACTCATATTTGTACTATTAACCACAGTCCAGCATCCACTACATGGTTCACTGTGTTATACAGTCCCATGCCTTTTACTATCCATCCAAAGTGTACATTCAGTGACTCTCACCTTCAACACAGAGTTGTGCAGTCATTGCCTCAGTAACTTTTTGAACATCTTCCTTACCCCAAAAGAAAAAAATCCCATACCCCTTATTATTGATCATTAACATTGATACAGTACCTTCTTTGACATTGATGCAAGATTATATTATTGCTGTCAACTATAGTCTATAAGTTACATTAATTGTATTTTTCACATGCATCACAATTTTAATTTGCTAAAGGGCTGCTGATGCAAAGTAACAGAAATGGGCTGGATTTTATAAAGGGGATTTATTTGGAGTAAAAATTTACAGTTCCAAGGCCATGAAATCCAAATTAAGGCACCATCAGAGGTGTTTTCTCACCAAAGTCAGCTGCCATGTGTTGAAGCAAGATGGCCACAGATCCCTGCTGAGGTTTGAACTCAGCTGAGGGCAAACAGGGATAGGAATTGTCTCTTTCCATGCCTCTTTTATCAGTCCTGGCTGATCCTCATTCTTCTTGAGTTCAGCTGCAAGCCATTGGGCATATGGCTCATGTCTCTCTGGGCCTCAGCTCCTTGAGCTTCTCAGGGGCTTCTCTCCTTACCACTCAACTGTGGGAGAAACTGGAGTTTTTTCTCTCACAATGGCAGGATCACATATGGTGGCTTTCTTTTCCTGTCTGTCTGTGTTTCTGTTTTTATCAGACCCAGGAAGAGGGCAGAGACTCAACCAGAGTCATGCCTGACTGATGTAATCCAACTGAAAGGGTCTCACACCCATAGGAATGGATAAACTCATAAACATATCCTTTCTCTTTTTGGGATTCACAAAATAATTTCAAACTGCCACAATCACTATATTCTTACCACATTGTAATAGTGATGTACATCTGTTCTAGTTCGTAGAATATACTTGTATTTGTACTATTGATGGACAATCCTCATCTACCACTGGGTTCACTACATTATTCAGACCCCAGATTATTCTCTAACTTTCTTTCGATTGATTCTGAGTTCATTTATTAGCTCTTGGATCTTTGTTCTGGATTTTTCAAGATTTTCTGTATGTAGGATCATATCATTTGTGAATAAGGAAAGTTTTACTTCTTCCTTTCCAATTTGGATGCCTTTTATTTCTTTTTCTTGCCTAATTGCTATGGCAACAACTACCAGTACAATGTTGGTGATGACAGTGAACATCATTGTCTTGTTCCTGATCTTAAAGGGAAAGGTTTCAGTCTTTCACCTTTAAGAAGGATGTTAGCTATGGATTTTTCTTATATGCCCTTTATCATGTTCAGCAAGTTTCCTTCTATTCCTAGTGTTTTAAGTGTTTGTTTGTTTGTTTTTCTCCCAAGAACGGGTTCTATATTTTTTCGAATGCCTTTTCTGCATCATTTGTGATGATGATGATGTTTTCCCTTTGTTCTGTTAATACAATGTATTTACATTAGTTGGTTTCCTTATGTTGAACCAATCTTGCATACCAGGATTAAATCCCACTTGATCATGGTGTATAATTCTTTCAATATGAAGTTGGATTCAGTTTTCTAGTATTTTATTGTGGATTTTTGCATCTATTTTCATAAAAGATATTCATCTGTAGTTTCATTTCTTGTGGTATCTTTATCTGGCTTTGGTATGAGGGTTATTTTGGCCTTGTAGAATGAGTTAGCAAGTGTTCCCTCCTCTTCAATTTTTTGGAAGAAATTGAGCAGAATTGGATTCAGGTCTTTTGGGAATGTTTGGCAGAATTCTCCTGTGAAGCCATCTGTTCCTGAGCTTTTCTTTGTTGGGAGGTTTTTGATTATTGATTCAATCTTTTTAATAGTAATTGGCTTGTTGAGATCTGTTTCTTCTTGGGTCAATATAAATAGTCTCTTTCTAGGAATTTGCCCATTTCTTCTAGGTTACCAAATGTATTGGCACAGAGTTCATAGTATCTTAGTTTAGTCCTTTTTTATTTTAGCAGGGTTGATAGTAATGTCCCCCTTTTCCTTTCCAATTTTCATTATTTGTATCACCTCTTTTTTTTTCTTTGTAAGTGTAGCTAAAGTTTGTAGATTTTATCCATCTTTTCAAAGAACCAACTTTTGATTTTGTTTTTTCTCCCTATTGTTTTTTTTTTTTTTTGTTTTGTTTTCTATTTCATTTATCTCTACTCAGATGTTTGTTGTTTTCTTTCTTCCTCTTGTTTTGGGTTTTTTTTCCTCTTCTTTCTCTAGTTTTTCCAGTTTGGGGGTTAGGTCTCTGATTTGAAGTTTTTCTCCTTTTTAAATATAAGCCTGTAGAGCTACAAATTTCCTTCTTAGCACTGCCTTCACTGCATCCCATAGGTTTTGGCATGTTGTAATTTTATTTTCATTTGTCTCAAGATATTTCTTAATTTTGCTTGTGGTTTCTTCTTTAGCCCATTGGTTTTTAAAATGTATGTTGTTTAATTTCCATATATTTGCAAACTTTCCATTTCTTCCTCTATTATTGAATTCTAGGATGTTCTTTTTGTGGTCAGAGAACATATACTGTATGCTTTCAATATTTCAGATTTTATTGAAGCTTTTTTATGAACCAACATATAATCCATCCTGGAGAATGATCCATGTACTTGAGGATAATGCACATTCTATATTTGCTGAGTGAAATGTTCTATTAGGTAGAGTTGGCTTAGGGTATCATTCAAGTCCTGTACTTCTTTATTGATATTCTTACTAGCTGTTCTATCCATTATTGTGTGGTGTAGTAAAGTCTCCTACTATTAAAGTAGAACCATCACTTTCTTTTTTCTGTCAGTATTTGCTTCATATATTTTGGTGCTCTGCTGTTAGGTACGTTTATATGTATAATTTTTATGCCATCCTGTTGAATTGTCCTCTTTATCAGTATGTAATAACCATCTTGTCCCTCATAACTAATTTTTACTTAAAGTCTATTTTATTCAATATTATTATAGCATGTTAGCTCTCTTTTGGTTACTACTTGCATGGTGTATATTCTTTCCATCCTTTCACTCTCAACCTACTTGTATCTTTAAGGTGAGTTTCTTACAGACAGCATATTGTTAGGTCATGCTTTTTAAACTATTCTGCCAAACTCTGTCTTTTGACTGGAGAGTATAATTCATTTACATTTAGGGTCACTACTGATAACATAGAACTTTCTTCTGCCTTTTTGCTATTTAGCCTTTGTAAATATTATACCTTTTTTTGTCCCTCACTTCAGTTAAAGCCTACTTTTTAAAAATTTGATTTTTTTTGTGTTGTACAGCATTGAATGCCTTCTCATCTCTTTTCCTTGTGGTTACCATGGGGTTAAAATTTAACATCCTAAATATATAAGAATCATATATGGTTTTATACCAACTTCACCACAATAGCCTGCACATATACTTTTTCTACACCCTCTGTCCCCTAACCCTTTTTCTTTGTACTTGTTACCACTTATATGTTTGTACATCATATATCCCAAAACCTAGATTTACCATTACTTCTTATGCCTTTCCATTGTAACACCTGTAGGAAGTAAGAAGTGGAGTTACATACAAAACAATATACTACAATAATTCTGGCATTTATCAGTACCCAAATGGTTACTTTTATTGCTGGTCTTTATTTATTTATGCTGACTTGAACCACTGTCTAGTGTCCTTTCTTTTCAGTTTGAAGAACTCACATTAGCATTGCTTGGAGGCAAGTCTAGTGGTGATGAACACACTCAGCTTTTGTTTATCTGAGAATGTCTTAATCTTTCCCTCATTTGTGAAAGAGAACCTCACTGTATATAAAATTCTTGGCTGGCAATTTTCTTTTAGCACTTTAAGTATTTTCAACCCACTGCCTTCTTGCCTACATGGTTTCTGATATGAAAATGAAACTCAATTTAATTGGGATTCCCTTATATATAAAACATTGTTTTTATCTTGCAGCTTTATGAAATCTTTCCTTATCCTTTGCATTTGATAGCATTAATCAATATATGATGATGTGTATTTTTCTTCTGGTTTATCTTCTTTGATTTTCTCTGAGCTTCTAAGATGTGCATATTCACATCTTTTGCTATGTTTGGGAAGTTCTCTGTCATTATTTCTTTGCCTATTCCTTCTGCCCCCCTTATCTCTTTCTATTCTTTTTGGGAGTTCCACATTGCAGATCTATGTGTGCTTGGTATTGTCCCATAGCTGTCTTAAGCTATTTTCACTTTTAATATTTCTTTATTTTTTCTGCTCCTCAGCCTGGCTCATTTCAAATATCTTGTCTTTAAGTTCACTGATTCCTTCTTCTCCCAGCTCCAATCACTCTTGTGGACATCTTTCACTTCAGTTATTGTGGTCTTCAACACCAGTAGTTCTTTTTAGTTCCTTTTAAAAGTTTCTATTTTCTTAGATTCTCATATTACCCATTTGCTGTTTTCCTGATATCTATCTTTTCATTCTTTCTTTCTTTTTTTTTTTTTTTTAAGGTTTTAAATCATATTTATTTATTTTTTTTTTTTGAAATTTATTTTTATTTTTTTATATATATATATATACATATATTTTAAGAGGTGCTTAGATTACCCAAAATCCGTGTAATATTTTCATTCTTTCTCTGTACTTTTCTTCATCTCTTTGAGCAGTGTAAGATCATTTTTCAAAGGAATTGTTTGCTATGGCCACATTCCATATACTTTGCTGGTGTTCCTGTATTTTTATCTTCTTCCTTTGGATGGACCATCATTTCCTGTTTCTTTGTTTGTCTGTGCTCTTTTGTTCCACACTGTATATTTTAATATTTTAAAATGTTAACTCTGGAATTTATTACTTAAGATGTCCTTTTGTTTTACTTTGTTTTGTAACTAGCTGGTGATAAAATAGAGATTTTCTTGTGCTTCAGTCCTCCTTTTAGGGAGAAAAAAAAGCCATGGGAAAAAAGAAGCTGAAATTCAGCAGAACTCAGGAGAGAAGGGAGAGTCCAGGAGAGACTGCTTTATGCATTGCCATGTAACAGGAGTCCAGGACTAAGAATCATTAGCAGCTAGCACAGAAGTTAGTCTTTGGGAAGAAAGCATTGCCTTGGTAACACCTTGATTTGGACCTTTTTCTAGCATCAAAACCATGACCTAATAAATTCTCATTATTAAAGCCAACCCATTGTATGCTATTTATTTGAGCAGCCAAGGAAACTAAAATATCGCCCTATAGTTCTTATATGTCTACCCTTCCTCATATCCAGTTTTCTCTCCATCCCCAATCTCTCTCTCTCTAGTTCTATGCCCTTTTCCTATATCTTTGAGGAACATTTCTCCTGGTTCTCTTCTTTTTTTTTTTAAGATTATTTTAATTTTATTTACCCCCCTTCCCCTCTCCCCATTCTTTTGCGCTCACTGTCTGCTCTCTGTGTCCATTCACTGTGTGCTCTCTGTGTCTGTTTGTCTTCTTTTTTTTTTTTTTTTTTTTCAGTTAGGCCAGTAAAATGAATATAATTGGGAAATGGAGAGAAGAACAGAGCTTGTTGAGAAATGGGAGAGAAAGATGGAAATACACACTAAGATTTGGTGCAGGCCCCTCTAGGCAGAGAGAGCCTTGTCTTCTCTTTAGGAGGCACCAGGAACTAAACCTGGGACCTCTCATGTGGGAGAGAGGTTCTCAATGCTTTGGCCACCTCCACTCCCTGCTTTGTTGTCTCTCTCATTGTGTTTCTTCTTTGTGTCTCTTGTTGTGTCATCTTGTTGTGTCAGCTCACTTCGCCAGCCTGTTGTGCCAGCTCAATGTCTTCTCCAGGAGGCACTGGGAACCGAACCCGGGACCTCCCGTGTGGTAGGTAGGCTCAACACTTGAGCCACATCCGCTTCCCTGGTTCTCTTCTATATCACTTCCTTTATTTTTTACATACTCAGTTTTGTATTTTACAGCCTCCAAAAGAAAACTTAATTTTGCATGCAATTATTATTGTTCAATGCCTTGTAATAATTTCCTATCCCATGCATCTGCCTTTCCATTTCATTGTGTTGCCTTTTCTTCTCAGCCTTCTCTCTCTTTCTAGCTTTTCTTCTTTCCCATAAAGATTACATTCTCTTGCAGCCATTTCTTGATGCCAGCTTTCCAAAATTTTCTCATGTCTTCTATAGTAACTGATTTTTAGAGGAATTTTTGTCCCTTTGAGTTTTCAAGATGATGTTCCCTTTCTCTAAGTCTGCAGCATTAAATCACAGATTTCATGTTTGCTCCTCCTCCAGCCATCAGAGACAGTAACCAGATTATTAATTTACAGGATGGATATAGATTGTTTTCTTGCTCTGTCCATATGGTTGCCACTTTCTCCTCCAGATCTTCTCTTCTCCTTTTCTTCCCTGCTTTCTTCCCTGAAAGCCTGGCCTGAAGTTCATAGGGCTTCCTAGGCCCCTACTTTTCAGTTGTGTTCAACCACTAGGAATCTCCAGGAGGAGATTAGAGGGAAGGAGGAGAGTGAGATTGGGTTATTTATTCTTCTGGTTCTCTTCCTCAAATTCTGATCTCTTGACTCAAGGTCACTGCTCTTCTTAGGGGGACCCTCTCACATAGCTCTCTCTGTCCCGATTCTGATATTTTTTCATCCTCAACCATTGCTCTTTCAGGCCTATGAGTAATGACAGCCCTGCTTTTTTCAGCTCTATCTATTTTGGCTTCCCCTACTCTGTCCACACCTCTTTAAAAAATTCCTTTTATTAATTCTCCTTTAATTATCCTAATGTGAACGTAGCATCTGATACCTTGAGGATCCTGACTGATACAAAGACCTCATAACCATGGCTTGAGCGTGGTCTCAAGGACACAGCCCCTTCCCCAAACTCCCATTTCTTCCTTATTTCTCTGAGCAACTTATTTTGTGCCACTCTGTATCTGTCATTACACCAAGCCCTGGGGAACAGGAGAGACATGGTCCCTGCCTTCATGGAGCATCCAGACTCCTGGAGAATCTGAAAAAGACATTACAACAAAATATACTAAATATTATGGTAGCTTCAGAGAAGTACTGTAGAGCATCATGACTTGCCTTAGATTTTAGGAAGAATCTGTGGGGAAACCACCTCCAGGCTGGGATGAAAGATATGAAGATTTATCCAGGTGAAGGGGAGGGGATGATTGGAGCGAAATTTCTGGACAGCAAAGCTGGCCTGTTAGAAGCTTTAGAGGTAAGAGTGTGGCATAGTACATCCATCTACTGAATGTTTATACTATTTTTCCCAATCTTTTCTCTCTGGCTCTCTAACGCTTTAAAGGGCTAGACCACAGGATGTATCACAAGCCCCAGGCCCTGCTTCTGCGTTGTTTCTGCAGCTGGTCCCAGAAGTAATTTATGGGGTTACCTCTCCTCCCAGGATGTTCAACTTCAAACCACTCTCTTCTTGCCTGTAAGTTTTCTGGGAGTTTTGGGATTAAAAGGGTTTTAGAGGAAAGGCACCATCACCTCAATTGGCATTTCCATGCAGATGAGAAACCTCGGACCAATTTCTTGGTTGGTACCGTTCTTGTCTTTCTGAGTCTGGGCGCTTTCATAGTCCATAGACATTCCTCTCAAATTCTGGAAACATCATCAGTTCTAGGTGCCAGAGTTGTTACGAGTTTTTATTAATTGATTGATTGATTATTAGCCAGAATTTTATGGAAAGTGAAGCAAAAGACTTAGAGGAAGCTGGGAGAACTTTTTGTCAGGAGCTGTTAGCCAAATGTCATTTTAAAACAAGAAGTCTGAACCATCACTTTTGATAAGGGGGAGAGATTCAATTCCATTTGTAGAAGTTATGTCTGCCTGCTAAAACAGACACTTGGTTGAATCAAAGAGGGCTTTTCTTGGGCACTCTGGATAATTGCCCAGTTTCCCAGTTAGTGCATATATTTTGCAGAAATAGTGTTCAAGGCAGTGGGGGATGGTCGAGCTAATTGGTGAATCTGGTTTTATAAGCAGGGCTGCTTTCATCTTGCTCTTCTTTGGAAATAACGAGGTTTGTAAAATTACTATAAATATATGTCTGAACATGTAACCCTCCTCACCTCTCTTTACTCATGATTTCATAAGCAGCTGGTGTGGCCATGGCAGTTTAACGGAATAAACTTGCTGCTTTCAGGACATCTGTATCCAATAGAGACTATCTCTGGCATGTCTCTGTCCCTTCCCTGTGCGCAGCATGATGGAAAGCAGGCTCGGAGTTTTGGGCCCTTGCCTCATGTACTTCTCTGTATCATGAAGTGAACAGCCACTTCCTCTCCAAGTCTCATAAATGTTACAGGGATTTTCATTTTTCCATCAAGAGGAAGAGATTTCCTTTCTCCCTGTGATCTCAGAAGTCCTTGCAGCTGGCACATTTCAGAAAGTGAAGAAAAAGCCGCTATGCCCTTGATCACACCATCTGCTCCACAGCCTCATAGTTCCAAAAACATAGCCAAGTCCCAGAGTTTCATTTTGTTTTTATAAAGCAAAACAATAGACACAAAACAAGCCTAATTGATAACCAGAGTTGAACTAGATTGGGTGGTGATGATATACAACAATGAGATTCATCTTTATGTCTTAGGTTGGTTCTCCATGCACTCTTTCTTCAGTTTCCCATTCAAAGAAGTCAGTTTCAAAAATAGCCTTAGAAAGTATGATTTTGCTTTTAAATTATGATGTTATTTGAAATAATTTAACCTGCCTTTACCTGCTCTTGTCCCATTTAGGACTAAGGAGTTTGCGTAACAAAAACAGTATTTTACAAAGTTAATGGTCTACAAGTGGTTCTCAGTGTGTGGTCCCCAGCAGCAGCCTCAGCTTCTTCTGGAACTCGTTAGAAATGCAAATTATCAGGCCCTGTGGAAGGTGGCAGGTGGGGCCCAGCAATCTGCATGCTGAAGAGCCTTCCAGGTGATTCTGACACACTCTAAAGTTTGAGAAGCCCTGCTCTGTAAAGGTTGAAGTGGAATTGAGAGTAAAATTAATATCTCTACGGCATGTTTGTTTAGGCAGCGACAAAGTAATTTTGGAGCTGATCTCTTTTTTTGTGTGAGAAATCATTACAATGATCTTCTGGTTTACCCATATTCGTTTATTTAATCCTCAGAACAACCCTATGTGGTAGGTACTGTTTTATTCTTACTTTAAAGATGAGGAAACCAAGGTTAAGTAACTTGCCCAAGGTTGCCCAGCATAATTAGCAGTGGGGCGTGATCCAGTACAAGAAGTCTGGCTTGGAGCCCATAGCTCTTAACCTCTGCAAGGCAGAGGCTCCTCTTAGGTCAATATAGGGCAATTAGACCCTTGTTATCTGGGGGAAGTGGGAAAAGTACACAATGAAGTGCTTCCCCACCCCTCTTCCTAGGGCTTAGAAATGGCTGCCCCTCCCTATATTTGCAGAGGACTGGGAAGGGGGCCAGAGACTTTTCACAAGGAAACCAGGGACTTTCTGGGAGGAGAGGATCTGAGGCCGGACCTACCTGCATTCGGAAGAGTGAAGTTAGATGGTTCTTAAGAATGGTAGGAATAGTCTTGACCTAGTCCTGCTGCCAAATTGGACATCAGGTGCCCAAAGTGGAGCCAACCAGGAGTGAGAGGAGTAACCTGAGCTGAAAATAAGGCCTAAGGGTTGGTGGGACAGGGATGTTTGTAGGACAGTACGGGACCCTGCAGTGAGCCTCTGGAACAGGCTCCCTAGAATGGTGTCATTTTAGATGACTTAGCATGACAGTGAGACCTAAGGGAGCGTTAACCTTTGGGTCAAATGTGTGACACCTCTGTGGCCCTGCATGTCACCATGAGCCCCTTCCCTTCATTTTTCATGGGCCACTAAAATACAATACCTTATGGCAAAGAAACTTGTGCTTTCTGATATATAAGCATCTTTGTCTCTAGAATCACACGCAGATCTAGCATTGATCTATGTAGGTTGGGCCATTTCTCAGTGTTAGCGCTCACTCCAAAGGAATACTTTTCATACTTACTCCCAGTGGAGCATTTTTCTTGACATTCAATTGCTTAACTTTGGTAACACTGATAGCAAGAAAGTTCTAAATCATTTTGTCTTTGGTGGCTGGAGACCAAAGCACCTGGCTGATTGGATTTCCTGGGGACCACTTCAATGTCTGAACCTACCTGTGAGTGTTCAGACGTGGCTGCTTAGAGTCCTCAAATTAGGGTTTGGCTCCCTTCCGCCCTGAGTATGTGATGGGAAGCTGTGCAAAATAATAAGCTTTCATTTACCTAGAACGAAAGCAGATGGAAAGTTCGAACATTAAAATTCCTTCTGGATTGTCATTGTGAGGTCAACTTACATTGTTAAGAGCATTTTTTATTGCAAAATTTTGTATACCAGTGGTTTGGGAGGAAAAAAAAACAGGAAAGGGTCATCGTGGGAAAAGTGGAGAGTCCTGATATGAGGATCTAGTCTTCCTTCGCTTCCTGCTGTTGGTTTATGCCCAAGAAGAGAACATCACCATTTGGATAGTTTCTTCTCTGTCTAACTTGGACTGCCCAAGACAAGAATGCTCTTTAGGCCTTTCACGGAGACATCTCGACCCAGGCTCCCCTTTGTAGCCTGCACCCACTGGGAGAGTGGGTATTCACCATCTCCTCCACAAGTCTTGGGTGGTTTGTGGTCACCTCTTCCACATCTGGGCGTGCTCTGCCCTGCTCACCCACTCAGCATCACTCAGGCTGCTGCTGGCCGACCACAGCCCCTCATATGGCGGGCAGGGTCACTTCTGCCCCCAAAGGTTGAACTTGGCAGAGCCACCCACAGTGGCCAGAACCTCTGCCGGGACTGCCCAGGCCCTCTCAGCCACCGCCACTGCCCTTTCCCCTGGGGTCCCTTGTTAGCCCCCTGCCACTGCTCTCGCCCACCCTTTTTTGCCATAGGCTGAAATGGAAGAGGGTAGAACAGAGCAGGACTTGAGCCCAGGTAGTCAGAGCCCAGCAAACCAAAACATTTGGTGCCCACTCTAGCCAGCCTCCACCACAAGGCTTTCCCCTGCTTCACTGCTCCGTTAACTTTACTGCACCTATTTGGAAACTGACTTCTTTGAATAGGAAAATGACATTTTTACGATCAGGGAAAAGAAGATAAAATTTTTTAAAAGTTTGTCAGTTCTAAAAGCTAAATCCCAAGACTAACTTAACTCTGAAGTTCTCAAAACAGCACCAAGTTTGGCTAATTGCTTACTCGGAGGTGAGGAGTGACCACTCACTAAAACACACAATTAAGCAACAAAGCCATATTAAGCCACGAACACGCTAAAATTGGACTTAAGGAAATTGTTGTCATGTTTTAGGAGTGCCATCTTGGCCTTCAGAGATGCTGATTATAGATGGGTTCAGAGTAGGGAAGAAAGCTGAAATAATTCTCACAAAGTTTTCTGACATAATTCTTTTCCTTTATAGAAGACTGTCATAGAAGACAAAAGCCTTATATTTTTTTAAATCTTTCAGGGGGTAGATGACACAGAGCTAATTTTGCACCATATAGATGAAGATCTTATATGTACCAAGAATCTTACTGTAGTAAGAAAGTAAATAAATCAATTATTGACCAATACTTGAATTCAAATCTTACAGTTTTAAAAAATTTTCAAATAAACATTTAATGTAAAAACAAACGTTCTTTTAAACGGAAAATGTTTTTTACGTCTACTGTGCTATTCCAATGCTTTTATCATCTTATATGATTTCTTCAAAATCTCCTATCAAGGGTACATATAGAAAAGGATTTTTTTAAGTAAATAGAAACAAAGGGACTTTTTTTTCAGCTTTTATTAAGATGACATAAAAAGTTTACTCAACAGAAGTAATTTCTTTATTATTTGGGGAAGGGAATCACCAACTTTTTATGCAAACAATGCTAGCCTTCTTTTAAGCATTAAGGGCTTAAAAAAAATGACATGAGCAATAATTCTACAGCTACAACAATCCTAAAATAATCTTTCTCTATTTTTTACATACGTGCATAGCTTTAGCAAATTAAAGCCTGAGAGAAATACTTGAGATCTACTATCTAGAGGCATAATCAAAGTTTACTGTAACTCATCATTTGGAGAACTTAGGAATCAAGGAGTCTGTACTGAAAGCTGCAGTTTCCCTCTTTCCTATTTTTTACCACAAAATTCAATGACTAAGAACTTAATAGTGGATGACAAATCACATCCACATTATTAGTTAAATAGTTTCACAGCTAAACACATCTTAAAGACCAATCAAATCAGTATTTACATTTTATAAATTTCTGAAGACACCATTAGAAAACTTATAAATCCCTTCTTAAACAAAATAGCGAACTTCATCTCATGGTCGTTGGCATGAAATTAAAAATACCTGTATTTACTGCCGCATTGATCCTTTATAAACAAAAACCTTTTGGTGCTCATGAAAGTGCCAGTAGAGCAACCAGTTTCTTGTGAAGAAAATCCAACTGCAAATACATGCATAAAACATATAATACTGGGCAAAATTGCTCAAAACAGTTCAAGTCAGCTTATCTGTATTGGATACTCTAATCATGAAATAGATAGCAAAGACATCCTTTAAAAAATGTGTAACATCTGATTCATTTTTACAGAACATTTCCCCACTTGAAAGTGGCATCCTAAAAATCTCAAACTTATTCTTTTCTTGGTTTACAATCGTAATGAAAAGATGTGGACAGCTGAATTTTCCATGTGGTTAATTGAAAAAAGAACCAGAAACAGGAAAACAGTCAAGTTTAAAAATATACTGAGTGAGTAGTGCACTGAAATTATCCATATAAAAACAAATGGTTAGTAATGTTATAAACCAACATGTCATTACATTGTCAGCAATGCAAAAAAAAAACCAAAAAAACATCTTCTCAAACAGGTATAAGACAAAGAAGTGCTATTTTAAAACTAGGAAATCATCTTAATGAAACAAACCTTATCATTTTTCAATTATAGTCAATGTTTTCAAGCCCAGGCTTGGCATCTGGAGGTGGCTTCAGTGATATTACACAATGCAGAAGCCAGAAGGCTGTGCAAATAAGAGAGAAATAGGCAGACCCTGAGTGGAGATGATAGTGGGGAGCTTGGCGGAACAGAGCATGAAAATGGATGCAAGATCACTGTGGGTTTAGATGCTGAGGTTTTGTAGGAAGTACAGATGAATCACTTATTTTGTTTATTTTTTTATAGGGTTTCAAAGTTGACATAGGACTTTTGTCTATCGTCCTTCACATCTCTCATCCTACAACCAAGGAATCAATATCCTCTTTTGAGAGATGAGGCCATCTAGGAAAGAAAGAATAAACGACCTGCCCCAGGTCATATAGCTAGTAAGATGTAGAGCTTGTCCTTTGGAGCCCAAGCCCCTTAGTGTCTCCATTATTCCAAGCCATCTCAGGAGATGGCAGTGGACACCACATGCTGGCCACTGCTTCTTTATCTCATGAAAACATAGGGAAGCAGATAACAGGAAGCAGCCCAGTTTAGGGGATGAATAATGAGGACAGTGATGGTATTTTCACAGTCACCATTCACACTTCCCGATCCCTCCAGCCAAGACACTGGAACTGATGAACTAAGCCTGTTATCCTAACAAATACTGATAAAGGGATGCCATTCTTCAGTGCTTAGGATGCATCAATGTCTGGCACCTGTATTCTGTAGTCAGCAGCTAAAATTCTACCTTCTTCATGGAAATTCTTGCTTCCTTGCATTGGAGGGTTCAACTGATCTTTTGTGGAAAAATATCTCCATGTCTGTTTAGCAGAGGTCAGAAAACAAAAGATCCAGGTCCTCATTTACCAAGGCTGGCCATTGGCATAACAAAACATGCAAATATTTCCAACAGCTTTGCCTGTATGGCATTCTGAAGATAATAGTAGAAGCTGAGTGGCCACCTACAACACCGTCTTTTGATCAATAAATATTTATGCCCTCTTTCTGAAAAGGAAATACTATTTTAGTCACAGGAGTAAGGGGAGGAAGAAAAGGAAATATCTGTGCATCTTTGAGCTTGTCTACAAGAAGAAAAAACACATTCCTGGGTCTGAATTTCCACCCATCACCTCTCTCCATTTCCTGACAGTCTTCACTTTGCTAAATAATAATATCGAATTAGATGACGGAAATGTTCTCCAGCCTATGAGTTCAGCAGGCATGCAACTCTGCGGCAAGAAGTGTTCAGCTGTCTCTTTTTGGAGAAGCAAGAAGGACATGTCAATGGGATCTTAATGTGACAATTGATCTGTGATGCTCACATTTCAGGGGTCCTTAGGCCCCCTACCAGTCTGAAGGTTTTGAAAAGCAATTTATCACTTGCAGGAATTCATCTTTCAAAAGATGGACAAAAGATGACAATTGTTGGGTTCGAGCCATAAAGGACAGGGCCAACTGGTGATTCTTAGAACCACTTGGAGAACCACCCTAGGGCCTCACAGGAAACAACCTTCTCTTTGATAGCCACCCCCCTTATTAGCATCGCCCCCCCCCCAGTAGAGTTCAGAGAAGGCAGCTGTTCATGAGGCTGATCATGCCTTTGACACTTCCAGAAGTTAATGAGGGGTGTAGTCAATGCCTGTTAGCACGATTGGTTTCGGTCATTCTATTTTCCCTACTCAGCCTCTACATGATTTCATATCTTCAAATCAAATTATGGCAAAGACCCCAATAATGAAAATAATTGAAGCGCTCAGCTTTTATTCCTGTGGGAGGATCTAATAGTATCCAGGTTGACTCAGAGGAGGGATAGATCTGAATCACTTCTTGTGGCTCTGTGACTCTCAAGAAAGAACACAGATAAAAGACATCAAGATGCTGGGGGGATCAGCTGTGCCACTGGAACTCTTTATTATTGTTGTTGTTTTATTTAAAGCAGCATTCCTTTCCTCAGAATGACAGAGATTGTACATGTGGACCTAAGCCCTGGAGCCTGAACCAAGAATCGTGTGCTGAAGTTGTCATAACTTTGCTATTTCTTTGGATATAAATTCTGCCTACTTGCAAAAGGAGTGGAGGGGATATATAGCATTAAACACAATGCAAAAGAGAACAATAGAGATACATGAAATTTAGTAGAGAGAGTACATGTTACTAGCTACCCAGAAAGAGCTAAAGACTATAGTTTGGCCCTTTAATTATTTTCTGGGTTTCCTGGAAGTAAAGGCAGACAGGGAAATACATTGAGATATGTCATTTTCATGGCTTGTTAAAAGAAAACTTTCTGCAGAATAAAATTTTTCCCTGGAAATAAACCCAAGGAGAAATTTATTGTGTGAGACATGTTGCAGTGATCTGAGTGAATTAAGAGTGTCGGATGTTGAATAAAGGATAGTGGATCATAAGACAACATCTTCAAATATGTTTAATGAAAATAATTATTTTGAATCAAACTGTCATATAGCTAACTTTAGTCTCCTAAGGGAAAATTTGGCATAATTCCTATCTTTGGGAAAATAAAGTCCTTGGGAAACTCCCTTTTCCTTGTGGTATTTGATTGACTGTTAGCGGGAGAATACTGAGCAAGCTACCACGTTCCAGCAAAGCCCATTAATGAGTCTTTGGACACAGAACAGCAAGTCTGGAGATAATTTAGACTGAGGAGCTGGCAAGCCTCAATGGCTTTTCAAATGAAACTGCGGACCTTTGTCTCTTATTTTTTCTTTACTTTTCATTTTCTTTCTTTTCTCCTTCTCTTCCTCTTCTTTCCTCTTCTTTTCTCTTGGCTTCTGGAGAGGGAGAGGCCAGAAAAGTGGATCAGTGACATGATTGAATGACTAAGAGCTGAGTGGCTCCCAAGAATAGGATGTTGATTATTTGTTCATCCAGCCTCCAGGGGATCCCCCATGATCCCCATCTCC
Organism: Tolypeutes matacus; assembly: GCA_026826555.1. Lineage (NCBI taxonomy): Eukaryota > Metazoa > Chordata > Mammalia > Cingulata > Chlamyphoridae > Tolypeutes > Tolypeutes matacus. The sequence continues at coordinate 17,205,303 of JAKSZT010010858.1, forward strand.
TGGAATCCACCCCCTTTTATAGTCCTTAGTTTGCTGTGGCCGCCTTAATGAAGTATCACAAACTGGATGGCTTAAAACAACAATAATCTATTCTCGCACCGTTCTGGAAATCAGACATCAAGGTGTCAGCAGGGCCATGCTTCCTCTGAAGTCCTTAGGCATCTCGTGATGGCTTGTCAGCAGTCCGTGACATAAAGCAATCTCTGCCCCCATCCCTCAGCCGTCCTCTGTTTCCTACTAACTGTGTCCAAATTTTCTCTTCTTATAAGGACACCCGCTTTCTTGTATTAGGACCCACCTTAATCCGGTTTGGCTTCATCTTCACTAATAACATCTTCAAAGACCTTATTTCTAAACATGATCAAATTCACGGGACTGGGGGTTAAGACTTGAAATATTTTTTGGCAGGACACAATTCAGACCCGGATTATATCTCAGTCTGTGTGACCAATAGCATATAGCGGGAAGTGATGGTATGTCACTTCCAAGACCAGATCATCGCCTTGAGAGACCTGTGGCTTCCCGCTTGGACTCTCTTGCTTTCTTTCTTGGCTCACTCACTCTGGGGAAAGCAGCTGCCATGTCATGAGCAGCCCCACAGAGAGGCCTGTTGGCAAGGCAGAGAGGCCTCCTGCCATCAGCTATGTGAAGGAGGTGAAAGCAGGTCCACTCGCCCCAGTCAAGCCTTCAGATGGCAAAAGCCCTGGCCCACAGCTTCACCTCAGTATCACGAGACCCTAAGCCAAAACCACCTAGCTAAACTGCTCCCAAGCTATTGGCCCCCAGAAACCCTGAGGTAATAAATTATTATTGTTTTAGGCTGCTAAATTTTGGGGCAATTAGTAATGTAGCCGTAGGAATCTAATATCATTTGTTTGCAGATTGTGTGCATTACTATAATGGTAATACATTGCCCCTTCTGAGAAATAGCACTCCCACCTCTTTGGGCACACATTCTCCTTTAACCCACTTTCTTTTTCTTCATAGTCTGTACCACAACCTGATATTATGCTTTGCATTTATTTGTTCATTGTTTATCTGTTTTTAAGGAAAGCAACTTTTGTGCGGGTAGGGAATTGTCCTGTTTGTATTTCCACCACCGAAGACAGTGTTTGGCACATAGTAGGTGCTCAGTAAATACTGTATATTTAAATGTTTAGCCTTTAGTAATGGTCAGTTCCCAATGACAGCATTTGAGAAAAAGAGGTGCTACCAGAAGAAGCCACTGAGGCGATGATCAGATGTGACCTGCTGAATGCACTCAGAGCCCAAGGGAGGGTGGCAGGTGGAGGTGTCAAGTAGCAAGGTACTATGCAGTGATTTCCAGAAATATCCTTTGGGAGGGAACTGACAGTGGTGAATCCAAAATTTCTCTAAGGAGGTTTGGTTGGGAATATGCTTGGGAAGGAAGTGTGTAGCATTGAGGAGAGAGGCTTGAAGAGGTATTTCCAGTTTTTTTTTTTTTTTTTTTTTTTTTTTTTTTTTTTTTTTTTATGAACAATTGAAAGAAGCTGAAGTGTCCATATCAAAGTGGAGGGTTGGCAGAAGCCCTTACACATACAGGTTATCCACTCCAATTGCCAGTATGGAGAGAGGAACGGTGTGATGGAGCAAATTGTGGACCCCAGCTGGGACAGGTTCTTGGTCTTGGTCTGCATTCTGCGGGGAGGGGGCTCTTTGTAAATAGGATCCTTCAAGCTGTGGCTGCAGTTAAGGTGCGGTCCCACTGAACAGGCTGGGCTTTGACCTGCATCGCTGGCGTCCTTTATAAGCAGATGAAAGTCAGACAGAGAGACAGGCCAAGCTGAGCGGCCAGGCACTGGGAGCAGCGCGGCAAGGGAATAACGTTTGACTTTATTTCATAGTCCCTGCTGGTAAAGCTGGAGCATGTGTCAGTTAGCTTGGAGTTATCTTGACTGTTCTCTCTGTCTCTGATCGACACCCAATCCCTAAGCAAATCCTACTGGTGTTACCTTAAGTACCCAGAATCTGACCACTTCCCAGCACTTCTGTCTCCACATCCTGGGTCAAACTGCCTTCTTCTCTCATGTAAACTGCTGCAATAGCTTCCTAACAAGTCGCCCTTAAGTCTGTTTCAGCCCAAAGCCAGAGGATGCCCTTTAAAACATAAGTCAAATCCTATTATTCTTCCCTTCGAAATCCTCTGGAGCCTGACTGCAATCTTACTGAGAGTTACAGCCAAATCCTGGACATTGAAATCAGCCTTACACGAGCTGCCCCCCATTACCTCTGCAGGCCCCTCTCCAACCACACTGCCCACACTCACCCTGACTCGGCCATGCTGGCCTCCTGGCAGCTTCTGGAACAAGGCAGGAGGGTCTTTGCTCTAGTTTCAGAGCTTTGACACTTGCTGTTCTCTCTGCCTGCAACGTTCTTCCCCCAGATATCTCCATGGCCAGTTCCCTCGCCTCCTCAGGTCTTTGTTCAAATGTCACCTTTTCAGTGAAGACTTTTCTGACCATCCTTTTAAAAAGTAAATTCCCTTTACACTTCACTTCCTCTCCCCCTTCCCTGCTTTATTTTGTGCCATAGAGTTTCTTATCCTCGAATACATGGGGATATATGTATGTCTATATGTATATGTGTATATGCACACATACACATATATACATATAATTCATTTATTTTGTTTTATTACCTATCTTCCTCAGTAGATAAGTGCTTCTCAAACTTTAACCTGGGAATCCTGTTAAAATGCAGAGTCTGGATTTTTTTTAACATCCCAGGTGTTGTTGATACTGCTGGTCCTGGGACCACACTTTGAGAAGCGAGCCTCTGCAATTACATTGCCCAAAACAGCAGTCATGAGCCACATGTGGCTATTTAAATTTAAATTAATTAAAAGTAAATAGAATGTAAACGGTCAGTTCTTCAGTCACACTAGCCATATTTCAAATGCTCAATAGCCACATGTGGCTCATGGCTACTGTCCTGGACAGCAAAGAGAGAGAATATTGCATCATTGCAGAAAGTTCTACTGGGCAGGATGGCTTCAGCATACAAGCTCATTGAAGCCATAGGCTTTTGTCTGTCTTGTTCGCTGTTCTGTCTCCAGAGCCTAAAGCAGTAGTACTCATATGGAGTATCCATATTTGTTGATTTGAGTCAAAATGCCATTTACATTTTGGTCTTTCCTCAATAGCTTGCGGATTCCTGGGGGACAGGAATTTTGTTTGTTTTTTCTTGTATCTCCAACTGCTAGCACATGGGAGGCTGTCAATACATGTTTTCTGGGTTGAGTGTTCAGAAGATATCAACTTACCGGGCTTCCGGGGGATCCATGTGCAGCAGTACTGCCTCAAGCTGAGCAGCAGGCACAGGTCGTTAGACTCTCTCTTGTGCCCCTCATCCTTAGAGTCAGACAGAGAGAGTTCAGGGGCTCCTGCATTTGACACTTGCAGAGAATTGCTCAAGTCCACCGTGGAAATCAGTCCTTCTCGTGTCACTGAGTTTGTGTGGAGTCTGAACAAATTATACATTAACCATCCTTTCCCCTTTCCTGAAGATTCCTCCACACTTGCTGTTAAGCTACTTTTTAAAAAAATGTTGGAATGCACTTCATTCTGAAATAGTAGTGATGGGAGACCTGCACGACCCAGTGTTGCTTTGACATTTTTAGAATAGTTCATATCTTGGGGCCCTTTAACTGTATTTTTCCAAAGTCAGCTTTAACTGCTCTGTCAGAAAGAAAACGCTAAGAGGCAGCACATACAAAAGTTTAGCCGTGTTGTTTAGGAAATTATTCTAGACTGCTGGGTACTTCTGATTATCAATGGTATTCATCCTGCTGTACTTTTCTAGAAAAAAATATTATCTGGCCAGGGAACTTTAAAAATCAGTACAAAAGACACACTTCACTAGAGCACATTGGAAAAAATATTGTGCTCGGCAGAAGGGAGAATTTTGAATGCCATCAATAAATACCCCCATCTTCCATCCAAGTACCTAGAATTGGGGAGAAAAGCTAGGCAATGAAGTCCTGTCTGTATCCTAATTCAGATGGCTTATTTATCCCCTTGGCTCTTTCCTACAGCGTTTCAATTTTGTTGGCTGAGCCGAACATCTTTTTTTGTCCCTATTCCAGCATCAGTAGACTATGTCAATTCTTCTACTCTTTTTAGTTGGATAGACTGGCAATATTTAGAGTGATTTCAATAAAAATTGAGGGCAGATGCAGCACTCAATATTTTTGATAGCTACGGCTCCAATATTGGTTTCTGCTGCGAGCTAATCTGCCTCCAAGCTAATGTCTCCTGAAGGTAAATAAAACACTAAGAATTTCAGGAATACTAGAAGCTTTTATGAAAGGGCATCAATGCTGGATACCCTTAACCCAAATACTTACACATATGTATACATTCACATATACATAGCTATATACACATGTATGTATATATTATTTAATCAAATATACATATATACACATATCTGTATATATATGCATATCCATATCCATATATGCATCCATCCATCCATCTATATCCATCTATCTACCTATCCACACATTC
>JAKSZT010010858.1:17209841-17245458 GCA_026826555.1 Tolypeutes matacus
CATCCATCCATCCATCTATATCCATCTATCTACCTATCCACACATTCATCTGAACATCCATCCATCTATCCATCCATCTATATTCATATGAAAACCATCTCACCATATAAAATATGAACAATGTTTATATTTCCATAGTGCTTGGCCCCTTAACCATTGTTCTCCTATCCTCTGGTACAGAAATGAGTTGATTCTTCCAGGTATTAACAGAAAATAAAAGGCAGAACCAGGAAAAAATTCTGGACTGTTAAATCCCCATCTAATAGTTAGTTAACTTGAACCCACCTGACCATGCTATGAAGAGTTAAAGGCTACTCTTTCTCTCTGTGTCTGTGATATGTGACCCAGGCAGAGATGGTCAATATTTCTATCTTTGCTCTATTGGGGTCTGTGGCGATTTAGAGAGTTATCTTAATACAAAACCATTGTTAAAGTCCTGCTACCACAGACTTACTAACATCCAGAGAAATGTTGATGGGATGCATCAAAGTATTATTTTAAAAAGCACCTTGGCCACTGTAAATTCTGGGACATTTGGAAGTGGTTCATAAAAATGAGAATGAATGGACTGTGTTTGGTCTGTGGCTTTCAGCAGTAGGTACTGCTTTCAGGTTAGAGTGGTGTGGCGAGGTTTCAGAAAGGTTTGGGAAAGGGGCCCACAAGCAGTTCTACTCTTTGCTATGATTCTGCTAAGTCAGCAGGATGGTGGCTAATGGTAGCTTTCTGGGGGACTAGGTGTTCTGATTTGCATAAATCCTCCTGAAGTTAGCTGCTTGGTGCTGCCACTAGGCATATCAATGTATCTGTATACTAATGATATCTTTGAATATCTAGAATATCTAGGGATCTTCTACTACACAGTGCATGTGTGTGGCATTTGTTTAAAACCCAACGAAAAGCAAACAGGTTTCCTTAGTTTTTTTTTTTTTTTTTTTTTTTTTATAAGATTTTATTTATTTATTCATTTATCCCCCCCTTACTGCTTGTGCTCGCTGGGTCAGCTAACCACGCCGTGCGGGCGGGCTTGCCTTCACCAGGAGGCCCCGGGAACCGAACCCGGGGCCTCCCATATGGTAAACGGGAGCCCCACTGATTGAGCCACAGCCGCTTCCCGAGGTTTCCTTAGTTATATAAAGCAATAGAACTGGCAGGTGTTCCTATGAAGTAGGGGAAATGAAATGTGAAATTTCTAAATTACAATCCCTTCAACTGAAGTTGTACTGCTCCTAAAATAAAACCTAATGTTTAAAAAGTTAAGTTACTTGTGTTTCTAGTCCATTGCTACATATATGGTAAGAATATATTTGGACATTAAAAACAAAATGAAATACCCACAGACATCTTGTACCTGTGATATTCTACCAGAAACAAAATGTCATGAAGAACCTTGACACATTCCACTATGTAGGATTTTGAAGTTATTGAACCATATCTATCAGAGGGCTGATTTATGGTTTAGTAACAGTTTTCGGGAGACAGGCTAATCATCACTAATAATTTACAAAAACATCCCTGAATTCTAACAGAAAAATTTCAGCATCTTAAAATGCTGCAAAAAAAGGAACACCCAGGGAAATGAGGAGGAGATTATGAGTGATGAATAAACATCTACAAACAGATCAGGAAGTTTTTGGTTTGGCCAAAAGAAACTCCAAAATTTTTTAACTTATAGTTTATGGTTATGAGATCATTAAGTTTCCACAGATGGTACTCTGGAAGTCACGTTCCAGGAATAGAGTGGAATGTCTCGTGGCCTTCCAGATTGTGGATGGTTGTCTTTCCAGGATCATCTCCAAGAAGCTTCTGTGTCCCTGACGAATTGATGCTTGCATTCTGACAGTGGTATTTTCTGCTGGACGATGGTCAATTCACCCTTAGCAGTGTTGCCTAAAGCGTTTTCGGGAACCACAGCTGATGTCTACAGGGACATATTTAGAACCTGAAAATGGTGTAACAACACAAGAGCAGCCAGACCCATGTAGCACTATGAATTATTCATTTGCATCGGAATAAAAAAGTACAGGATGGAAATACGAATTCGTATTTCATTGTCACCATTGAGAAATCTAATAGAAGCACTCTACCAAAGGAGGTAAGTCCATGAAACTTATCTTGTTAAAAATCAAGAAATAGTAACCTTAAAAAAAGGGTTCAAGGCTTAAAATGCAGTTTCTATTTGAGATGATGGAAAAGTTTTGGTAATGGATGGTGGTGACAGTAGTCCAACATTGTGAGTGTAATTAACAGCACTCAATTATATATTTGAATGTGGTTAAAAGGAAGAAATTTTAGGTTGTAGGTATGTTACCAAAATAAAATTTTTGAAAAAAATCCATGCAAATGCATAGCACAAACCGTGAACCCCGAGTTAAACCATGGACTATAGTTAGCAATACAATTATAAAAGGGTGCTTTCATCAATTGTAACAAGTGTACTACACCAATGCAAGGTGTTAACAATAAGATGTACACGGGAATCCTGTATTTATGCATGATTGCTCTGTAAATCCAAAGCTTCTCTAATAAAACAAAATAAATGGCACGCCCCCCTCAAAACAAAAGAAAATTTCCTAAGTTGCATTTGCTATTGCCATAAGAATTATCAAGTGCCTCTTAGTTTCAACCAAATGAGACTTTTAGCCTAAGTTTCCCAATGTCTTGCTTGGATTTCAGCTACCCCCAAGGTTTAGCATTGGGTTCCCAAAGCCCAGGAGAAGAACTCTGCTTTGGGCCACTGCTATACTTTGCACGATTCAGAAAATCAGATAAGAAAGATCCCTTTTCTCCTTGGCCAGAACCAGCTATAGGCTGCGAAGAATTTGGCATCAGAACTCTGAAGCCACAAGGTCAAAGAGCTGAGAGGAGGTGAAGTTAAAGAAACAGAAGAGCTCAGCAACTGAGAATGTGGGCCTTTTCTTTCTGTAAATGAAGAAGGAATCCTTACATTCAGTAGCTCACCTTTAAGGTTATCTTGCCACATGCGCGTAGGATTAAGCACAAATGTTTAAAGAAAGGGAGACCAGTGCTCCCCGGTGTCAGTGTTTGTGTTTCCCACCGCCTTTGTGTGCACTATTTTGAAAAGAAACCTTACGCCCGGGACCCCTAGGCGATGGGACCAGCGAAACAATGCCAGCTTGAAAATCCAGAGGAGATTCTGTTTTTCATTATGTAAGTGAGAGGCCATTATTTCAAAGTTTCTCCTTCCCTCTCTCTCTGTGTTTCTTTAAACCCCACACCCTCTTGGTCTCCAGCCTTCCAACTCACTCACGATCATTACTCTTTGGGTGTTTTAAAATGATGAACACAGAGGAGGGCCAACTGCAGCCTTACTGTCTAACCAGCTAATGGAGAGCCTCTGCCGCGCGGACGCCATTCATGGAGATAAACTGCACCGTAAATCACACGCTGGCCCGGGTGGCTGCGAAAAGAACAAGAGAAACGGCCTGAATTCTCTCTTTCCGTTTCTTCCACAAAGGCAAAGGGTCTGTTGAGCGAAATGATCTCTTCAGGGGCTTTAATAAGCATGAAAAATCATTTCTCCATCATTAGCAGATGGGATTGCAAAATGAAGGATTGTGCAATTGGAAGCCAGCGCCTCTGTGTCATTATTCTGGACGTATGAAAAATGTAAAATTGCTTAAAGGTAGTTATAGCTATTTTGGTCCCCATGTTTAAAAGAAAGGCTTTGAGATAAAACTAGAAGGCTATTTATCAGTCATGACAGTTTGTCCCCTTATCTACTTTCTCATAAATGAAAAGGGCCATGATAAATTTGTTTAAATTCGAAATGTAAACACGCATGAAGAGTTTATTTTTTTTAAGTCTTATATATAGGGGGTGGCCGTGTTCATTACAATCTTTGTAATTAGGAGTCTTCTCCCCTATCTTGGGCCTACATGTGAAAATGGGCTTACTATGCCTGCTCAGACTCTGGGAGATATTTGGGATTATTACAAGGCCACAAGGGTTTTTTTGGCTCCGACTGCAGAGAATCAGGGATGAAAAGCTTTCCTGGCTCGTTTGCATTTTCTAATATCTTCCATTGTTAATATTTTGACGTGGGCAGATAATTTTACATTCTCAACCCTGATAGACTGTGAGGTTTCAAAGAACTCACTGAATTTACAAATAAAATCCATTTCTTGGTAATTTTAACAACTATTTAATCAATCTACTTGGGCCTTCCAGTATTTTTTTAAATGACTGGCATAGTCTAGTTTTCAATAAGGGGATATGATGGAGAAAGCTTGATTATTCTTATCACTCCCATCAAAGTAATAAACAATTAGAGTGATACCAAAGAGCACCCGTGGTGATTAAAAAGGCCAAGGATTATTTGGCATAGGGAGCTCCTATCACTCTCTCCTTGAGTGAGAGTCTGAGGAAATTATGTTTAAAAGTTTGCAGGCAAACGGCTGTCTTTAGACTTTAATTGCATATGCTGTTTGGGAGGACAGACAAGCTGCTTTGATGTACTTAGTTTGTCAAAGAACTTATGTTCCTGTGTTGTTTTCTCTGAATGTTCTCATCCTTGAAAAATTATAACTGGGTGTGTGTCCATGTGTGTATACAAGGATTACTCTATGGGATGACATTAGAACAAAACAGAACCTTCTAAGTTTCCATATGACTGTTTTAGTTTTCCCGGCTGCTGAAGCTAGTACCATACAGTGGGTTGGTTTAACAACAGGAATTTATTGGCTCATGCTTTTGAGGCTAACAAAGTCTGAAATCAAAGCATCAGCAAGGTGATTTCTCTCCAAAGATGGTGGCATTCTGGGGCTGGATGCCGGCGATCCTTGGTCCTTGGCTTTTCTGCCACACGGCATTGCACATGGATGGCGAGGTCTTCTCCTTACTCCTTGGGGCTCCATTGACTTCTGGCTCTGGCTGCTCCCCATAGCTTCTCCATCTGTGTCCTTCTCTGCAAGGCCTCCAGCAATAGGTTTAAGGCCCATGCTGATCCAGTTGGGCCACACCTTACCCAGTAACCTATTTACCACGGGTTCACACCCATGTGACGGATTAAGATTCGGAGCATGTTTTTCAGGGGTACATAACTCCAAGCCACTACCTTAACCCGAACACATGATGATGTTAGCCTATGGGCGAAGAGAAATTACTTCACAAAGAACCAAACCTCGCCTCGCTATTTGCTGCTATTTGCTGCTTTGGCTGCTCAAGGATACTCCAGCCCTGGTCTATGTTCACCTGGTCAGAGTCTATGAAATCCAGCTCCAGAGTCTCCCCCTCTGAGAGGTGCTCTCAGTCCTAGCACGTGTCAGCCATTGTGCCAGGCACTGGAATTTACCAAAGAGAAGGGTCAGCACAATATTAGGGACCCCTCCCAGAGAAGGATCATTCTATTACAGTTATTTGATCTGAGTCCCTTAGGGTAAGATTTTTTTTTTCCATTTTTTAAATTAGACAAGTTGTGGATTTACAGACAAATTATGCATAAAATACAGGTTTCCTGTACACCACCCCACCACAACAACTCGCGTTGGCGTGGCACATTTGCTACAATTGATGATAGCACATTTTTATAATTGTACTGTTAATTAAAGTCCAGGGTTTAACTTAGGGTTCCCAGTTCTGTAGTATAGTTCCAGAGATTTTTAAAAAAAATTTATTCTGTAACTTTATATACAATCTAGCCTTTCCCCTTTTAATCTCATTCACATATATATTTCAGTGCTGTTATTATGTTCACAATGTTGTGCTACCATCACCAGCACCATTACCAAAACATTTCCATCATTCCCAGTAGGAACCCCGTACATTTTAGGCCTTAATTTCCCATTCCCTATCCTCACCCTGTCCCCTGGTAAACTATATTCTAGATTTTGTCTCTATGAGTTTGATTATTCTAAGTGTTTCAAATCAGTGAGATGATACAATATTTGTCCTTTTGTGTCTGGCTTATTTCACTCAACACAATGTCTTCAAGGTTCATCCACGTTGTCGCATGTATCAGGACTTCATTCCTTTCTAAGGCTGAATAATATGCCATCATATATATATTATATATATGGCACATTTTATTTACCCATTTGTCAACTGATGGGCACGGCTTGCTTCCATCTTTTGGCAATTGTGAATAATGCTGCTGTGAACATCGGCATGCAAATATCTGTTTGATCCCCTGCTTTCAATTCTTTTGGGTATATGACTAATAGCGGGATTGAAGGGTCATATGGTAGTTCTATGCTTAGCTTTCCAAGGACCCATCAAACTGTCATCCACAGCAGCTGCACCATTTTACATTGCCATCGGCATTGAATGAGTGTTCCTATTTCCATGCATCCTCTCCAACACTTATTTTCTGTTTTTTATTTTTATTTTATTTTATAGATTTATTTATTTACTTTATCCATTTTAAACGCCCCCTTCCCCATTTGCTGTTTTGTGTCCATTTGCTGGGCAATTCTGTGTGTCTGTTTCCTGCCATCTCTTCTCATCCTCCTCCTCCAGGCTTCACCAGGATTCGATCCTGGAGACCTCCGATATAGGAGAGAGGCGTCCTGCCAACTGTGCCACCTTGGTTCCTGGTTTTTGGAGCTTTCGGAGCATCTCGTCTTGCTCTCCCCTGTGTCTCTCTCCTGTTAGGTCATCATCTCACTGCATGGCTCCCAGGGCCTGGCGGCTCACTGGCACACAGAGCCTGGCAGCCCATGCACCTTCTATATATATTTTTTAAATTTTACCGGGAGGTCCCGGGGATCGAACCCAGGTCCCTCCATATGGCAGATGGACACCCAACCATTTGAGCCACATCGCCCCCGTTTTTTATTTATTAATAGCAGCCATCTAATGGGTGTGAAATGTTATCTCATTGTGGTTTTGATTTGCATTATCCTGATGGACAATGATGTTGAGCATCTTTTCATGTGTTTCCTGTGTTTTCTGGCCATTTGTGTATCTTATTTGGAGACATGTCTATTCAAATCATTTGTCTTTTAATTTTTTTTTTTTTTAAGCACAGGGGCCAGGAATTGAACGCGGGACCTTGTATTTGGGAGGCTAGCACTCAACCACTGAGCCACATAGGGTCACCATCTGCCTATTTTTTAATTGTTTTTTTATTGGGGGGGATTGTTGTTAGGTTGAAGGATTTCTTTATATATTCTGGATATTAAACCTTTACTGGATGTATGGTTTCCAAATATTTTCTCCCATTGTGTAGGTTGTCACTTTACTTTCATGAACAAGTCCTTTGAGGTGCAAAAGTTTTTAATTTTGGGGAGGTTCCATTTATCTATTTTTTTCTTTTGTTCCTTGTGCTTTGGATGTAGAGTCTAAGAAACATTGCCTAACACAAGGTCCTGAAGACGTTTCCCTGTGTTATCTTCTAGAAGTTTGTTAGTTCTAGCTTTTATATTTAGGTCTTTGATCCATTTTGATTTGATTTTTTAAATATGGTGTGAGGTAGAAACCTTCCTTCTTTCTTTTATGTAAATGGAAATCCAGTCTAGAATGTTTTAGTGAAGAGACTTCTTTCTCAATTGAGTGGTCTTTGCCACCTTGTCAAAAATTAGATGGCCATAAATGTGAGAATTGATTTTTGAGCTCTCAGTTCTATTCTATTGGTCTATATGTCTGTCCTTGTGCCAGTAGCATGCTGTTTTGATTACTGTGGCTTTGTAATAAGTTTTAGGATTAGGAAGTGTGAGTTTTCTAACTTTGTTTTCCTTTTTCAAGATGGCTTTAGCTAATCAGGGCCCTTTACCCTTCCATATAAATGTGATGATTGGCTTTTCCATTTCTGCAAAGAAAGTTGTTGGAATTTTGATTGGAGTTGCGTTGAATCTATAAATTGCTTTGGGTGGTATTGACATCTGAATGATATTTAGTCTTCCAATCCATGAATTCTAAAGTCCTTCCAGTTATTTATGACTTCTTTGATTTTTTTTTTTTTAGCAATGTTTTATAGTTCTCTGTGTACAAGTCCTTTACATCCTTGGTTAGATACATTCCTAGATATTTGGATCTTTTTGTTGCTGTTGTGAATGGAATTCTTTTCTTGATTTCTTCTTCCAATTGTTCATTGCTTGTGTATAGAAATACTACTGACTTTTGCATGTTGATCTTGTACCCCCGCCAATTTGCTGAATTCATTTATAAGTTTTAGGAGCTTTGTTGCAGATTTTTCAGGATTTTCTGTATAGGGGATCATATTGTATGAAACAGGGAAAGTTTTACTTCTTCCTTTACAGTTTGAATGCCTTTTACTTCTTTTTCTTGCCTAATTCTCTGGCAAGAACTTTCCAGTGCAATGTTGAATAACTGTGGTGACAATGGGCATCCTTGTCTTGTTCCTGATCTTAGAGCAGGGGTTCTTAACCATGAGTCCACAGACCCTCAAGGCATCCATGGAAAGATTTCAGGGGGTCCATGAGCTTGAATGGAAAAAAATCAACTTATTATCTTTATTTTTTCTGACCTCTAACTGAAATCTAGCATTTCTTTCACTTATGAATGTATACAATAAATTATAGTAGTATTCCTTTCATATCACATTACTATTGTTGCATATCTGGAAAAATTGCTTGTGCTCATCCCTACTTTGAAATTATGGTAGTTGTTCGACCCAATGCTAGTTGAGTGTCATAAAGTTATCTGCCGTGGGAAGCAGATATGGCTCAACCATTTGGGCACCTGCCTATCACATGGGAGGTCCTGGATTCTGGTCCCAATGCCTCCTAAAAATAGAAGATGAGCAGATGTCACCCCTGCCACCGCAAGGAGCTAGATGCCACCCTCCGCCGCAAAGAGCGGATGCTACAAGCCAGCAGACGCCGCAGCCGGCAGGGAGCAGATGTGGCTCAGGCTGTTGGGCACTCAACTCTCATGTGGAAGGTCCTGGGTTTGGTTCGCAGTGCCTTCTGGAGAAGGCAAGCAAACAATGAACTGATAGATGAGAGAACCATCTGAGGGAGGTGGGGTGGCAGTGGAATAAATAAAGAAAAATAAAGTAAGAAACAAAAAACAGAAATCTCTGTCTCTACATTCTGAGAAGGGGTCCCTGTCTTAGAGGGAAAGTTTTCAGTTGTTCATCATTAAGTAGGATGTTAGCTGTGGGTTTTTCATATAGGCCCTTTATCATGTTGAGGAAGCTTTCTTCTATTTCTAGTCTTTTAAGTATTTTATCACAAAGCCATGCTGGATTTTGTCAAATGCCTTTCCTGCATCAATTGAGATGATCATGCGGATTTTTCCATCCATTCTGTTAATGTGGTATATTATATCAATTGATTTTCTTAGGTTGAACCAACCTTGCATACCAGAGATAAATCCCACTTCATCATGGTGTATCATTATTATTTATTTATTTATTTATTTTTAAGATTTTATTTATTTATTCATTTATCCCCCCCTTGCTGCTTATGCTCTCTGGGTCAGCCAACCACGCCATGCGGGCGGGCTTTGCCCTCACCAGGAGGCCCCGGGAACCAAACCCGGGGCCTCCCATATGGTAAACGGTAGCCCTACTGATTGAGCCACAGCCGCTTCCCTGGTGTATCATTATTTTAATGTGCTGTTGGATTTGGTTTGATAGTATTTTATTGAGGATTTTTGTGTCTATATTTATAAGAGATATCGGTCTGTATTGCTTTTTTTTAAATTTCTATTTCATTTATCTCTGCTCTAATCTTTGCTATTTCCTTCCTCCTGCTTATTTTGGGTTTAGTTTGCTCTTCTTTTTTGAATTCTTCCAGTTTGAGGGTAGGTCTTTAGAGCTGTAAATTACTCTCTCAGCACTGTTTTCTCTGGATCCCATCAATTTTGGTACGTTGTATTTTCATTTTCATTTGCCTGAAGACATTTCATAATTTTACTTTTAATTTTCTATTTAACCCGTTGGCTGTTTAAAAATATGTTGTTTAATGCCCACATATTTTTGTATTTCCCATTTCTTCCTCTGTTATTGATTTCTAGCTCCATTCCATTGTGGTTGGAGAACATTCGTTGTAAAATTTAAAAAGTTTTGAATTTATTAAGACTTGTTTTGTGACCCTGCATATGGTCTATCTTGGAGAATGATCCATGTGCACTTGAGAAGAATGTGTTTTCTGTTTTTGTTTGGTGAAGTGTTCTATATATGTCTGTTAGGTCTGGTTGGTTTAGAGTCACATTCAATCTTGTACTTCCTTACTGATCTTCTGACTAGATGTTCTGTCCATTATTGAGAGTGGTATATTAAAGTCTCTCACTATTAATGTAGAACTGTTAATTTCCCCCTTCAAATCTGTCAGTATGCTTCATATATTTTGGGGCTCTACTTTTAGGTGCATATATATTTGTAGTTGTTACACCTTCCTGTTGAATTGTCCCCTTTATCATACATAATGATTAACTTTGTCTCTCATAACTGTTTTTGACTTAGTGTATTTTATCTGATATTACTATAGCCACTCTAGCTCTCTTCTGGTAACTACTTTCATGGTCTATAGATTTTTCCATCTTTTCACTCTCAACTTACTTGTATCTTTTTAAAAAATATATTTTTATTAGAGAAGTTGTGAACTTACAAAACAACCATGCACATGAGTGGAATTCCCATACAACATCCCTGCACCAACACACTACACTGTTGTGGAACATTTGTTACACATTATGAGATAATATCATCAGACTATTATCACTAACTATGGTCTATAGCATACATTTGGTATATTTTTTTCCATACACATCTTTGGCATTGGTGCAAGCATATTACAGAATTGCCGTTAACTATAGTCCATAGGTTACATTAATTTTATTTTTCCCATGGTTCTCCACATTCTTACAAGATATCAATAGTGATGTACATTTGTTCTAGTTCATAGAAGGACATTCTTTGGTATTTGTACTATTAACCACACTTCTCATCCACTTCTGGGTTCACTATGTTATTCAGTCCCTAGATTATTCTCTAGCTTTCTTTCAGTTGACACTTGCATCCTTGGACTACCCTTTTCAGCCACATTCCCATTTATAAACAAGCTGTGTTAGTTCTACTCACTATAATGTGTTACTATCAACTCTACCAATTTCCACATTTTTTACAGTCAAGTTAATTAAAACTTGTACATACATTAAGCATCAGTATGTATGTTCTCAGCCCTCCTCTTATCTCCTAAAACTTATACCCTAGCTTTTAACTTCATGTGTTTATTTTTCTTATTTAGATCATATTAGTGAGACTATGCAATATTTGTCCTTTTGTGTCTGGCTTATTTCACTTAGCATAATGTCTTCAAGTTTCATTCATGTTATCATATGTGTCCCAATTTCTTCTTACAGCAGCATAGTATTCCACTGTACATATATACCACATTTTGTTTATCCATTCATCGGTTGATGGACATTTGGGTTGTTTCCATCTTTTAGCAATTGTGAGTAATGTCACTATGGACATTGGTGTGCAAATGTCTGTTAGCGTCACAGTTTTCTGTTCTTTTGGTTATATTCCTAGCAGAGGAATTGCTGGATCATATGGCAGTTCTATATTTAACTTCCCGAGGAGCTGCCAACTGTCTTCCACAGAGGCTGCACCATTTTACTGTCACACCAACAGTGAAGGAGTGTTCCTATTTCTCCATATCCTCTCCAGCACTTACTGTTTTCTGTTTTTTTTTTTTTTTTAAATAATAGCCATTCTATGCCATGTGAGATGATATCTCGTTGTTTTTATTTGCATTTCCTAATAGCTAGTGATATTGAACATTGGTCTGTGTGTCTGTCTTTATGCCAGTACCATGCTGTTTTTACCACTGTAACTAGGTAATAATGATTTAAAGTCCAGAAATGAGAGTCTTCCAACTTCACTTTTCCTTTTTAAGATGTTTCTGGCTATTTGGGACCCCTTACCCTTCCAAATAAATTTGATAATTTTGTTTCTCATTGGTATTAAAAAATGCTGGTGGAATTTTTATTGGATTCACAATAAATTTGTATATAAATTGTATATCAATTTGGGTAGATTTGACATCTTAATGATATTTAGTCTTCCAATTCATGAGCATGTAATGTTCTTCCAATTATTTAAGTCTTTTGAAAATTTTCTTTAGCAATGCATTGTAGTTTTCCGAATACAAGCACTTTACATCCTTGGTTAAGTTTATTCTTAAATATGGTTCTTTTAGTTGCTATTGTAAATGGAATTTTTTTCCTGACTTCCTCCTCAGTTTGCACATTACTAGTGTATAGAAACACCACTGACTTTTGCCTATTGATCTTGTATCCTGATACTACTGATATCATTTATTAGCTCTAGCAGCTTTGCTAGTAGAATTTTTAGGACTTTCTAGGTATAGGGTCGTGTCATCTGTGAATAGCAAAAGCTTTATTTCTTCTTTCTGATTTGAATGACTTTTATTTCTTTTTCTTGCCTGATTGCTCTAGCTAGAATCTCTAGCACTATATTGAACAACAGTGGTGACAGTGGGCATCCTTGTTTTGTCCCTGATCTCAACGAGAAAGCTTTCAGTCTTTCACCATAAAGTACAATGTTAGCTGTGGGCTTTTCACATATGGTCTTTATCATGTTGAGAAAATTTCCTTCAATTCCTATCTTTTGTAGTATTTTTATCAAGAAAGGATGCTGTGTTTTGTCACATGCCCTTTCTGCATCAATCGAGATGATCATGTGATTTTTCTTCTTTGATTTATTAATGTGGTGTATTACACTGATTTATTTTCTTTTTTTTTTTTTTTAAAGATTTTATTTATTTATTCACTTATCCCCCCCCCTGCTGCTTGTGCTCGCTGGGCCAGCCAACCACGCCGCGCGGGCAGGCCCGCCTCCACCAGGAGGCCCCGGGAACCGAACCCGGGGCCTCCCACATGGCAAACGGGAGCCCCACTGATTGAGCCACAGCCGCTTCCCTGATTTATTTTCTTGTATTGAACCACCCTTGCATAAAACCCACTTGATCATGATGAATAATTCTTTTAATGTGTTGTTGGATTTGATTAGCAAGTATTTTTTTAAAAGGATTTTTATATCCGTATTCATTAGGGAAATGGGTCTGTAATTTTTTTGTAATATCCTTACCTGACTTTGGTATTAGGGTTTTGGCCTCATAGAATGAGTTTGGTAGTGTTCTTTCTTGTTCAAATTTTTGGAAAATTATATACCTGGTTGATTTAACCTTTAAGCAGGCAATGCTGTAAAAACGAATGGCTTCCCTGATATTTATTATAAATTTTAGTACTGATCTCTTTTTCCAGTGCTGCACACTCCTGTGTTTGGAATTTTAATAGCTATGGAACAGAAATCCTCTCCAGTTTCCTATAATTTAAGTGAAGAAACACACACACACACCCCACATACACACATCCAAATAAAGGATTTATTATTAACAGACCAGATAGCACAGAAATTATGTGACTATTCTGATTATCAAAACGTCTTAACTTTTTAGGGCAAAATTACTCACACTGAAAGTCCTAGCTTAAGTGTTGGCACTTCTGTGAGGAAAAAAAATCACTTTGAAACTCAGACTTCAGTGTATACCCAATAATTTTTAAATTATGTGAAATGTTTTAAATTTGCGAACTTGTAATTACTGTTTTAATTATTCAGTTTCTTGAGAATGGTAATTGTATAAAATTGCTATTGCAGCTTTATTTTCAATATAATGTGCCTATAAACCATGGGATTTTCCCCTTTGTAAAAAGACATTGTATATAATTGAATTTTTGATTATAGAAAGGTCATTAGTTTCTTGTTACACATTCTGTTACTCTGGTTTTTGTTGCTTACCGGGTTTAATATTGTTCTTTTTTTTTTTTTTTAAAGATTTTATTTATTTATTTATCCATCCCCCCCTTGCTGCTCGCGCTCGCCGGGCCAGCCAACCACGCCGTGCGGGCGGGCTCTGCCTTCACCAGGAGGCCCCGGGAACCGAACCCAGGGCCTCCCACATGGCAAACGGGAGCCCCACCGATTGAGCCACAGCCGCTTCCCTAATATTGTTCTTGAAAATAGTTGATGCTATGTTATGCATAACTTTTCTAATAAAAGTTGTGTTATAAGCTGTAAAAAAAAAAAAAAAAAAAAAAGCTTGGTAGAACTCATCTGTGAAATCATCTGGTCCTGGGCTTTTCATATTGGGGAGTTGTTTGATGAGTGTTTCAATCTCTTTACTTGTGATTGGTTTGTTGAAGTCTTCTATTTCTTCTAGGGTCAGTGTAGGTTGTTTGTACTTTCCTAGGAATTTTTCCATTTCATCTACATTGCCTAGTTTGTTGGCATGCAGTTGTTCATAGTGTCCTCATATGATCTCTTTTATTTATGGGGGATCAGTAGTAATGTCCCTGTTTTCATTTCTTATTTTATTTATTTGCATCATCTCTCTTTTATTCTTTGTCAATCTAGTTAAGGGTTTGTCAATTTTGTTAAGCTTCTCGAAGAACCAAACTTTTGGTTTTGTAATTCTATTGTTTTTTTTTTTTTTTTTTTTTTTGTTTTCTCCTCAATTTCATTTATTTCTGCTCTGATCTTTGTTATTTTGGGAATAGTTTGCTGCATAGTTAAGTCATTTATTTTAGCTCCTTCTTCTTTTTTAGTGTAAGCATTGAAGGCTATACATTTCCCTCTCAACACTGCCTTTGCTGCATCCCATAGGTTCTGATACATTATGTTCTCATTTTCATTTGCCTCTAGGTATTTATTGATTTCCTTCACAATTTCTTCTTTGACCCACTGATTATTTAAGAGTGTGTTGTTTAATCTCCATATATTTGTGAACTTTCCTTTTTTCTATCTGTTGTTGATTTCCAACTTTATTCCATTATGATCAGAGAAAGGGCTCTGTAGAATTTTAATCTTGTTGAATTTATTGCAATCTGCTTTGTGATCCAATATATGTTCTATCGTGGAGAAAGATCCATGAGCACTTGAGAAGATTGTGTATCCTGCTGTTTTGGGGTGCAATGTTCTGTGTATGTCTATTAAGTTTAGTCTTTTTATCACAGTATTCAATCTCTCTATTTCTTTATTTATTTTCTGCCCAGATGTTCTTTCCTATGCTTAGAGTGGTGTATTGAAATCTCCAACTATTATTGTAGAGACATCGATTTCTCTCTTCAGTTTCGCCAGTGTTTGCCTCATGGTACATATACATTTATGATTGTTATTCCTTCCTGGTGAATTGTCCCTTTTATTAAAACATAATGTCCTTCCTTGTCTCTAATAACAGTTTTGTGTTTAAAGTCTATTTCATCTGATATAAGTATAGCATCTCCAGCTTTTTTTTTTTTGGTTACGGCATGCATGGGCTACCTTTTTCCAATATTTCACTTCCAATCTATTGGTATCCTTGGGTTTCTTTTAGACAGCATATAGATGGCTCATATTTTCTTATATATCCCTCCAGTCTGTGCCTTTTGATTGGGGAGTTTAATCCATTAGCATTCAATGTTATTATTATAAAGGCAGTTCTTACATCACTGATTTTGATCTTTGGGTTTTATTGGTCATATTTTATTTTTATCACTCTTTTTATACTTTTAGCTACTTTTACTGATATAATATTCATTTCTAGACTCTCTTCCAAGCCTCTCTCTCCTATCTTTTCTTTTCAGGCTGTAGCACAGCCTTCAGTATTTCCTGCAAAGCTGGTCTCTTGGTTACAAAGGCTCTCAATTTCTATTTATCTGTGAGTATTCTAAACTCATCCTCATTTTTGAAAGATAATCTTGCCAGATATAAGATTCCTTGCTGGCAGTTTTTCTTTTGCAGTATCTTAAATATATCATAGCACTGCCTTCTTGCCTCCATGGTTTCTGATAAGAAATTAGCACTTAATCTTATTGGGTGTCCCATGTATGTGATGCATTGTTTTTCTCTTGATGTTTTCAGAATTCTCTTTGTCTTTGGTATTTAACATTCTAATTAGTATGTGTCTCAGAGTAGGTCTATTTAGATTGATTTTGATGAGAGTACATTGTAGCTTCTTAGACATGGATATCTATGTCCTTCAGTAGGGTCGGAAAATTTTCTACCATTATTTCTTCAAATATTCCTTCTGCCCCTTTTTCCTTCTCTTCCCTGCTGCAACACCCATGACTTGTATGTTTGCACATCTCTTGCTATCATTTATTTCCCTGAGACCCTGTTCATTTTCTTCCCATTATTTTTTTTTTATCTGCTCTTTCATATGTTCACCTTCCAAGGTCATGTGTTCATGCTCACCAATCCTTTCTTCTGCCTCCTCAAATCTGCTGTTATATGCCTCCAGTGTATTTTTTTTAATTAAATTAAATTAAAATTTTTATTTACTTCATTTTTAAAATTTATTTATCCCCTCTTTCCCCCAGATGGTTCGCTTGTCTGTCTGCTCCTTCTTTGCTTGCTTTCTCCAGGTAGCACCGGGAACCGAACCCAGGACCTCCCACATGAGAGGCAAGTGCCCAATGGACTGGGCCACATCTGCTCCCCGTAGGCTGTAGCGTCTGCTGGCTTGTGGCCTCTACTTGTTTTGGCGGGGGTGGCATCTAGCTCTGTTGCAGCAGTAGGTGGTGTTTAGCTCTGCTGCGGCGGGAAGCAGCATCTGCTCATCTTCTTTTAGGAGGCACTGGGACCCCAACCCAGGACCTCCCATGTGGTAGGTGGGCACCCAAGTGGTTGAGCCACATCCACTTCCCTCCAGTGTATTTTTAATTTTATTTATTGTGCCTTTCATTTCCATAAAATCTGCTGTTTTCCTATGTATTCTTTCAAATTTTCTTTATGCTCTCTCAATGTCTTTCTAATATCTTTAATCTCTTTAGCCATCTCATTGAATTTATTAAGGAGATTTGTTTGAACATCTACAATTAGTTGTCTCAACTCTTTTATGTCATCTGGACGCTAATCTTGTTCCTTTGACTGGACCATATCTTCCTGTTTCTTGGTATGTATTGTAATTTTTGTTGGTGCCTTGGTATCTGGCTTACTAGATGTAATAATTCTGGGCACAGTTTCTCTCTTTAGTTTAGGGTTTTCTTGCTCTTTACCCCTTGCTGGTTGTGTAGTAGAAGCTGAGGATGTAGTTGGTATTGTAAGCTGTGGAGGCTGAAGCTGCCCATGTTGCCCCAAGGACTTCTCCCACTTTTCTCCTCTGCCAGGGGTAGGGACAGAGCTGCAGCTGTGTGCAGCAATCTAAGCCATGCAGGCCAAGACCATCTACAGTTGTCTGGAGAGACTGATGAAGCTTCACACCCCATCTTCTCTTACCTAGGGCAGGGATGAAGCTGCAGGTGTGGGCAGAAAACTAAGCCATCTGGATCAAAACTGACTATAGTTGTCCTGGTAGACTGACATAGTACCAGTCCCCCTCCTTCCCTGCCAGGGGTGGTGATCGACCCTCCAGAGTGCCCAACAATCTAATCTGTGTGGGCTGAAAGTGCCTGCAGCTGCCTTGAGAGGCTGAGGGAGTACTGTCCCTTCTACCTTTTACGGGGTGGGGATCGAACCACAGTCACCCAACAAACCATTCCATGTGGGCTGAAAGCACCTGCAGTTGCCCAGAGAGGCTGAGAAAACAGCTCCCGTCTTATCCTATTGGGTGGTGCGGGTGGAGCCACAGGTGACCAACAGTCCAGTTCATGGGCAGAAAGCACCTGCAGTCGTCTGGAGAGGCTGAGGAAACACCAGCCCCTTCTTGTCCTAATAGGGGGCGGAGTGGAGCCCCAGGTGCACAACCATCCAGTCTGTGCATGCTAAAAGCACCTGCAGTTGCCCAGAGAGGCTAAAGAAACACCAGCTCCCTCCTATCCTTTGGAGGGGTGAGGATGGAACCCCAGGTTTCCGACTATCCAGTCTGTGCTGGTTGAAAGCTCCTACAGCTGCCCAGAGAGGCTGGTGCAGGAACGCCCAGCTTCCTCCCTGCTGGAGGTGGGGCTTGAGCCTGGCTAGAGCTGTAATCTGATCTGGGTGGAAAGAAGCCAGTCCCTACCATCACTGTGATTTTCTCTCAGCCCTGCTTCCCCTCTGGGGGGAAGAATTAAAATGGTGGCTACGGGCCTCTTTCCAACTTGGACAGTTTCAAACTTTAGCTGTTCTTAGGATTATACTTTAGCCAGCTGAATTTACTAATCGGTAGCTGAAGTCAGTGCCCAAACATCTTTTCTTCCCCCATTTTTGGGAAATGGAGCTTTCAACTCCAGTCACAGAATAGCTTCTGAGGTGGCGTGCTCTGCCAGTGGAGAATGGGTACCAACCTTCATGACATGGAGTGCTCTACTTATGAATCTTCACTGCAGATGGGCAGTCTTCTTCCATTCTTTCAAGGATGTTACAGAATGCTCTTCTGGTCTCCTAGGCCCCCCCAAACAAGTGCTTTAGATAGGTCTGGGTGATTACTAACTGCCCCAAAGGACGAGCTGACTCTTGGAGCTCCTTACTCTGCCGCCATCTTGCCCTCCCCCTCCCCACTTGTATCTTTGATTTTAAAGTGAGTCTCTTGCAGACATCATATAGTTGAGTCATGCATTTTTATCATTTCTGCCAATTTCTGCCTTTTGACTGCAGAGTATAATCAATTTACATTTAGGGTCACTATTGATAATACAGGACTTTCTTCTACCATTTTGCTATTTAGCCTTTGTAAGTCTTATACTTTTTTTTTTGTCTCTCCCTCAATTCTCTCAAAGCCTCCTTTTATACTTATTTGCTTTTTTGTGTTGTACCATATTATGTGCCTTCTCATTTCTATCTGGATATATTTTCCATCTATTTTCTTTGTGGTTATCTTGAGGTTAAAATTTAACATCCTAAATATATATCAATCATATTTGTTTTGATACCAATTTCACCACAATAGCATGCAGATATACTTTTCTTATACCCCTCTGTCCCCCCACCATTTTTTGTACTTGTTATCACTTAAGTCTTTGTACATTGTGTATCCAGAAACATAGATTTATCATTATTCTTGATGCATCTGCATTTTAGCACCTGTAGGAAGTAAGAAGTAGAGTTACATATCAAATAATACACTACAATAATTCTGGCGTTAATAATTACAAAATGGTTACCTTTACCATAGGTCTTTATTTTCTTATGCCATTTAGAATTACTGTTTAGTGCCCTTACCTTTCAGCCTGAAGAACTCCCACTAGCATTGCTTGTAGGACAGGTTTAGTGGTGATGAACTTCCTCAGCTTTTGTTTATCAGAGAATGTCAATCTCTCCCTCATTTTTGAAAGAAAGTTTTAATAGATATAAACTTTTTGGCTAGCAGTTTTCTTTCAGCATTTAATGTATTTCAATCCACTGCCTTTTTGCCTCTATGTTTTCTGATTAGAAATCTGCACTCAATCTAATTGGGACCCCCTTGTATATAACTCATTTTTCTTTTGTAGCTTTCAGATCTCTCTCCTTGTCCTTTGTACTAGATAATGTGATCAATATACAACAGAGTATATTTTTCTTCATGTTTATCCTGTTTGGTGTTCTCTGGGCTTCTTGGATGTGAATATTCACATCTTTTGTTAAGTTTGGGACGTCCTCTGTCATCATTCTTTTGACTATTCCTTTTGCCCCTTATCTCTTTCTTCCTTCTCTGGCACTCCCCTAATGTGTATATTTGTGCACTTGGTAGTGTCCCAGAGGTGCCTAAGGCTATTTTCACTTTTAATATTTGTTTTTTTCTTCTGCTCCTCAGCCTGACTCATTTCAAGTGTCATCATCAAATTCACTCCTTCTTTCCTCTGCCAGATCTAATGTGCTCTTGAAACTTTCCTGGGCATTTTCCATTTTATCTATTGTGGTCTTCAACTCTAGTAGTTCCGTTTGGTTCCTTTAAAAAATTTCTCTCTCTTTAGTAAGACCCCCATATTTCCAATTCATTGTTTTCCTGATATCCTTTCATTCTTTCTCTGTACTTTCCTTCATAACCTTGAGCATTTTTAAGATCATTTTTTAAAGGCTTTGTTTGGTATGTCCACATTCTTGTCTTCTTCATTGGTGTTTTCTTTATTTTTATCCTGTTCCTTTGGTGGGGCCATCATTTCCTGTTTTTTTGTCTTGTACTCCGTTGTTGCACATTGCACATTTTAATATTTTAAAATGTTAACTTTGAGATGTCCTTTTCTTGGTTTTGTAACCAGCTGGTGATAAGACAGAGCTTTTCTTGTAGTGAAAAGGTTTGCACTGAAAGTCCTATTGGACTTCCACCTAGGGTGAATGCCATGTGCAGGGTTTTCCCTGTCTTTCTGGGCCTGTGACTTGTCCTGGGCTTTTGTTAGTTGTTTTGGAGTTCCCGTTTACAGGAGTTTGGTTGTCCCATTTCCTGTGAGACAGCCTTCCCTTTCCTGGGTGTTTGAAGCTGGCAGGACTTTCCCCCAGACTATCTGCCTCTATATTTTCTTACACTCATTTTGTTCTCTGAAGTGACTTTTGCCTGGAGGGCAAATCCTGGGATGTGGAAGACGAATTTCCCAAGTCAGTTTTTCCTAGCCAAATAAGGGCCAGGGTCCCTTGAAGGGGGCAGACCAGCTCTAAATTGCCTGGGGGAGGGGATCAGGAAGAACACCAAGAACTTCTCCAACAGCTCTCCAAAGCTGAGCTTCCCTGGCATGCCCAGCAATGCAGCCCTTCAGCTAACTGTCCTCCACAGCCCAGAGGAAGCACTGCACCTTTAAGTATCCATCATCCCTGCCCCCTGTCCAGGGAGGTTTGAAACAAAGGCTGCCCTCACAGCCAGGCCCCCAGCGATGTGAATTCACTAAACAAAAGCCATCATCAGTGATCAGCTGTACCCACTCCTGTTCTTGGGGAGGAGGATTTTTATGTCCTGTCTCCAGAAAGCTAGCCAGGGTCTGGACCCTAAGGTGGCCTGCTGTCAGAGTGGTACAATGGGCACTGGTAGCTGCTGCTGTGCTGAGAGAATAGTTTAACGTTCTGTTGTACCCTGATTCATCAGCCTCTTCTTCCTGTTCTTCTCTGGATGCTGTACAGTGTTCTTCTGGCCTCTGGAGTTTCAAAAATAGTTGTTTCAGACAGTTCCTGCCTGCTTAATAGTTGTTTTGGTGGGAGGACCCTACTCTGCCATCTTGCCACAATCTTCTGTAGGGTAAGGATACTGTTTTTTATTCACCCAGAACCTATCATGGCACCAGGTAGTCATCTCAGTGAAACTTGTCTGAATTACTCTTAGTCAACTGAAGCTGCTTAGGCAAGTCCTACTGATAGTGTCAACCTCCACTGTGAATTAATGACCACAGGCACTGTCCCCCCACGTTTGCATCCCTCCCCCCAACATTAAGGATCACTTCTGGTGTATAGTTCAAAAAGAAGAATGCATTTGACTAGCACCATTCAAGAGAAAAATCAATTTTGCTTCAAAGATTTAGAGTGCGAACGCTTTCGCTGCAATATTTACCTAGTGCCTGAACAGTCTGTGTTCCTCTTGTGCTGTCTATTCAGCATTACTTCCAATTAATTTCAGTCGGAGCTAATCATGATTGCCAGCTATTGAATGAATGCACCGCTTTCTGCAACTTCTCTGTGATAATTCAGACACTGTAAGCAGTTTTATTGCATTCTTTTTCTTCCTAAAAATATTCAATCTTTGCAGAGCACCAATTCAAAGGAAAGGAAGAAAATGATTTCACATTGCATGGCCTATCAAACTTCTTGAACACTTCTTCTAATTCTGAATAACTCAGTTTAAAAAGTTCACTTGAAAATGAACCTCATCATCGAATGCACTCTATTTACTTGCTAACTTTATTTCGGAATCTTGACAAAGATTGTATGGGGCTATCTCAAATTAATGTTCCAAGGCAATTAACAATCCAATTGGTTTATGTGAAAGTCTTTAAAGTAGTTAACATGGGGTGAGAAGTAGGTCATGAATAAATATTTAAAACTACTTCCCCTTAAAAACTTTTTTACCTGCTAAGGATGAAATTTGCTGTCCACGTGTCATGACTTGTTTTCTGCCATACTGATTTCTGAGATCTAAATGTATGGGTGAGTGGGATTTGGTATTTCTCTTTCTCCAACTGAGTGACAGTAATTTTTCCCTATCAGGTTGCCATTTTTTCTTCCAAGTTCTTTCTAATGTTCTAAGACACTAATTATTTTTTTTTTAAATTATGATAACCGTTGGTCAGTATAATTTTGAAGATTTTTCCCAATGTTTGTAAACAGTGACAAGGCAAATATATAAAGGGCCACAATTTCTTACCCATAATTCTGAAATCTAGAAATATCCAAAGAGTAGAAGTTTTTTTATTACCTTCAGACAACTTAATTTGGTGGCAAAACTTAATTGATGCACAGCTTTTATAGTCTATAATATTCTTATATAATGTGACTATTCATATCTGCTGCTAAAGAAGTATTAATGTGTTTTAAGCGGTGTGGTCCCAGATTCTTTTGTGGGTGTTAAAAATTATACCATAGATACTTTTATAAAACATGAAAAATTATGAATGCTGAAATAAATCTGGCTCCGTGGGTTTGGGTTAAGGGCTTGAGGACCAGAATGAAACTGTGTAGGTCATGTGTTTTCACTTACCTGCTAATTTTAATCAAAGTCAGTGAGCAAAGGGAAAGACAAAACCAGGGAAGAGACTTTAAAGAAGGTCAACAGCTGAGGTGACCTGGCTTGCTCTGTACTTCAACAGCAAGTTTCTTGCTAACACCTGAGCATCCCCACCTGAACACTGTTCTCCCCCCGTAAGGGTGTGAAATGAAGTTTAACCTGGTTACCAACATATTGCTTTATTTCTTGGTGGTAGTAAATTAAGGCTTTCTAGAGTCATACAGCACGCAGTGATTTGAACATAGAATTAAAAAAAAAAAAAAAAAAAAAAAAAGAGCATTCAATTTAGCAGAGCCAGGAAGGAAGCAATGTTTTAAAAGAGATAAATTTCCTAGTGAGGCCTTTTGCTTGGTCTCTTAAAAATTTACAGTTGTTTCCCCAGTAACCTCCATCATAGAGTCATACTGCCAGGGGAAGCAGAATGGATGAAGAGAAAACTGGGAGAAGGGGAGAGAGTGGAAAGAGAGTATGTCCTGGGCAATCAGTGTAAAAAGTCTGCTTTGCCTGGCGTTTGGAAGAGGGTTTAGGTGATGTGGTCAAGTGGTGGCAATAAAGATATTCACCATGAGATGCCCCTTCTGTGTTCCAGGGAGCCATTTTGGATCTCCCTTCTCATTCCAGGAGTATTATATCAGCTCACTTGGAGGACCCCAATACCAAGGGTTAGGGGCAATCCTTTGGGACTCTTAAATCCTGAGAGTTTGGACAGGGTCACAAATCATGGAGCTGGGGATCCCAACTTCAATCTCCTTAACCTTTCTAAACATGTAGCCATCTCTAGAGACTGTTTCCAGCTGAGCAATTCATTGCCCCCACTCCCCACCCATGGCCTTGATTGCATATCTAAGCTGGTGATGTTGACTGGACAAGAGGCCATGATTTCTATGACAATGAAACAACCTCCTGGGCAGATGCCACCTCACTCTAACTCCACCTTCCCAACATAAGACAAAGGAGGTGCATGGGAGCCTACAGTGGGAGTGCAGTTGTCGAGCGCCGTGTAAGCCTGATCAGAAACAAAGGCAGCGTGTGTGGCTTGGACATCAGAGGTTCTGTGTTTGGACAGAGGATGCTTTCGAGAAGGAAATGGAGGTGGGCTGTTTCAACAGGGATGAAGGAGGGACTTGGCCAGGGGATAATTTAGGAAAGGCCATATGTGTATTAAGAAAAGGCATCTGAATTTCATGAAAATAAGCAATGGAATTTCTTCTGATTTCCTGATTTCATACAAATGAGGCTAGTGAATGGATCTCTATCCAAATAGGACCATTTGAAATTCCTACTTGGCAACGATTTTATTGTTCTATTCCAAGAGCCTGGTAGGTCTTATCAATGTGTTCCCTCTGCCATTTGTCTGGCATTTTTTGTTGTGTATAGCATTTAAAACATCTGGACTTCTGCTTTGCATTTTTGAAGGAAAACATGTGAGCAGCCTCAGAGGGAGGCACACAAGGTAGCAATGTGCATAATAAACGCTTACAAACTTAACCCCAGCAGGCTTCATGTGAGGAAGTCTGGGTGCATAAAGAAGTAAAGAGATGAGAAAAGTAGCATTGCGATGTGAATGACAAGGAATTGAGGAGCCAGTCCCTGGCAGCTGGAGGACAGATGTGCCTGTTGCCTGCCACGTGTGCCTTGAGGGGTATTAGAAAAACCTTTGAGGGCATGTGTTCACTTGGGCCTTGCTTGTTGAATAAAAGCTGTGATTAGGAATTCCCGGGCTTTCCTAAACTGGTATGGAGAGGAGTAAAGTGGAAGGTCTGAGTGCATAGATGCCGTAGCATTCAGCAGGGCAGAGATGATGGGCAATAGACGCCTCCGCGCCCCCCCCCCCCCGAAACATACAAGGACATGGGTGAGGCTGAGTTTGGACCAAAGGACAACTGGGAACCTTTGTGTACTGACAGTGGCACTTCAGAATCTCTGGAAAGCACAGCTCAGCCATAGAATCAGTGCTCTTGGAAGAGGTAGATTCCCTGTGACCTTCATGCCAAGGCGCTTCTGTTTCTTGGTATTGCTGGTCCCTCAATTTAAAAAGGGTATGAAGCTTATCCTCGAGCTGAATGACCCAATTCAGTGCTGGCCGCTGGAACCCAGATTGCTGAAGTGCTTTGCCCAAGCTCCCACAGCAGAACTGGGGAAAGAGTGCAGTTCTCCTCCGCCACCATGGTGCTCTCTAATCCATACTTTAAAGTGTGGAAAGCACTTTGCATATAAAAAGTGCTATGACATTTATTTAACAAGAATTTGCTTGGGTGTGTTTGGGCCAAGCGCGTAGCCTGCAGAGGAGGCTACAGAGCTCGTTATGATTGTGCTGCTTTGTTGCGGAGGTTGCTGTGAGGGCGTGGGGAGCACGGCAGTGTGGGGGTCTGGGGTCAGGCAGGGGGAAAGTGAGAGAGCAGAAAGCGAGGAGGCAGTTTCTAACGACACTCAATTACCTGCTGAGCTACCTCTTTTGTAAGAAGAGAAACTCTCTACAAATAACCTGACCCAAAAAACTGTCTCCTGTCATGGAAATGTGTGGCTTTCTCCTTCTTTCCTTTGACCTCGGTCGCCCATGACAAACTGGGGGGGGGGGGCGGAGCTGTTAGGTGTGGGTGCCCTGTGCTTACATATGCTGCTTTTTTTTCCCTTTCACCATTTCGTTTTGTTCATGTTTGCATGAAAACCACAAACGGGCGGCAGCTGTCGGTTCAGAAGAAGGCGGGGTTGGTGTGCTCGATGACGCAGCGCTTGCAGTGGCGCTTCACAAACCGCAGGGCCTCCACCGAGACCTCGCAGTCCTGGACGTTGAGCAGCTGCAGGTCAAAGCAGTTGGCGGCCACGATCTGCAAGCCTTGCCCCGTGATACTCTCGCACGACTTGAGGCTGAGCCGCTTGAGGTTGAAGCAGTTCAGGGCCAGGCACTCCAGCCCCGTGTCGGACACCAGGGGGCACTTGCCGATGTCCAGGGACTTGAGTTTCGTGCAGTTCTTGGCGAGGTACTCCACGCCGTGGTCCGTGATGCCCTCGCAGCCCCGCGCGTTGAGGTAGCGCAGCTTGCCGCAGTACTTGGCCACGTAGCGGATGCCCACGTCCGTGACCCGGCCGCAGTGCGCGATGCTCAGGTACCGCAGGCGCGACTCCAGCTTGGCGATCTCGCGCAGGCCGAAGTCGCTGACGAAGCGGCAGTCGCTCACGCTCAGCTCCTTGATGGACGTGCAGTAGATCATCAGGTAGCGGAGGCCCTCGTCGGTGAGGCGGACGCAGCGGCGCAGGTACAGGTGGGTGAGCTGCGTGCAGTGCGCGGCGATGGTGTGCAGGCCTTCGTCCTCCAGCACGAAGCAGTCCGTCATGTCCAGGTAGCGGATGGAAATCTGTTTGCCATGCAAGGGGGACAGTTTAATGGAGGCCTCCCGGGTCAAGCTGATGCAGGTCACTTTGGAGCACCCTACACAAAGAGACAGAACACACGCTCAGAGCCCCCACTGAGAATGGGGGGCCGCGCCCGGGACCCCAGGACTGACTTCTACCCCGCCCCCAGGCCTGGTCCCAACGTTGCCTATTCCTGTGCTGGCGTCCATCGAGAATGAAGGCAAGAATGGTTTCTCCATATTCATTTGATTATTGGAATTACTGTGATTATCTAGGTTTAAGGAAGATTCATGGCCATTAGAAAGGCCAGGGTTCCAATTCCTGATCCATCCCTAGTTGCCTGACAAGGGGCAAATCAATCCTGCTGAATGTTTTCTTTTCTTTTCTTTTTACATCTCAAAATGGATATAATCATATTCCCTACAAGATATTAGTGCAGATAAAATGGAACAATGTACCTTATCCTGACACTGGAAAGGTCTGGAAACTCAGTAAAGGTTAGTCCTTGCCCCCACTGGTCCGGTATTCCTGGACCAAAGAAGTGAGATGTGAGAGAGGTGGTTTGGGACATGACTTTGGGACATGAGCTTGTGTTGCAGAAAGTGCAGTGGGGTGGCAGTCACATATGGGTCAAGTCTACTTTTTGTGGCCTTCAGGCAGGAGGTTTAATTTTCCTGTCTCCTAGGAAAGTGGAATAGTCTACTTTATAGGGAGATAACTGAGCTCATGGACATGAGCCTACTCTGAAAACTCTATGGGAAAGACAAGTGTTATTCTAACTGCTGACTCTCAGGATTCCATTCAACCCTCATTGGCCTAGGAAGAACCTGTGTCATGTGGCCTAAGCTACAGACCCTCAAGCAGTCTGCCTGCCCTGCCCTTCCCCCACAGCCTGTTCTCCACAAGCTGCAGAGGGATCCTGGAAGGATAACTCAGGTCACCTCACTCCTCAGAGGCTCCTGATGGCGCCCCTGTCTCTCTCAGTGCACAGGCTGATGACTAACGGGGCTTCCAAGGACCCTCACGACTGGCCCACACTCCTGTCCTCTCAGACCTCACCTCTTAGCCTGCTTCTCCGGCCACACTGGCCTCCTTACTGTTCCCCGAGCCCCTCAAGTCTCTTCTTTCAGAGGGTCTTTGCCCTGGAAAGGGCTTCACCGGATAGCCCCAGCGCATCCTACGCCACTTTCTGGAGATCTCTAGCAAATGTCAGTTTATAGAACAATTCTCCACCGACCACCCCATTAAAAGCTAGCATTCCCCTCCCTATTCCCTGCCAGTTTTATCACCCTTCATCGTTCTGTGACATATATATGTGTTCAAATTTTATTTGCTGTCTCCTCACTCTGGAATGTAAGCTCCTGACAAAAGGGATTCTGGGCAGTTCAAGGCCGAATCCCTCAAGCCTGGTTCACAGCTTTTTGTTGAATGAATGAGTAAGAGAGTCGAGTCTTCTATAGGAGGACCAGATGGGATAATCCAACTTCCAAAGTTTGAATGTCCCCAGGACTTAGACCTGGGCTGGACTATGTCTACATTAAAAACAGTTGTCACATTTTATAGGTAATTATACTACTTTTGATTTGTGTTGAACTGTGCAGTTTACAAAGAGCTTTTATAAACATTTTCTTATCTGATTCTTAAAGCAACCCATTTTATAAGCAAGGGAATTAATGCCCAGGCAGACATCTTTAGATGCTTGCTAAACCCTGTCTCAAACCTCTCTTTCTCTAAAAATGTACATGCATAAATTATATATATTTATACATTATATAAAATATATATTCTATATCATATAAGAAATATTCATTTCATTGCATATGCTTTCATTATATATTATCTATAAATATATACAGTATATTTATAGTATATAAACATAAATACCAAATATGTATATATCAATATGTATTCTACAAATAAATGTATATATATATTATTCCATTCATAGAATATATATATACATTTTTCATTTTCTCTCTGTATATGTATTTTTTCATTTCTGCTCTGTTCATCTCGCATTCCTCTGGCAGTTCTAAAGCCAGGTGCCTCACTCCAAGCACTCCTCTCCCTTGGCTGTTCAAGGCAATATCCAAGGCTCCTCGCAGCCACAGAATAGTGCTAAAGGGGCATTTCCTCCCATCTCCTGGCCAGCTGCCCAGGAAACTCTTATAAAATTCAGGTTCTGGGAATAATGAGGTTAAGAAAGCCCATGTGCTACCAAGCCAAAGAATTTCAGTAAGGAATCAAACATATCATCCAGGGCTGGAGAACCCAAATGCAATTTGTCAGAGACTGTCCATGCCGCTCCAGTGAGCTCTGTGGTCCTGCTTTTGTGGAGGGTGGTTAGTACTCCTGAGCCTTAGCCTTGCAAGCTCCCTTCATTTCCAGTCTCCTCCTTTGACTGACTGTAATCCTGCTTACCTTACAAAGGTGATTACTTAATTTAGGTTTACAGTAGTGGTTGCCTGTGAACACACTTTGTTTTTCAAGCTCATTTCTAAACACTTAGCCCCCTCCATCCCCCTTTAAAAAAATTCTCTAACAAAATATCAATCTGCTACATTCCAGAAAGGAGACTATATTTGGTTCAGGAAAATACATACTTTGATTTTGAAAGAGGGTCTCCAATTTAATAAAGTACTAGTTTTAGCTCAGTTTTGGTGAGGTGACATATCGATATGCTTATATTATTTTAGAGCAATAATTTTTAATTGTAAGTTTAGCCCAAGTCTTTAGATTTGCTAAATTTTGGTTAAAAAGAAAATAAATTGGTTCCTGGGTCAGTAGGAAATATCTGTGGCTAGTTCTTGTATTCATTCATTATAGGCATGGAAAGAACCTTAGAAATCATCCAATTTAATCTTCATTTTAAAAAGACATAGCATTTCTAGCTCACTATGATTTGTAGAGGTAGACTAGGAGAAAAGTTTTTTATTCCTAATCCAAGCTTCACTTTTAGAAGGGGTGGTAAGAAATGACTAGGATGTAGCATAAAATTGATGAATTGCATGAGGGATTTACAGAAGATGTGCCCATGAAGTGAACATTCAGATGCTGGGGGAATCAGAAGTCTTCATGGAAGTGGTAAGATCTCAGGGGATTCTTGAAAGAGAGGAATAATTTGGACATACAGGCATGGAATATAATGTAGCCCAGGTAGTAAGGTGGTAGCATGAGCAAACCCAAGAGACATGACAGCAGGGGGCATGCCTGTGGGGGGTGAGCAGTGTGCACTGGGGGGAGTGAGGGTGGCCAAAAGGATTTTAATGGAAACTAAGGTGGGAATGACGTATGTTGGGGTCAGATCACAGGCGCCTGCCTTAACAACCAGGCAAGGAGAAGGAATATTATACAACAGGGCATGGACAATATGGATTAATCAAATCTGTGGAGTTTCTTCAATTAATTTCAGATTTGGTTCAGCTTTCATGAAAATGCTGTTCATTACCATTTCCTCTCATTATTTGGGTGATATCTCTACCTTCTTTGGGATGTAATACAGCTAAGTCAACAAAGACCAACTGCTGACTTCCAAGCTTGTTAATTACAATGACAAACAATAACAACTCTGATTTATTAAGTGCTTACTACACGGTTCTCAGCAGAACATGCTTGTGAGGTCTTACCAAGTAGTAATTCATTTAATCTCCCCAACCACCCCATTTTTACTGGTGAGGAAATGTGAATCACTGCACTACAAATTCCTAAAGCTTGCTTAGAGTGTTCGCCAGTGGCAACTTTGCTTGAACCTTTTAGAGGTCAAGGTGACTATTTTGGGCTCTAATGTCCTTTGTTCATTTAATTACAATATCATAAAGTGCAAAGATAAAATATGTCTTTTCCTGCCTTTATACAGCTCAGAATTGAATTGAGAGAAAGGAACCTGGAAATATATAAATACTCAATTGCAAAACCTAGCAATGCTCTACCTCCTCGTGCTCAAAAGGCAGAATGCCAGGAGGAAACACAAGTGGCTGGGGGTGGGTGGGTGGGGAAGGTCTTCCTTGGGTCATGCCTGCACTGGGGCTTGAGCAATGAGAAGTCTGTTTAGAGAGTTGGGGTGAGGGGAGGGGAACAGCATGGCAAGCCAGAGAGGTACTCACACATCCCAGTGTATGCAGGCATGATGTGTTTGGGGAAAATGCAAGGGGTTCAGTAGGAGGGAACATGGAGCTTACACAGGAAAGGGGTGAGGGTTGAGCCTGGGAAGGGGAAGCTCACTGAAGGTCTTATATGCTCTGCTGAGGAACCTGGATTTTTCCAGTAGGTTAGGGGAGGCCATTGGAGATTTGCCCTGAGTGATCCAACTTATAGTTTGAAAAAAAAAAAAACATCTCTCTGGAGTTTGGTTTGATGGAAGGTGGCTTTAGGGGTTGACATGGGTTTAAGAATACTGCTTAGTGAGGAAAGAATCCAGGCAGGGAGCTGGAGGGGAGGGGACAGACTCAAGGTACTGAGAAAGTAGAATCAGCTGGTAGGATATAAGAGCTCAGGAAGAGAGTTAAGGATGATGCCTGGGTCTCCAGTTGGAGGGGATCCTTTTGGAACAATTTCATTTGCAATTTGCCAAACAGACAATAATTATAATATTTTATATTAAGAAATGGGGTGAATTCAATATATTTCATTCATGATTAAGCACATTCTTAATACACGATAACAGGTGAAACACCTCTGCTACTTAAAGCAATTTTCAATGACGTGAAAATAGCTATCAAGATGGGCATTTTCTGCCTTGTTGGGAAGGGTCAGGCAGTTTCATGTCCTCCAGGGGAATTCGGTTCTAGACCAGCAGATGACATTTCCAAAGTCATATTTCCTGTCATTGAGAAGATGGCCACTGTTGGTAGCCTGCTGTAAAAATCAAGGAGAAAGAGGCACAGGTGAAGTCAATTCTGGCAGCCCCCTGCATCTCTCCACAGCAACATAGTTTCCAGAGTCCCTCAGAACTGGAGGGCACATTTCAGAGGTGGTGTTGATAAATCTATACTTATGGCTTGCTGGGTCTTCCAAATCCACTTCATTGTAAACTCCCTCCCTCTTGCCTGGAATTCTGTCTTCCTCCCTTGATGAGCTACTGATTCCCCTTGTTTCAGTTTCTATGAACGTCAGATCCCAAGGGGTCCTTGAGAGGAAGCTACACAAATACACCAGAACCTGGAAATTAGTTTGATGAAGAAGAAGGCTTCTCTAATGGTTAGGGGTCAGGCAGGATCCATTCACTCCTGCTAGAACCCCAAGGATTTCCATGCCCAGACAGTCAAAGTGGTCTCTGTCCTTCTGAATTTCAAAAAGACTCCCCAGACAGGGCTGGCTACTGTGCAGCCTATCAAAGGGTGCAAGGAAGGCCCCTTTCACAAAGATGGGGATTCCAAAACAAATCATTTTCTATACCTGAGAAAAGAACATGGATTAAATGAGTTTATAAAATAGGCCCGCAATGCTCAGAATCTTGGCATGTTAGAGAACACCGTCCTTTGCCTTTTTTTCTTTTTAATCGAAGAGGAAACACATTTAGAAAAGCTGCGAATTGTCCCGAATCACAAAGTTTTGGAACTGGTTTCCACCACATCACAATGCTTTCTCTTTCCAGAATTCCTTGGAGGAAAAATGTAAGAAAACCTCCTGGTTTCCTGTTTCTTTATGCCATGGCTAACTGAACATATGGTTACTATGGTTTTGTCCTGAAGCCAAATGAAGTAGGGGGAGCAACGAGTTGCTTTCCAGAAAGGAAAAGAATCTACACAAAAGGGTTGACTGTCATCTGAAATATTTTCAGATGTCAGCTTTCGAAAAAGAGAGCAAACTGAGAGAGCCGGATTTTACCTCAAGATTTTGTTGGAGGGTATCATTTACCTCAGATACTTGTAAATCCCAAATTCTGCTTATTCGCCTGTCAAAGTGGTTTTTACTTCTCGACCCCTCCCTGAGATTGCGGCTCATGCTGTCCATTTCTTTAACTCCCTGATGCATCTCACACATTTGAGCCTCTCAAATGTCCACCCTTTGACTGGGCAGTGGAGGAGATAAAGCCTTAAAGTCTGTTAGTCCGGTAGGATTATGTCTGGCGCCAAAGTGTGAGTCTGGGCTTTAATTCTTCCTGCCTCAGGGAGGTTTTCAAGCAAAGCAGCCATGCTGGGATTTCCTTCAGTTTTTAAAAGGAAAAGGTTTGGCTTAACGGGCCTGTGCGCTGGAGAATTTTGCTTAAGAAGAGATACAAATTAATCTGGGGCTGGGGAGTGTGGGGTGAAATAGAAAGAGACAACTTCACAAAGATGAGTTTTTACAGTGTCTGTAAAATGGCAGAGGCTCATGAGCACAGCCCAGGGCCGAATGTTTTATTATCCCGGGTAGGCCCAGGGAAGCCTGCAGCACAGAAACACGCAGGGGACTGTTGTAGCAGACAGAGCTCTCGGGCACTAAGGCACCATCACGAATGGAAAGAGGGCCATTTCTAAACAAAGTGTGTTTGAGTTTGATATTTGAGTCCCGTTTATCTATGATTAGAAATTTGGCTCCCATTAGCTATGGTTTCTCTGAAATAACTGTGAGGGTTAGGGAGAGAAAAGACATTCAAAAATCATCCTAAGCTGTACTACCAGCCAGAGGTGGCCATCGTTCCTCTAAGACAGGGGTTCTGAACCAGGGGTCCACACCTGCTTATCTGACAGGCAGCGTATTTAGATAACATTTAAATATTAGTTTTAATACATTTTTATTTGAAAAAATCATCACCTATTTCTGTTGAACAATATTGGTTTTCAGTGTAAGGTAATGTTGCAACTGTTTGCTTTTACACAGTATTAAAGCTTATTTTTAAAAATATTAAGTGAATAATAGTACAGGTGGTGAATAGATATGGCAAAAAGGTGACAGCAGAATGTGAATGTCTTAAAATTAGGAAACACTGTTGAGCAGAAAGAGCACTGAACACAGATAAGCCTGGATTCCTGTCTCTGCTCTACTATGCGCAACTTGTATCATCTGGGGCAAGTCATTCATCCTTGTGTAAATGGAACAATTCCACCGCCTCATGGAATTGCTAAGAGGATTCTCTGAGATAATGTATGAAAAGTGCTATTATCATCAGTAGGGACATTTGTGGGAAAGCTGTACAGCCTCCACTGAGGACTCCATGGGGCTTTGGTTTTAGGGACATATTATTCTGTATTCCCTGATACTGTCTCATTTTTATATATTCATTGCTGTTGCCTCCATGAACCTTTGAAATGTCTTTAATGCTGTAAGCACACACACAAGACCCATGGCTAGAGCACAATGGATTCACTCTTGGTTAACAAAATATAGTCATTGAATTTATTGGTGAAAGACTATGTTAACTGTGAAAGCCTTTTCTCAGTTTATTTAGTAAACCTTTCCTATGACATGGTGGGCTACCATCTCCTTGAAATTTCTCCGGTGGCTTTTGCATCACCACTGTCTCTTCTGCTTTCCTTTTTTCTTCTCAGGTGCCAGTTGCTGTCCTCCTCTGTGGTGTGCCACGTACACCTGGTGCTCCCACTCACCCTTAGCTCTTCTCTGTTCCCATCGGGCCTCTCCCTGGGTGGGCTCCTGCACCCACACGCTTTTCGCGATTGCCTACACATTAATGACTCCTGAAACTCTATTTCCAGTCCAGATCCCGCTCTCTCTCTTGATATTTTTGTGTCTTTCAAACATTAAACACATATATCCCATTATCTGTTAACCAGGGGTTCTTACCAGGTCCATGGACCCCCAAGCGGTCCGTGGAAAGATTTCAGGGAGTCCGTGAGCTTCAATTGAAAAAAAGCAACTTATTATTTTTATTTTCTCTGACTTCTATCTGAAATCTAACATTTCCTTCACTTATGAATATATACGATAAATTTCAGTAGTATTCATTTCATGTCACATTTCAGTCGTTCCATACTTAGAAATTACAGTCGTTGTTAGACCCGACGCTAGCTGAGTGTCATAAAACTATCTGCTGCTACATTCTGAGATGGGGTCCGTGGAACAAAAAAGGTTAAGAACCCCTGCTCTAAGAAGCTGGCACTGTTTGATGAAAGGGCTGCTTCTAGCTTCCAGGGTCACCATAGCATAGAGACCCACCTACCCTCTATCTCCAGTGCCAGCCAGGAAGGGACCCTCCCGTGGTGGCCACCGAGCCTCTGGCTTGGCATGGCGCTTGTGAAGGTCCCGCTGGGGGAGAGTCGGTCCATTTACCTGATACGTCCAAGTGCTCCAGATTGGGGCAGAGAGACACCACGTCAAAGACGGCCTCGTTGGAGATATTGTAGCAGCCGGAGACTTCCAGCCGCCGCAGCTCCGGGCAGCACTGGGCGATGGTGTAAAGCCCTCGGTCTGTGAGCCGCCTGCAGCCACTGACAGTCACCGTTTCCAGCAT
The DNA here is from genome assembly GCA_026826555.1 of Tolypeutes matacus. Lineage (NCBI taxonomy): Eukaryota > Metazoa > Chordata > Mammalia > Cingulata > Chlamyphoridae > Tolypeutes > Tolypeutes matacus. Next base: position 17,244,111 of record JAKSZT010010858.1, read on the forward strand.
GAGACAGACGTTGGGTGTGTCCTGGCAGAGCCTGCGGGTCAGCACCTTGAGCGCGCGGTCCACGTTGATGGTCTCGCCCGTGAGGCGGATAGTCCTCCAGAGCCGGGGGTCCCAGGCCAGGTTGTACCAGCGGCGGCACACGCGGGCGCAGCGGCACAGCTGGTTGGTGGGGAGGAAGGAGAAGACCTGGATCATGGAGTGGTCCGGCAGCCGGTCGATGCTGGCCTGCTCCTTCTGCGGTCTGGAGGCGAGCCGGATGAGCGGGTGCGTGAGATGGGCGGGAGGCGGGGAGTGGACCATGGCCACTGTCTCCCCGGTGATGGAGGACGAGGAGGTGGACGAGCCCCTTCCATTCTGAAATCCGGGCAAAGTCGATGGACATATCAGGGCTGGGCTGGGCGTGCTCAGTGTGCGCATGCTCAGGTCGGAGTCTGGCAAAGGACAGAGAACAGGGGTTAGCGCAGGCCTTGTCAGAGCCCTGGGCAGGGAGGAAGCATGGAGTGCTCAGAGACATTCACAGGGGATACTGCTCTCGTTCCACTGACAGCCGTCCAGAGCAGACTCCTGGTGGATGAGCTGCCAGGGGCAGAAGTACCATTCCAGAAAGCGGCTAATCCTCAATTATCTCTACACCAGGGGCTGGCAAACCTTTCCACGCAAGGCCAGACACTGACTGCGCTAGGCTTTGCAGCCTGTATGTTCTCTGTTGCAGCAACCCAACTCTGCCACTGGAGTGCAAATGCGGTTATAAATGGTATGCGAACATGGGGGTGGCTGTGCCAATAAAGCTTGATTTATACCATCAGGCCAGCTGCATTTTGCCCTCGGGCCACAGGTTGCTGACCTCTTATCTACACCTGTGGTGGATTCTCTAAAGGGCACAAGTTCAAAAATTCATTATTTCTGTTTTGGGGAGAAACCTAATATATTATATACACCAACTAATTTACTTTCCTAAATCATATTTTGGTTAGGTGAGGATTGTTTCATTTGTAAGTGAGGGGACTGAGCGTCCGAGGAAGAGCCCAGTGAGTGGGTATAGGGAATGTTCGCTGTTGCTTGCCCCCACGTGCCCCTGCCCCTGGCCCCCTGCAGTTGATAACAGTGCTCCAGAGCCTCTGCTGGTCCAGGAGCTCGAGGGCTCCCCCTGTCCCTGGAGAGCTGCCCTGCTCTCTGTCAGACCAGGCGCTTAGGTGGTTGTTGGGGACTGAATCATGTTCCCCACAAAAGGCATGTTCAGGTACCAAGCCCTGGTCCTTGGGTGAACCCACTGTGAACAGGACCTCTTGAAGATGTTACTGTGGCCCAGCTGAATCAGGCTGGGCTTTAATCTGAGAGAGAGAGAGAG